>LPNX010001572.1:126825-213737 GCA_001517045.1 Pseudotsuga menziesii | reverse complement strand
TAAATACCTCGACCGAGGGTTTGTAAAGCCCACAATACCTCGGTCGAGGTATTTAAATACCTTGACCGAGGTATTTAGATACCTCGGTCGAGGGCTTGATAAAACCTCGGTCGAGATATTAAGACCTCGGTCGAGGGCAGGTGCGTTTTTCTGTTTTTGCCGAAATGCGTTTGCCAAAAAGTGCTACCCAGGTCCGTGGATTCACCCATATGAACATGTGATATAGTACAACAAGCACTTCCCAGAAGTACTTCCACAGGTATTCTGAAGTCTGAACAAGTTATCCTTGTCCGGTTCACCAGGATCACTTGATAAAAAACCACTAAGTACAACTTAGGTGGTAACATTCTGGCTCCAACTGTGGGACGTGTGCTCGATCTGGTCTTTGAGGCAAGGAGAGGATACGAGAACACCATAATCTCTGGTTGATATACCCTGTAAAAACATCTCAACTTGACAAGAAAAACCTCAGTAGCACAAGTTTTATATAAAAAAAACCAAATGAACCATTAAGATGATTTATTTAAACAAAATAAATGTAACTAACTAAAAGAAGCAAAGTTTTATTATCACTAAGTATAAAATAGAAATGCAGAAAATAAATGCTCTCTTTCAAGGAGCTTATTTTCCTACTCTAAGCATGACATAAAAAGGGTTAAGTGTAATCAGAAATCCAATGTAACCACTTAAGAATTTTAGTAACATAAAAAAAAATTTCCTTGTCTTTGGTTACCTTCCAAAGTAAGGATACTTTAGTCAGAAAATGAAAACCTGCGTGATGATCTAGAAGGGGCGGGATGGATGGGAAATCATAGGCATGAATAATGTCTTCAAACTTCCTCCCAAACTGGTAAGTGCTTGCGTAGGCTGCTTCTATCCATGACTGGATAGGGCTGATGTACAAATTGGAATGATGAGGCAGATTGACTATACCATCATACTAATCATCAAGGCTCACCGGATGATAATTCACTGTATAAGCCCCAAGCAGCTCCAGGAAACTCTATATGTGAAGATGATAGTTGAGACTGATATTCTAATAACTGCATCACATCTGTCTTTTCACAAAACTGCTTCTCCATGTCTTCATTACTTATACCCTTGTGCGGCTCTGCATGATATGACTCTAAATGATCATATAAGAGTTTTGAATGTTGCCTTCCCATACTAGGATTTTCCAAGGTCTCCAAATTTATGCTTCCCTCTGTGGAAGTATAGTAGATTGGACTTCCACAAATCTATAAACAGACACTCCCCTTGCTGGATATAGCATAGATAGGATTCTTAATAAGATATCCACAAAAATCCCAATAGTCATCACCATCATCTATGTTAAATGTGATGGATTCCCCATTGCTGATATCAGGTTCTGATATCGAGTTATCTTTGTCTTCATTACTGATATCGATATATGTCTGAGACTAATCATGTGGATAAACTGCATGCTCCTTTTTCATATCAAAATTTCCCAAGGCCACATGGTCCATGCTCTCTTCTTTAGATATGCCATAAAAAAAAACATCAGAAGTTTCTGGTTCATTATTTTCCTCTTTATTCATGTCATAGACTGGATTTTCCATGAACGTCCAGTATTCCTCATCAACATCTTTGTCGGGGATAAGGGAGTCTTCGTCACTTGTATCATGCTCCAAGCTATACTTGTCCTCATTTTCATACTTATCTTCTTCAGAGAAAAGGTCACAAGGTAGTAAACCTTCCAGACTGTCATCATTATATGGAGAACACATAGGAGTCGCATCATGTATATTACATTTTTCATCATAAGTTTCACTATAAGATTCTGCAATGGTTTCATCCTCAGGCTTGTACTATTTAGATGGTGACAACGGGTAGGCCTGGCATACCATGTATATATGGTCAAGCTTGCTTGAATTTGTTTCCTAATTACTGACCTCCGCCATCCCATGTTCTATAACCTGGTTTTCTATGTAGCAAGTGCTTTCTAGGTGGAATTGCTCACAAGGTCTACACCATGGAATTACTTCATCTACCAGGTTAGTTGAGTCTAACTGGTTTGAAATCGTAGGCTCTTGCTGAGGAAACTTCTTTTGATACACTTGATTCTATTTTGGCTGAAAATTCCTAGGTCCATTATTTCTCTCCAGTGTGACTATTCTGTTTTGGATTTTATTCAATTGCATAGATTGGTTTGTCATGAATTAGTCTTGACTAGTCATCATTTTTTAAAACATGCTAGTTATCTTTTCCATGGGGTATTTAGAGGCTCCCTTTTCTTCTGATTCAAAGGATTTTCCCTTTTCTTTGCTGTATGAAGTGTTTCCCCTAGTGTAACCTGGAATATTGGATTTGCCCGAAGACTACATATTCCTTTATATTTTCTCGGCCAATTCCTAAGCAATCTTTAGATCGGTCGGCTCTTTGTCCCTTAACTGGTACCTCAAATCACCAGTGAAAGCTTCGATGTAATATATAGGATGGAGGCATCCGTTGGATTGATTTCTCTAGGGAGGTCCGCAACCACACGCCTAAACTTAGTATTAAATTCATCCATGGTTTCATTCTCCATCTTCTTTATATTATGAAGGGCAGCAAGAAAATGTCTTGGTTCTTTCCTTTCTCCCCATTTCTTCTTAAAACATGCTAGGAATTCATTAAGGGTTTTATATGAATCATCACCAAGGTTTTCATACCATTCCGCAGCATCATCCTTTAAGGATAAAGCAAAGAGCTTCATTTTGATATCTTCATGGTTAGAGGCAACATTATCAAAGTAACTGACTAGGTTCCTTTCAAACTTTCGAAGATGAGTCTTGTCAGTGGTAGCATTATTTCCCTCAAACCTGGGGAGCTTCTTGATAGCATCATTCAGAATGTAATGAGGACTACCTGCTATCTGAGAAAAGTCAAGGGGTTTGTAAAATTCCGTCATTTCTTGAGATTAGTGAACATGAATCTCTACAAATATGTGATGGATATTTGAGAGGGATTGGTCTCCTAAATATTCAAGGTTTCTATGAGAAGTCTGCTTATTCAATATTTCCCTAATAAACCTTTCGGGATCAGGGAGAGGATTGAATAATTGTCGGCGGTTCCTTCGGGTAGAAATTCTTGAAGGGATGTTAGACAGTGGAGTCGCCAGATGGATCGAGTTTTAAATTTTTTTTTTTTAAAGACTAGATCAATCAAATTTTTTTATCTTTTTAGTTGTTTAGAAAAAAGTTTAAGCTAAGTCTTACTCGAGAATAAAAATATGTATCCCTGGCAACGGCACCAAAAAGTGTTGCCGCCTTTCACACACCTAGATCACGTGGCAGAAATCTTCAAGCCACTCGGTGTGTCCTTGGGGGCAAGTCTCGAGTCAAGGCTGTCACCTTGTTCTTGACTCCTCCGTTTAGGCTCAACTCCTAACAAAGCCAAGGGGGGTAGACCCTATTAAGTTACTAAGGATGATTTCTTAGTGTGATGATGTTAAACTGAATCAGTTACTTAGGAGTTTGGATATTTTAACTATAGACAATTAAAGACGACGAGATCTGAAAATAAACACATGAAAGCACAAAGCTGATACACAATATATATATGAAGCAAAAATGACCAATGCCTTAAAATGGAGTCAAATCAATAAGATCAATGTGCTTGCATGTGCTTGGAGTGAATGTTTTACGATTGCATCTTGGTATGTTTTAAGTTAAAATTGAAGTATGAGTTGATTAAATTAGGCAAAGGGGGGACTCCAGATATATCCGAGAGTAATTGGAGTATGTCCAAAACTAAACCTTCACGGCTACCTGCAAGGAATATGTGGGCTGAAATGGAGTCTCTAGGGCTATTGTTCGTAACGCACCTATTAGGGTGTGATAGAGATCAGCGCCCCAAGGTCACTTTTCAGAATTTCCCGCTTCCTTTGGGTATTTTGCCACCGTAAAGGTTTGATCTAGGTGTTGGATTTTCACCTGATGGTTTGTCAATTGGGAGAGTGAGTCCTAATTATGCTAGTCACCCAAGTGCTTTTGATACAGCTTGACTGATCGGACGAACCGCAGCCAAGTGCAGAGCATACACACTGGAGTCTTGTAAATTTTAATAAGTTTTAAACTGGATGTTCTTGTTTAAAAGAAAAAGGCTCCAAGAACCTCTTTCGATCCAAGTAGATCTCAATCGGGGAATCGAGGAGGGGTTAATTTTATAATTGTTGATAAACAAATGATAGAAAAAAGCAAATAGATACACAATCCTAGTTTCTTAATTAATCCTACCACGAATCTCTTTCCCCTTTCGGGTCAATCGGGAAATCGTGGGGTAAGTATTACGATTACTTTGAAATGTAAGATATGGAGTATGGAATTAATAATGAAATATATTATACTACCCTGCAGATTATATCAATACTAGTTTGAAAATAAATGAGCAAAAATAACAAAAAGGACACCAACGCGAATCCCCCTAGGGGGGATGGGGAATGGGCTCGAAAGAGCCTATTCGAAGAATAATTTTATTAACAACGGTTACAATATTAGAGAACTGATATATCAGAAAATTCTTGGTCCTTATACAGGCTGAAACCAAGATCTTACAATTATACAAAAAAATTAAGAATTTTGTGAAAAAGGGGAGACCCCTGGGGGGATTTGAACGCTCCAAAAGCCACTTCGGACAGCAGCTTCCTTTATTTTCTGTCAGACCTGATAAAATACAGCAATCATGTTAGAATAAAAAATGCCCAAAATCACTTTAAGAGTACCTTTGGATGAGCCTACCTTATCTCACAAAAAAAGAAGTTAAAACTAGCTAAACAGGCAGAAAAGGAACCAAGGAAAGCACGCTTTCCTTGGGATCTTGGCTTGCTGTTTGTGTAGCCAACAAATATGAACTGATATTGCAGAATATTGAATTTTATAATAGAGAAAGTAAATCTAATGCATGCGATCTACAAGTTTCCTTTAAATTTTCATGCAAAAAAGACGATTTCCCTACAGCTAGATCTAGGATGCTTATGAAACTTTTTTGAGTGCAAGATCTAGACTATAGGCTATGAAATATCAGATATATGTATATTTTACTTTGATGCAACAGATCCAAATGAAATCACAGCTATGAACTGAAACAATAACCAGGTAAAGTGTTGATTTTGAGGGAGGAAGAAGAGGAGAAAAGTGTTGTTTCCCTTGAAGATCCACAGTGGAGATTTCAGGTGGAATGTTGAGGGACTATGCCTTTTGGAAGGTTTTTAAGAGAATGAAGAAACAAACTAGATCAGCATCCTCTCCAAAGTATGAACCTGCAACTCAGCTGAAATCAAAGAACTTGCCAAAAAACTTGTGAGATCCGATTAGTACATACAAAGAGATTCAAGATAACATGCATATAAGCTTATAGGACATGCTAGATCTAGATCTCTAAACATGCATCAAAGGAGAGTGACAGTTAATAAACTTATTGAACAACACCTTTCCTATCAAGATTGTGATAAGCTAATTACCAATCTTAACCACATATCTACAAGAAATGAGCAAAAAATGACCACAGATACAGGTTACCTCAGTAAAACAATGGCAATAATCATCCACACATGTAATGGCACCACATTGTATTGCCTCCAAATATTTTCTTTATTTCAAATGAAGAATTACAACAATACAATAGCAGCAGCACCTCAATCCCAGTTCTAACTATCTTGGAAGAGGAGGCTGTGCCTAGATATATACAATTTACAGGCCATCTAGCCCAGCGAGGGTGCAATTCCTCATGGAATCAAGTGAAATCAACTAATGGAGAGTTCATCAACGCATAACTGAAGCTGGACTGAGCCTACTAGTCAACCGGGGGCTTGATTGAGCTGACACATCAACCCATACACCGATACATCGGCCCACAGAGCATCCAGGAGAGTCTACACGTGTGGAGGAGAGAGAGAGGGTGCAATTCCCCATGAAGACAGTTGTAGATCAACTCTGGATCTGATTTGATCCCCTCCTTCAGTCAAGGATTTGTCAGATCCAGTCAATCTGCTCCAGATCTGATTGATTTCAGTCAAATCGGTTGAGAGTCCATTGATTTATTGATTTCTGATTTGCTCCATTATTCATCAATTTATTAATTAAAATAATCAATAATTGATTTTTGGGGATTTCTGACCTGAGTGATGGAAGATCACTCAAAACTTAGGAAATAGTGGGTCCATGGGTTTACATGGTGCTCTTAGCTTGAAAATGAGCACCTACATGATTGAAACCGATTATTTGGCCCACTTTTATTACAAAATCAATTTTTCCAATTAAACTATTAAAAAATAGCCTAAGTTTTGGAAAAATTAAAATTTAATAAAAAACACTGAAAAAACTAAAAAATTGAAAAATTGAAAAACACCTAGGGGGACTTAGACATGTTCATATGACTCAAAAATGATGTCTATCATGTCTATACATTGACACATAGCCTCTAATAACCTCAATAGGCCCAAATGCCAAGCCGACCACCCCAACTTTGGAGGTATGGAGTGAAAAACTCAGAAATTATCAGTCGTTTGTTCAACAACCAATAATAACCAAGGGAAAAAACACCCTGGGCTGATCGGATTGAAAAATGAAGTCTAAGAGACCGAGTCTTTTACAGACACTATCATGCTAGAACATTTGTTACAATTCCCCCATGGGGTATGAACATGTGATATAGTACAACAAGCACTTCCCAGAAGTACTTCCATAGGTCTTTTGAAGTCCGAACAAGTTATCCTTGTCCGGTTCACCAGGCTCACTTGATAAAAAACCACTAAGTACAACTTAGGTGGTAAAATTTTGGCTCCAACTGTGGGACGTGTGCTCGATCTGGTCTTTGAGGCAAGGAGAGGATACGAGAACACCAGAATCTCTGGTTGATATACCCTGTAAAAACATCTCAAGTTGACAAGAAAAACCTCTGTAGCACAAGTTTTATATAAAAAAAACCAAATGAACCATTAAGCTGATTTATTTAAACAAAATAAATGTAACTAACTAAAAGAAGCAAAGTTTTATTATCACTAAGTATAAAATAGAAATGCAGGAAATAAATGCTCTCTTTCAAGGAGCTTATTTTCCTACTCTAAGCATGCCATAAAAAGGGTTAAGTGTAATCAGAAATCCAATGTAACCACTTAAGAATTTTATTAACATAAAAAAAAAAATTCCTTGTCTTTGGTTACCTTCCAAAGGAAGGATACTTTATTCAGAAAATGCAAACCTGCGTGATGATCCAGAAGGGGCGGGATGGATGGGAAATCATAGGCATGAATAATGTCTTCAAACTTCCTCCCAAACTGGTAAGTGTTTGTGTAGGCTGCTTCTATCCATGACTGGATAGGGTTGATGTACAAATTGGAATGATGAGGCAGATTGTCTACACCATCATACTGATTATCAAGGCTCACCGGATGATAATTCACTGTATAAGCCCCAAGCAGCTCCAAGTCATGAGGAAAATCTATATGTGAAGATGATAGTTAAGACTGATATTCTAATAACTACATCACATCTTTCTTTTCACAAAACTGCTTCTCCATGACTTCATTACTTATACCCTTGTGCGGCTCTGCATGATATGACTCTAAATGATGATATAAGAGTTTTGAATGCTGCCTTCCCATACTAGGATTTTCCAAGGTCTCCAGATTTATGCTTCCCTCTGTGGAAGTATAGTAGATTGGACTTCCACAAATCTATAAACAGACACTCCCCTTGCTGGATATAGCATAGATAGGATTCTTAATAAGATATCCACAAAAATCCCAATAGTCATCACCATCATCTATGTTAAATGTGATGGATTCCCCATTGATGATATCAGGTTCCGATATCGAGTTCTCTTTGTCTTCATTACTGATATCGATATATGTCTGAGACTGATCATGTGGATAAACTACATGCTCCTTTTTCATATCAAAATTTCCCAAGGCCACATGGTCCAAGCTCTCTTCCTTAGATATGCCATAAAAAAAAACATCAAAAGTTTCTGGTTCATTATTTTCCTCTTTATTCATGTCATAGACTGGATTTTCCATGAACGTCCAGTATTCCTCATCAACATCTTTGTCGGGGATAAGGGAGTCTTCGTCACTTGTATCATGCTCCAAGCTATACTTGTCCTCATTTTCATACTTATCTTCTTCAGAGAAAAGGTCACAAGGTAGTAAACCTTCCAGACTGTCATCATTATATGGAGAACACATAGGAGTCCCATCATGTATATTACAGTTTTCATCATAAGTTTCACTATAAGATTCTGCAATGGTTTCATCCTCAGGGTTGTACTGTTTAGATGGTGACAACGGGTAGGCCTGGCCTACCATGTATATATGGTCAAGCTTGCTTGAATTTGTTTCCTGATTACTGACCTCTGCCATCCCATGTTCTATAACCTGGTTTGCTATGTAGCAAGTGCTTTCTGGGTGGAATTTCTCACAAGGTCTACACCATGGAATTACTTCATCTACCAGGTTTGTTGAGTCTAACTGGTTTGGAATCATAGGCTCTTGCTGAGGAAACTTCTTTTGATACACTTGATTCTGTTTTGGCTGAAAATTCCTAGGTCCATTATTTCTCTCCAGTGTGACTATTCTGTTTTGGATTTTATTCAATTGCATACATTGGTTTGTCATGAATTGGTCCTGACTAGTCATCATTTTTTCAAACATGCTAGTTATCTTTTCCACGGGGTCTTTAGAGGCTCCCTTTTCTTCTGATTCAAAGGATTTTCCTTTTTCTTCATTGTATGAAGTGTTTCCCCTAGTGTAACATGGAATGTTGGATTTTCCCGAAGACTGCATATTCCTTTCTATTTTCTCGGCCAATTCCTGAGCAGTCTTTAGATCGGCCGGCTCTTTGTCCCTTAACTGGTACCTCAAATCACCAGTGAAAGCTTCGATGTAATATATGAGGATGGAGGCATCCCTTGGCTTGATTTCTCTAGGGAGGTCCGCAACCACATGCATGAACTTAGTATTAAATTCATCCATGGTTTCATTCTCCATCGTCTTTATATTATGAAGGGCAGCAAGCAAATGTCTTGGTTCTTTCCTTTCCCCCCATTTCTTCTTAAAACATGCTAGGAATTCATTAAGGGTTTTATATGAATCATCACCAAGGTTTTCATACCCTTCCGCAGCATCATCCTCTAAGGATAAAGCAAAGAGCTTCATTTTGATATCTTCATGGTTAGAGGCAACATTATCACAATAACTGACTAGGTGCCTTTCAAACTTTCGGAGATGAGTCTTGGCAGTGGTAGCATTATTTCCCTCGAACCTGGGGAGCTTCTTGATAGCATCATTCGGAATGTAATGAGGACTACCTGCTATCTGAGAAAAGTCAAGGGGTTTGTAAAATTCCGTAATTTCTTGAGATTAGTGAACATGACTCTCTACAAATATGTGACGGATATGTGAGAGGGATTGGTCTCCTAAATATTCAAGGTTTCTATGAGAAGTCTGCTTATTCAATCTTTCCCTAATAAACCTTTCGGGATCAGGGAGAGGATTGAATAATTGTCGACGGTTCCTTCGGGTAGAAATTCTTGAAGGGATGTTAGACAGTGGAGTCACCAGATGGATCGAGTTTTAAATTTATGTTTTTTAAAGACTAGATCAATCAAAAGTTTTTATCTTTTTAGTAGTTTAGAAAATTTTTTAAGCTAAGTCGTACTCAGGAATAAAAAGATTTATCCCCGGCAAGGCCGCCAAAAAGTGTTGTCTCCTTTCACACACATAGATCACGTGGCAGAAATCTTCAAGCCACTCAGTGTGTCCTTGGGGGCAAGTCTCAAGTCAAGGCTATCACCTTGTTCTTGACTCCTCCGTTTAGGCTCAACTCCTAACGAAGCCAATGGGGGTAGACCCTATTAAGTTACTAAGGATGATTTCTTAGTGTGATGATGTTAAACTGAATCAGTTACTTAGGAGTTTGGATATTTTAACTACAAACAATTAAAGATGATGAGATACGAAAATAAACACACGAAAGCACAAAGCTGATACACAATATATATATGAAGCAAAAATGACGAGTGCCTTAAAATGGAGTCAAATCAATAAGATCAATGTGCTTGCATGTGCTTGGAGTGAATGTTTTGTGATTCCATCTTGGTATGTTTTAAGTTAAAATTGAAGTATGAGTTGATTAAATTAGACAAAGGGGGGACTCCAAAAATACCCGAGAGTACTTGGAGTATGTCCAAAACTAAACCTTCATGGCTACCCGCAAGGAATATGTGGGATGAAATGGAGTCTCTAGGGCTATTGTTCGTAATGCACCCGTTAGGGTGTGACAGAGATCGGCGCCCCGGGGTCACTTTTCAGAAGTTCCCGCTTCCTTTGGGTATTTTGCCACCGTATAGGTTTGATCTAGGTGTTGGATTTTCACCTGATGGTTTGTCAATTGGGAGAGTGAGTCCTAATTATGCTAGTCACCCAAGTGCTTTTGATACAGCCTGACTGATCGGACGAACCGCAGCCAAGTGCAGAGCATACACACTGGAGTCTTGTAAATTTTAATAAGTTTTAAACTGGATGTTCTTGTTTAAAAGAAAAAGGCTCCAAGAACCTCTTTCGATCCAAGTGGATCTCAATCGGGGAATCGAGGAGGGGTTAATTTTATAATTTCTGATAAACAAATGATAGAAAAAAGTAAATAGATACACAATCCTAGTTTCTTAATTAATCCTACCACGAATCTCTTTCCCCTTTCGGGTCAATCAGGAAATTGTGGGGTAAGTATTACGATTAGTTTGAAATGTAAGATATGGAGAATGGAATTAATAATGAAATATATTATACTACCCTGCAGATTAGATCAATACTAGTTTTAAAAGAAATGAGCAAAAATAACAAAAAAGACACCGATGCGAATCCCCCTAGGGGGGATTGGGAATGGGCTTGAAAGAGCCTATTCGAAGAATAATTTTATTAACAGTGGTTACAATATTAGAGAACTGATATATCTGAAACTTCTTGGTCCTTATACAGGCTGAAACCAATATCTTACAATTATACAAAAAATTTAAGAATTTTATGAAAAAGGGGAGACCCCTGGGGGGATTTGAATGCTCCAAAAGCCACTTCGGACAGCAGCTTCCTTTATTTTCTGTTAGACCTGCTAAAATATAGCGAGCATGTTAGAATAACAAATGCCCAAAATCACTTTAAGAGTACCTTTGGATCAGCCTACCTTATCTCCCAAAAAATGAAGTAAAAACTAGCTAAACAGGCAGAAAAGGAACCAAGGAAATCACGCTTTCCTTGGGATCTTGGCTTGCTGTTTGTGCAGCCAACAAATATGCACTGATATTGCAGAATATTTAATTTTATAAAAGAGAAAGGAAATCTAATGCATGCGATCTACAAGTTTCCTTTAAATTTTCATGCAAAAAAGACGATTTCCCTACAGCTAGATCTCGGATGCTTATGAAACTTTTTTGAGTGCAAGATATAGACTGTAGGCTATGAAATATTAGATATATGTATATTTTACTTTGATGAAACAGATCCAAATGAAATCACAGCTATGAACTGAAATAGTAACCGGGTAAAGTGTTGATTTTGAGGGAGGAAGAAGAGGAGAAAAGTGTTGTTTCCCTTGAAGATCCACAGTGGAGCTTTCAGGTGGAATGTTGAGGGACTATGCCTTTTGGAAGGTTTTGAAGAGAATGAAGAAACAAACTAGATCAGCATCCTCTCCAAAGTATGAACCTACAACTCAGTTGAAATCAAAGAACTTGCCAAGAAACTTGTGAGATCCAATTAGTACATACAAAGAGATTCAAGATAACATGCATATAATCTTATAGGACATGCTAGATCTAGATCTCTAAACATGCATCAAAGGAGAGTGAAAGTCAATAAACTTATTGAACAACACCTTTCCTATCAAGATTGTAATAAGCTAATTACCAATCTTAACCACAGATCTACAAGAAATGAGCAAAAAATGACCATAGATACATGTTACCTCAGTAAAACAATGGCAATAATCATCTACACATGTAATGGCACCACACCGTATTGCCTCCAAAGATTTTCTTTATTTCAAATGAAGAATTACAACAATACAATAGCAGCAGCACCTCAATCCCAGTTCTAACTAGCTTGGAAGAGGAGGCTGTGCCTAGATATATACAATTTACAGGCCATCTAGCCCAGGGGGGGCGCAATTCCTCATGGAATCAAGTGAAATCAACTGATGGAGAGTTCATCAATGCATAACTGAAGCTGGACTGAGCCTACTTGTCAACCGGGGGCTTGATTGAGCTGACAAATCAACCCATACACCGACACATCGGCCCATAGAGCATCCAGGAGAGTCCACACATGTGGAGGAGAGAGAGAGGGCGCAATTCCCCATGAAGACAGCTGTAGATCAACTCTGCATCTGATTTGATCCCCTCCTTCAGTCAAGGATTTGTCAGATCCAGTCAATCTGCTCCAGATCTGATTGATTTCAGTCAAATCGGTTGAGAATCCATTGATTTACTGATTTTGGATTTGCTCCATTATTCATCAATTTATTAATTAAAATAATCAATAATTGATTTTTGGGGCTTTCTGACTTGAGTGATGGAAGATCACTCAAAACTTAGGAAATAGTGTGTCCATGGGTTTACATGGTGCTCTTAGCTTGAAAATGAGCACCTACATGACTGAAACCGATTATTTGGCCCACTTTTATTACAAAATCAATTTTTCCAATTAAACTATTAAAAAATAGCCTAAGTTTTGGAAAAATTAAAATTTAATAAAAAACACTGAAAAATCTAAAAAATTGAAAAATTTAAAAACACCTAGGGGGACTTAGACATGTTCATATGACTCAAAAATGATGTCTATCATGTCTATACATTGACACATAAAATCTAATAACCTCAATAGGCCTAAATTCCAAGCCAACCACCCCAACTTTGGAGGTATGGAGTGAAAAACTCAGAAATTATCAGTCGTTTGTTCAACAACCAATAATAACCAAGGGAAAAAACACCCTGGGCTGATCGGATTGACAAATGAATTCTAAGGGACCGAGTCTTTTACAGACACTATCATGCTAGAACATTTATTACAATTCCCACATGGGGTATGAACATGTGATATAGTACAACAAGCACTTCCCAGAAGTACTTCCACAGGTCTTCTGAAGTTCGAACAAGTTATCCTTGTCCAGTTCACCAGGCTCACTTGATAAAAAACCACTAAGTACAACTTAGGTGGTAACAGGCTATAAGCCAAAAATCCGACAAGGTCTGAGAATTAAGGCCAAGGGCCCAGATTATCCAAACAAGGCCTTGATACCACTTGAAGCGAATATTTATTCGCTCATACAATATTATTCACTAGAACACCTGGAATATTCGATAAGCCATAAGGAAAGTATATATTAATGATAGGATGAAAAATGATTTATGATTACAATGGTTGATAACCCACCTATTAAATAGGGCTTGGGAATTGTGAATGAAAGGTTATGTCCTTTCATCTTAATTATGTTTATTATTAATTATTTAATTATTAGATTTATTTTATGTTCGTTACACACACATTTTAGGATTCCACTCATAATAGTTAAATGCAGAGAGGAGAGGAACTACTTTTGAATCCATGAAGCTGTTGTAGGTACCTGCAAAACAAAACTTGGAAATCTATTTTGGAAGCGAGACTAGAATCCCCAGAGGATCTAATACCATGTTAAATTTTGGAATGCACAACATCACAACAATATGTTCTGAATCATGTGCAATTCCAACCTAGATCTAGATTACTAGAGAAATCTTCACTTAGAATTTACCAAAGATAGACAAGAAAATAGAAGAAATATGAAGAAAATATTATTTAGAACACAAGAGTAAAACACTCAAGTGGATTGCTCTTCCATTGCATTGTATTCACTAGATTGAGTATAATATATAGATTCTCTCAAGAGACAAAATCGAGAGGCTTAGTGGTGAGTTGAGTAGCTCACAATAATGAGGCTTAGATTGGACCAATTCACCCATCAATGACATGAGGCCAAGTGTAACTCTTGGATTGGGCCATAATGAGGTTCAATAAACATAAACGACCAAAAAGGAGGTTAGGATAGTCAAATAGGTGTGAACATAGCCATTAGTAGGGTGCATGAGGTGAGTACTTGGCTAAGTAGTGGCCATTAATGCACAAGTTGACCAGATCCTCAAGAGGGCGCACTCCAACTCCTTAAAACAGGGAAATGCAATAACTCCCTCATAAATGCAAGGTAGAGGGGTGCATTGACTACCTAAAAGAAGGAAAAGAGTGGGTAAGTGGACAAACAAGGATTTATGGATATATCACTAGTCTAAGTGGTCCAAAAGTGGACAACTATCGTCCACTTCCGCATTGGAATACTAAAATCCCATGTTGTATTTATCTAAGACCATGGGGAGTCGGGGACCATTAGAAAAATCATATCACAATCCTGAAGCAAATTGTTCTTACACTGTGTGGTTTAAATGAATTGCCTATTTTATTCCCTTTAAAGGTACTATACTTGGCTTCATAGGTATTATCATTTGTTTAATTATTACATTTTTAATTTTTTAAAAATAAATTATTTTTTTATTCTAAATTTATTAAGAGATTATTATTTTCTCAATAAAATGAAAAAAAACATCAAAATCATTTATTTATGAAAAATTTTCATATCATTATTTTTATTAAAATGTATTATTTATATTTTTGGAAAAATAATATCATTTACTATTCTATTATTTAAACAAATAATTTTTTTTTTCAAATAAGATTTGTTGATGTCTTTTCTTGTTCAAGGCATTAGATTTGCATAATTTCATTAAATTGTATTACTTTTTCTAATATAATTTCATTAAATTGTATTACTCTTTCTTAAAAGGAAATATTATTCTTCTTATAATTTTTAGTGTCTTGGTTGAGTTTACAAATTTGATAGATTAATTTTTTTTAAGATTAATAGATATTAAAAAAAATAATCATTTGTATTCCTTTAAAGAATAGAACTTAAACAGAAAAATAACTGTATCCCACAACTACTCCAATTACACACCCAATTGATTACTTCACGTCATTTGGTTATCTAAATAAATGGCTTTAAAAATGATCGCTTATATGATCCAAAGGAATAACTAACTATACTTAAAGTTTATCAAATTATATTACTTTTATAAATAATAATATTTTCCAGTTTTCTAAAACCTTTTGATCTCATCCACAATTCAAACATTTAGATATGATTAACTTCATCAAGCTGTATTTCTTCATATTGATTATATGATTTGTTATCGGTATATTATCCATTCATGGTTTGAATCTCAACTTTATCTTCAAATTAATTAATATATATAAATATGATTAACATTATATATAATGTATTATATTAAGCTTATGGTTCATATGGGGATTTCATACATGGGGTGTATTATGTAATGGATATCACATAATACGCCACGGTAGATACCCGGTGGGTGATGACGGGATGATAAGGTATTAGGTTAAAATGGGTAGAAGTTGAAATTGTATTGCATGCACTATCTGGTATGTAGATAGGAGTACTGATATGGACAAGTGTGGACTAGTAGTCATTATGTAATTATCTGGTGATACATCTATTATATATTCAATATATAAGATCTTTTTCTATGAAAAAAAAAATGTATTATATTAAGCTTGTTCTTCTACGTTAGATGGTTTCACTAGGATATTTATTCACTGAACCATATACAGGTTCATGCCAACCAAAGCTAGGAATTAATGATTGTGATGGCGAATGATAAGAGTTCACCTGGGGAAGCTGGAAACCTGTCACTTATGTTTCTTGAGTTTATAAAAAAATTAACGATAGGTGGAATAATTAAGTTGTTGATATTAGTACTTTGGAAAAAAAGTTGTTAATGTTAGTTATGAGAGTTTGGATTCAAATTATTTTATTATTTTTATATTACTTTTTAACTTGTAAACATAGATTCTATTAAAGCAAAGATGTTTCGGATATATTTGTTTTTCAAATCATCAAAATGTGAAAGTGTATGCTTCGAGGACAACATCCAAAAACTCTAGGTTCTAAATGTGTAAGAATAACTTGTAAACGGGTTGAAGTAGCAAAATGATGCGTGTGTACGATGGTTATTGAAACTACAACAAATAAAGTTAGCTTTTTATTTTTAAGCAATTCATATTACATAAATGTTAAAAACATCTTATTAGTATGAGAGCATGTATAGTAGAGTGCAATACGAGTACTTGGATGTTGGTGCCAACATGCCCATCGACAGCGCATTGCGCCTCTGTCTAGGAGCTGGATGTGTGGCACCATACATGCCGGGGTCATTAAAAGTCCCTCGTGGCCTTGAGCTCCTCTTCGCAGGTGGGTGAAGACATCTAGTCCCAGGCTGTCTAAGCTCGAGCCTGTTCCATCAAATTTAATCTAGTTTTAATGGTGGTTAGCATGCAACGTGTGAGGTCTCAGCAGGTATAGAGCGATGGGGTTAGCGGAGATCCATGGACGAAGGCAACATTATCGGTTGGCACGTTGCAATGTGTGTTTTCTTGTGGTCTGGTATTTTCAACTTCACCTCTTCTCTCCGCGGTCGGCTTTCTTTGCAACGTCTCCCGTCATTGTTGGTTTTGTAGCTCCACCACCTCCACCAGCGGCATCCTGAAACTCTGGTCTTCAGGATGTCCAGGAAACGGGGAACCCCTAGAAGGGGCAACAACGACCAAGGAAAAACGCAACGTGGTCTGAGTGTCATGGCAAAGGAGGTTACGAAGATGGCATCTCGATGCATGTTCGTGTATTAATTGATGAATTGGAGGGTCGTCTGGTTAATGAGCGGTTGGCTACAGGGAGAGGCGAAGGAAAGATTATCTGCAACACCTAGTTTTGACCTCGTTTGCATTAAATGTATATGATGCATATATTGTAATTAATCGTGGTGTGGAGCTAAAGGCAAAAGCCCCACCATCAATTTAGCGTTTAATGTTCCAGCGATTAAAATCGTTGCCGATGGTATATCGTGATATCCGGCACATTATAATTTTGGCATCAAGTAAATATGCATTTTAATCAAAATAAACCCCAACCAGCTATGTCAATGCAACCATAATGAAAAGGGCATGATTTTCCTAAGGATAAGGAGGGGGAATTATTAAACCTTGAGCCAATGGGGAAAAGCCAAGTGTCAGCTGTTAAACCCATTTAGTTGTCACCCACCCTTTTGACTTACTCACCTTTCCTTGTCTCAATTGATGAACTACCAAATTAAAAACCTCTGATGTTAGTTGGGCAGTTATTGTCGGGCAGTGGTGTGTGGCAGGATTGTTAGTCCTTTCCCACACACACACTCCACCAACAGGCTCTTTCACCCTCACGTGGGCATTCTTCCATTCTGGCCTATTCTCATGCAAAGACAGGGTTCTTCTCCTCATGCACAGGTCTTGGCATTTTACTCATGCAGAGAGTTGGGAGAGCGGCCTCACATGCACAATTTTGTTGTGTGTGTGACTTTTGCGGTTGGGGATTTTGCTGTGTGTATTTCTCTTCGTTGTGGGTTTGACTGTGTGAATTCACCTCCACGTGGGTTGTTTTTCCTTCCTCACATAGCTGAGAAATTGATTTCCATTGGTTTCCCCACGATTTTGGTTTGTTGTGGGTTCATTTATGTTTTTGGGTTGCTGTGAGTTCTTATTAAGTCATTTTGGCCACGATAGGGCCAAGAACGACTCAGGAATTGAATTTCCCAGTCAGAGCTGCGTATTACCCAAATTGTCACCTCGGTTGTTTTGTGGTGTTTGATTTTCTTCCCCAGAGCTGTGAATCACTTGTTTTGTTGTGTGTATGCAGTGGGTGATATTTGGACTGTGTTGGAGTGGGAATGAAGGCTTGGTATGCTTGATAAACCTGGTCTGTTTGGGAGCCACATAGACAGATCTAGAGGGCTGTCTTTCTTCTCCACAACCCCTGAATAGCACTGGACAGGGAGTCAAGGCCTAAGGGAATGTGTAGCAGAGAAGGGACTAATTCCTTGTGTTGGGTGTGTGTGGATGTCCTAGAAGTAGGGCTAGTTTTGGTGTAGGTGTCCTTAGCTCTTCAGTGAGCCCACCAGCTTAGCATTTAGCTTTTCCCAGCTCCCTGAGGGCCTGATAAACCCAACTGTGTTGGCTTGGCTGATTTGTGTATCTTTGGCTATGTGTGAGCCTGCTTAGTTCCTTATTCCTTGGGGAATCATGCCCAGCTCATGGGTGGCAGTGTTGCTGGGAGACTAAGGAGCACACTGGCCTACGGTTGGGTGGAACGTTGCAGCAACGTAGCTGGTTGCGGGACAAATTCTTCATAAGATAGGTATTCTTGACTATCTCATCTCTACAAATTGTATTTTGTTGTTTAATGAAAATGATGAACATGCTAAATGCTTGAATGTATGGTTTTGCTTCCGTTGTATGGTAACAATGTCTGCATGTTTTACTTCAAAGCATTTTAGTTTTTATGTGTGTATGTTCATGGGGCTAGTTTCCTGGATAGATAATGGTATGGTAGCATCCTCTTCGCCAGTCAGAGGGTTGGGGATGTTACATTATCCATTATTGGTTGATAAAAAACATGATGGGAGTTCTCATGGAGGACATGTTGGGGAGCTAGAGCTCACTCAAAACAGATTCCTCTCAATCAAGGACAAAATGACTGATATGGTAAACCGACTCAACATTTTGGATGCCACATTTTATTGGAAACGCTTGGCAAGTGGGCAGAGACACTTCGGTACCATGGAGGTTGGGTGTGGTAGTGCAACAAGAGGGAGGTCGATGAACATAGGCTTGAAACCTGTTCAGATGGTTGCCACCCACATGCCTTTTTTGAATCCGTCCACCATTGAACCTTTGTTCAAACATGTGCAGGATAGTAAAGGCCTGAGCAGCAAGGTGTCCCCCTCTCCAGTGAGCATTCCTATTACCAACACTGTTAGCAAATCCGAGGAAGGTGGATGGGCCTGCCCCATCTTGGAGGAGGTCCCCCCCTCTAAACCTGCTCATGTCCTCAGTGACGACTCAACCTCTTTCTAGTTCGGACTGTTATATCAAGTCTTTTTTTTATATGTTGTTAAATATTTTGTTAAGTGGCAAAACCAACAGGTTAAAAGCTAGTAGCTTTTGTTTTCATGGCTCCCAAAGCCATTGGACTTTCTTTGTTACAACCACTCTAGAAGAATTTGTATTTTTTATTGGCTCGGGTGGTGGTTTCACCACCTGCGACCGCCTCAGGTTTTTTTCAGACTTATAATTTTTGAATTTTCAGTTTAATAGAATGTGCATACTTACAAAAAAAAGTGCAATACGAGTAAAGCATTGAGAAGATATATTACAACCAAGTAGTGTATAGCAATTTATACAACTACCTGATTTAGCATCCTATCACAATTCAATACAAGAATTGTGTATTAACAAATATTATCTAATAGTTAATAGCTAGGATGTTTGGCATTTTTCATCTTTATATTTTTCAGAGAAATAAATTATCCTCGTTTTCCCACATCTAAGTGTTCAAATTAAGGAAATTGGTATCTTGCCCATAGCTCGTGTATTTCTCCCATCTTCTCCAATTTTCTAAATGGAGGGTGGTATCAACCACCAACTACAATAGTAGTCAGTAACCCTGTAGCATGTGTGTGGGAATGGATCTTGTCACCTACTTGGGTATTTTGCCTTAGTGGGAGGGGTTGAACCAACCGAGCTAACCCTTTGGGATATTTGGCACTTTATACATGCAATTGTAAGGAGGTGGTTTATCTTCTTATTGCAATAGTTCACATTCTTGCAACAAATCACATTCCTATTTTTATAGCTAGTTGGAGATTGACAAAGAATACATTAAACGTGCATTTATGGCCACAATTGTTGTCTTCAAGGAATAACTTGCAAGATATACAATATGCCTATGATTTGATTCTTTGAGAATTCCCACAAGTTGGTGTTACAAAGGTGTTTCAAGTTAACCCACTTCATGGAACAAGTTTGTGAGTATACAATGCATCAAATTATATTAAAAAAAATTATACTGACATTACACGTGGTTGATTCTTGTCCACTACCACTATACCCATAGGTGTACCCACACATCCTGCAAGCATGGGGAACGAGTAAGTCGGGATGATTCGAAATCAAGATACAATTGTTATATAATTATAATAATAATTATCAATTTCAAATTAGATTTAGTACATAAATTAGTATATTTATGTTAAGGTTTTAAAGTCGATATAGCTTATGAATGGTTAAGACATATCATAGATTTGAATTTGGAAGATTCAAGAAAATAGATGCTAATTGTTTGATCGAGCTCATTGTTGTCAATTCTAACATATTTAGATTTGGGAAAGTCAAACACTCAGGTTCTATCTCTTACAGTGGCAAATGAATTCAAACATGATTTTCCATCTACATTCTTATTTTATAGCTATTGTCTTATAACAAGAGTTATTGGAAACATCGGGGACATTGTCACTCGTGGATCTTATTAAATTAAGTGACCCACTTTTATAAAACAAGTGGGAAGCACTTTTACAATAAGGTTACTTTATAACTTAAAGTTACACGAACTTTTACAAAAAGTAAGAAAAATAAAGACTTGAATCGAAGACCTCTTACTTTTTAAAGTAACTATAAACCAAGTGAGTTAAAAAAAAGATTTAGCAATATTATGGAGGAGAATTGGGTTGTTGTTGTTTTTGTTGTCGTCATCGTCGTCATTTTCATTGTTGGAGAGCATGACTAACCAAAAAACCTTGTTTTTTTGACATGTAAGACACAACATAACCAAAAAAAAAGTTCCAAATCGAAATTTCTCAGATTTCGTGTTAGTCCTTGGTTATCTTACCCATACAATGTAAGTTTTCTCATTGTTTTTGTTTATTTAGTTTGCACAAGTTGCATGGCAAAGAGCATATGCGATCAAGAAGACCATTTTTATTATGTTTTTGATTTGTGAAGTTCACATAAAGCACACAAAAAAATAATAATACACAAATCAATAGCAACTGGGAATTTGTTTTAAAATCCGAGCTAAAATATAAAAGAATATGAGAAAAAAAAGTATAAAATCATAACTGTAACAATATACCTTTGGATATGATAAATTTTCATACGTTGGGAAAAAAAACCTTTTTGAGTAAAACTAAAAGTGTTTCCAACTAAAAGAAGCATGTAGATGTAGTGGAACACCTCTCTTAGCCCAAAAATGTACAAAAATATTAGAAGCTAGAAACCATTTGATGCATACGACAACACCAATTCAAGATTTCAATCAACAATGGAAGTGGAACTTCATAAGCGTCTAATACCATGTTTCACTAACACATGATGTTTCCAAGAGGTCGAGTGCCTTGAGAAACCGCTTACAAAAATAGATCGCATATCAACAAACTGATTTTACGTGGTTAAAACCCTTGAAGAGGGAAATAGTCCATGCCCTCAACCAAATAGCTACTTGAGGAAATATATTGATGCAAAGGAAAAATATTTTACATATGAGTTTCTCACAATCAATCATAAAGAAAATGATCCCCCATGCTCTTTAAAAAGAGATCATAGACCAATCGGATGCCAATCCATGGATAAATAACCATTAAGATCAAGGTGAAGATGATTTGTCGAATCACTCTATGTATATAACATATCGTGACTGTTGGATTACATAAGTACTAATGCATACTGATGCATACTAAAGAAGCACATTTTATCTAAAGACACATTATACCAAGTTGGTCTTAACTCCTATAAGTGTTTAAACATCTTAACATTTGGATCAAATTGACTTTGCAAATAGAAAATCCCTAGAAGGTTAGGGTGGTTGTGGACCCTGATTAAAGTATTGTCATGGATCCAATCGGGGGGCTTCTATCATAGGCCTATGAAATTAGTAAGTGCCCGAAGGTGTCAAAAGTTAGTAAAAGTGATGATTAAAGGCTAGAGGCCAAACGAGAAGGAAGACCTAAGAATCTAACCCAACTATTAAACATATGGATGAGGTCCTACATCTAAGCTAAGGTGAGAGTGATTCTAGGTAGGTGATCTATCACAATAGAGCAATAGCTAAGAGGTATTATATCATCATTAGGCGAGTCACACATAAATACAATGTAGAGATGTATCATGCAAAGCACTCCTTAATCAATAGATATATGTGAATACCCAAATGCAAATTTCATTCATTACATTTTCAAACTTATGAAAATGTAAAACCCATAGATACACTACAATTCTAATATTTTAAATGTATGAAAGCCCCCCCACACATTATTATATATATATATATATATATTCCTCCAAGGAAAAAAAACTCTTATTCATAGAATAAACATGAATTTCTCTATTGATCTTACATCTTGTTCTTCCTTTAAGGCTACATCCCTTTCATTTCATTTTTATCTTCCTTGAATGTCTTTCAATACCTATGCAAATCCTTTTACAATGTGTGTTGCTCTATTCAGCTTACATCAAAAGTGTTTCAATTGTGTTTACATCATTTTCATATATATATATACACAAAGTCTCGAACTAGTGACCTTAGGCAAGGAGTGTGTTAAAAGCACACCCATTCACTGTCCATTTGATCTTGATAAGCAGCTAATACTTCTTAAGGATTTTTTCTCTACCATGGGTATGACTGTTGACACTGACAAAACAAAAGTTATGATTATCAAATCCAAGAAGGACACTTTTGCTAATTTTGTGTATTACAATAGAAACTTGGAGGAAGTGTCTTCTTACAAATTCCTAGGAATTGATATTCATCACAAGCTTAATTGGAACTATATCATTGAGAAAAAGATTGATGGAGGGTGGAAAGCTTATTTTGGTCTTGGAAATAATCGTAAAGAATCAAACCTTGTGAGGTGGGATAAAAAGAAGCTTCTATTTGGAACTTTAGTCACTCCTGTTATCTTGTATGGGTGTGAGCACTAAGTTTTGGGGTTGCTGCATCTCTAGAGAATCCTGGAGAAATATTGAGCAAATCCAGAAGCGTTTTATAATGTATAACCTCAAAATTAAAAGCAATACACCCTACCCCATTCTCCTTATAGAAGTGGGTCTTTCCCCTATCGAGAGCCTAGCTATGACTAGGCTCCTTTTGTACAAGCACAAAATCAATAACATGGGAGACCATAGAGTTCCTATGCTAGCTTTAAATTCCAGCCAAAACCACCTAAGGCTCAAGTGAGGTTGGTGTAGAGATACCAGGGCCTGGTTAGACCATTGGGAGATCGACGAAAATGTTGCATTGCAAAATATTAATAACATTAAAAATATTGTTTCTTCTATGTTTAAAGAGAAAATGTGGTGTAAGAAATATTTAGAGGATAAAAAAAAATTAAGATATTATAAATATGTCATCAACCCTACTCTAGAAGATGAAAAGTATCTCTCTGTTTTAAATAGTTCAAATAAAAAAATTAATATAGCCAAGATAAGAACGAACTCTCATGAGCTCCATAGCGAAATAGGTTGTTGGGCAGTTCCTAAAACACCAAGTGTGGAAAGGCTCTGCCATCTCTGTGAGAATATGAACATTGGGGATGAAAATCACTTCCTCTTAGAGTGGCCTGCGTACACCCACATTAGATCTCAATTTCATAATCTTTTTTGCAATACCAATCTTCCTAGCGTTTTAAAGTGTCAAAATTATAGTGAGATTGGGACGCTTCTATCCAAACTCTTTGAGCATAGGAATACAATTTTAAAACAAACTAAATAACTCATTTCTTTAGGTCTGATAGACCAAAGTTTGGTCTCAGGGGATGTTAACCATCATCATCATCATCATATTAGGTCACCCCCAAGAGAGACACCATTTGGTGTATGTGACCCCCTTGTTTGTGGGACAAGGTACCCCACTTTGCATAACAATTTAACTGCTAATGTCTATAAAGGTATACATACCCTACTCCCATATTGATTTGGATTTGTGAGATCCTACGTGGAAACACATGTTTTTAACTGTTAAGCCTACTTAGAAAATATACTCCTGTCCTCCTCCATTGATTAACATTCGAATTGATTTTTAAAATGTGGAATAACTAATGGTATTTTATTAATTCCATTCTATTTGATTATTAATTCCATTCAATTTGAGTGAGAAAACTACAATCTTAACCTTTGTAAAGTGCAATTTTAAACCAATTCAAAAATTGTGAAGTTCAAACTAATAAAGTGCAATTTGAATAACATCATATCAAGCACCGATTCTTGAAAACAAAAAGTACCTATTACTGTCAGTGCAAAAGTATGTTTAATAATGGGAGGGACCCATGCACAACCTAAGTCCAATGAAAATCAATCCAGTTATACTTAAGTTAAAAATGAATCTTCCTTCCATAACCAATTTGTAGAAAAGTTTGATTTTGAGTGGACAATTCAGCTTCCAGGTGTTGCTGCACAACCAATCTAGCTGAGTAGGGGCTTCCATTTCTCTGAGAACCTGATAACCCATCTTGGGAGCATAAGCCCTGCCTTTTCCATTTTTTATCCAAGTAAGAGCATCCAGCCTATTTGTGAGATGAACCAGGTTGTTTTGTAAACAAACGATATATTGATCCCAGATGAGTGACTCTTCCATTGATAAATTGAGGTCTGTAGCTGTGATCCATGTTTTATTAGATAAAGGTTGAGCTCATTGAAGGAAGATATGATTGAAATGAACAGTACCACGATCTATCAATTTGTCAATCCATACTGCTGGGAAATGGACAAAGTCTTTGCCACTGACCCACGGGTCTTGAACGATGTGCACATATCTTCCATTGTCGATCCTCAAGGCCAGCCAACCACCAATTAGATCAAAGGATTTGATGATCTCCTTCCACACAGTGGAGGCATTCAGGGAATAATTATTGATGGATCAAATCGATTCTACAGTGGATAAGGGGGCAATGTATTTAAATGAATGCTAGGATTCCATAAGCCTGATTCGTTAATATTATTCTAGTAGCATTTATCTACATGTTATTATAATTTGAATTCCATTTAGATATTCAAGCAGATAGTTATAATAATATTTGTAGTAAATGGAGAATGAAGATACAAACTGAACAAAACAAACCACATAGGAAACATATGAGTATTGCTCAGGAATTTACAGTATCATTCACAATAATAAAATCCAATGTTACAATAGTTTACATAGGAAAAGAATTCGAATGCATGAGTTAGCAATTCAAATCTATCCACTAGATCTAATTGTATCTAACTGACCATCTAACTCATGGTGTCTCAATCAATATTGGAGTCCAATAGATCAACTCAGAGATGTCCAACAACTCAAACAATCAGTGACAACTAGATAACTCAGTGCAAGTGAGTGTGGTAGGTGGGAAATGGTGCCTACTCCACTGCAGCCATGCAAATCTTCTGCTAGCTAAATTATTGTGAACTAACTGAAAGTAACTCGGAGCTAGCTAAGACTGACTAGTACTAACTCCAACTAACTTAAGTAGGTTTGTGTCGAGACTCCCAGTGGCTCCTAAAATGTAGGGATTGGTCTAGCAGTGTTCCTAACACTCTAGTGACTAGTACATGTGGCCCCATTTGGCCAAGTGGACCCAAATAATTAACTAAGGTTCCTAAGTTAGGCTAAATAATCTAATAGATAGTATGGTCAAGGGAGGTTTAATAATCCTAAGACCCCCCTTAAAATCCTAACTTGGACAACTGTGGGCACTGGTAACAATAACATAGGTCACCCAAATAAAATATAAAAGACAGTAAAAAATGTTTCTTAATACAACCGAGGAAATAGGGGAAAATCTCTTGGGNCACCCCTCAAAATAAGTAAAAATACAAATTTTGAATAAAAACTTGTGAAAAGTTTTGCTGCTATTTGCAGCACTATGCAACAATAGTATCTTGGTTCTTCTATGTAGGTGAACCCATGAATCCAAACAAAGTGCTTATGTATGGAGGAATCTTCCTCTTTGGAAGAAGAACAATGTACTCAACTGAATCAGAAATATAAACAGTAGCACGGTGAAAATTGGACCCATGTAGAGCAACTGAAATCAACTGAAGAGAGAGAAAAAGTTCTTGAGCATTTGAACCATGTGAGGAACACCCAAGAATATCATATATTTCAGCCTTGAACAACAAACCATGAGTGGCAAAATCAGCCCCAAGTGTTAGGAGCAAGTGTCCAGGAGGATGCATAATTTCTTCCTCTTTACTAGTTCTGTGAGGAGATGAGCATGTGACCAAAGGTGGAGAAGCCCTGGGACTGTGGAGAGTGAATGCTTTAACTCCATAATCTGATATAGATTCATAAATATCCAATAATTCACAAAGTATAATATCAGCAAAATGATAAGAGAAAACTAACATCGAATCCTCAACTACAAAATTGAAGGAGACTTGCGGTGCTTGATTTGTCACACCAAAATTGATGAAACCTGTTACAACCAATATTGTAAGCTCTTGAATCTTAAAACCTAAACCAAATATTATCAGATCAGAAAATAAATTAGATCCAAATAGGTTCATATCAGATGTAAAAATGTGAAGTGAAATCAAATCCCCAGTAGCAATTTTGAAGGAGACTTGCGGTACTTGATGTTGAATTATTGTAACTTCGAAGAATATTCTAAATATATTTTTTAGTGGTCCCCATTGCTCCTATCAGGAGAATCACTTGTTTTGTACCCCAATGTTCCTATCGGGAGAATTACTAAAAGTCATGAGAAAGTCCCCTCCATTGTAAGTTGGGTCATTAGTACCCTAGTTGCGGTTACTCAAGCCTATATAACTGAGTCAAATATTAAGTGAACAAAAGAATTAAAATAGAAGGAGGTGCTCCTCATTTGAGACACACACACTCACTTGTGTAGCGCATAAGAGAGAGAGAGAGAGAAAGAGCTATAGCTAGAGAAGGAGGAGGATCAATTTTTGGGTTTAACCTTTTCTCGTTTGGGGCATCTATATTGAGGAAGCTTTTGCTAGGTTTTTCCCATTAGGGTTTTCCTAGGATAAATCTTTGTGTTCTTTTTGTGTGGTTGTGCTTGTCTATATTTCAGTGATATTTTGGCTTATGGTTATGTTGTTATGATGCTAAATTTTTAAAGATCTGATATAACCATTAAAACTTAACATGGTATCAAAGCCACCTGAAAGAATTCATTGTCCAGCCGAAACAGTGCTACAGCTACAGCTATTGAAGATTAGGGTTTCATGCTTGAAACCCTAAAATACTAAAACTAGTAGTTTTGGTATATTTTCTATATCTCGATATTGGAGAATGCTCAGGAGCCAAAACCTTCATAGGCCGAAGATAAATTCCATATGTACACTGTGTAAAGGTTTCAAGGTCAGATTCACTATATTATAGGAGATATGATTCCTACAAGTTAGGGTTCTAGCCTCTCTCAAGATTCAGCCTTAAACAGGTGACCTAGGGAGAATTGCTATATCTCAACCTACAAAGGTCCAAATGAAATTTAGAAAGATGTTCCAGAAAGGTTACGGACTATAATTTCTATGGTAAAAATTTCAGACTTGGAAGATGAAATAGTGACATGTGGAAGTCCATACAAGTTCACTCTTTGGAACAATCCTGAAATGAGTCACCTTGGGAAAATGCGCATAAGTCCCAATTGGTAAAACCAATTCTAACCTATGGTGTTGGAAAGAGGAATTGTGAGGCTACCTTAGTACAAAATTTTAGACATAGATGAGTAGTAATTTTGAAGATATCACAGAAACAATATCAGGCATTCTACAGAAGAAACTGAAGAAAACTAGGGCATCAGATATTTTGCAATTCTGATCACAGTTTTGGGAAAATGAATATGATGCTCAGCTCACCTTCAGGAGGCACATATTTCTATACAATCAGATATGAAAGATTCCAAGTTTTGAAAATTAGGGTTTCTCTTACAAACTCTAGATCAGCCAAATCCGGAACTAGGAGAAACACTCAAACCTGTAAGATATAATCTTTTTCCGTTTACCTTTGAGGTTCTCATTTCAAAATGACCTAGAACCCCAGTTTGATGACAAGCTTAGTAAAGCTGAAAAACTTCCAAGCATGGAAGCATAGGATTTCACTGGTTCTTGAAGAAAATGAATTGGACACCTACATAAGTGGATTGGTTTCAGTTCCAAAGGGAGATGAGGCTAAAGCCTTACACAAGAAGAAACTTGACTCATAATAAGAGAAGAGAAGATAGGAGAAATTGAAGATCAAGTGCTCATGATTCAAAAAAAAAGAAAAGATCCCTCAAGCGATGAGGAATATGAAGAACTCAATTCTTCAAGAACCTCTTATCCATCTTAGCATTTGGATAAGAAATGATGATGTCATGAATGCAGAAGATGATGAAGTAGAAGGATCAAGAAGGAGTCTAACCACGAAATGAATAAAAGATAAGTATCCAATTGTCATTTCATGATATTGTTTTATATTCATTTGATTTATTATGCATGATATAATTTTTGCATTAATGACAATATACTACTAATATGCATGTGATGGGTAAGTAGCTCATGGTGCTATACAACTCTCCATTGTTACTAATCTAGAATGAAACCTCTTTGCTGAAATATTGGATTAGTGCCAATATCAATGATGTCATGGTAGAGATGGAAGGAATCTAGAAAGTTTTCGTGAGATATGGATGGATGTTGTATTGGCTAAACAGTTGCATGATGCATAAGAATTTATCATTATGCATATCTTCTATGAAATGGTTCTAACCATGGAACTGGTGCATTTGAATTGTAGGAAAGGTCCTATACAACTGCCTACAAGAAAAGGAGGATGAGACTTGTTCTGAAGAATAAGTGATGAAAATTCAAGATTCACTCCAATAAACATGAATATGAAGCTTTCAGGGTCAGAGACACCATGACGAAAGAAATAGCTTTAGAAAGCGGTAGATCCACCTCGAAAGATGAATACTACCTTGGGTACGAGAGATAACCCAGATGAAGAAAAGTATGGAGAGACTTCCAAACCAAAGTAAGAGGGCTTAGACACACTCTAGTTGTGTAACATAGTTGGGTGACGTCATTGATGCAAACTCTACCAGCTATGGAAGAAGCTATGATCAAAGAGTAACAGTTGATCATGAGGAATGATGTCTACAATATGGTTCTGAGACCTGAAGGGAAGTCCGTAGTGTCTTCCACATGGATCTACAAGAACAAGTGTACAAATCAAGGTTCATGGTTTGCCTCAGAAAGAATAGACTATGGCATGACATACTCTATTAACCAGACACACTTCTTCAATAGAAGTATTTATCAAGCAAAGAACCAACTGTACAGAATATGCTTTGTATGAGCTTAGAAGGCACCCATAGAAAAGAACATCCAGGAGCTTGACATATCACCTAGAAGTGGTGTATATATTAACCTTTGCTACAAGGTTGAATATTGAAACCTATAGAAGACAACAAGCTCACAGATGGGTGCAAGAGGAACTTTTTGACAAAGTTCAAGATAAAGGGATCTTGATATCTAGTAACCTGAGATGGATACATAGTAGCATAGGATGCTACTTGTCACTCTAGTAAAGAATGCAGAGGGAAGATGATACTCCGCTTCAGGGGGAGTGACTACAAAAGATCTCTAAGTTCCACATGGTACGATATGATGGACAGCTTACTGATAGACCGAGACTTTACCAAGAATAAAGTGGGTTCAAACCTTCAAGGTTTAATGTGGAATACTAGGATATGTTGATGACCTAACAGAATGATGGAAGAATACCATAATGATGTTCGGGATATAGTAACCAAACCGAAAAGCAAGAGCGTGGTATATTCCAAGTGGACTTGCAAGACAAAACATGTTGTTGATGGAAGGCAATATTTGTGGCTAAAGGATTCTCTCAGAGAGAGGAAATTAGTTATGAAGAGACACTTGCTCCAGGAAGCAAGGTACACTTCCTTTAGAACTATCATGGTACTTGCTTCCATGATGAAGTGGAACTCACACCAGATGGATGTAAATATGACCTTCCTGAATGGTGTGATTGAGGAAGAAGTATACATAGAACAACCACAAGGATTTGAAGTTGAAGATAGATGAACTCACATATGCAAGTTGAAGAAGGCTCTGTATGGCCTGAAGAAATCTCCCCAAACTTGGTATGGAAGGACAAATAGTTTCCTGATGAGCTTGGGCTTTACCAAGAGTAAAGATGACCCTAACCTTTACTTCAAGGTTATTGAAGATGAACCTGGCATACTATTACTGTATATGGATGATCTATATTTTGTAGGTAAAGAGAAACAATTTGTAGAATGCAATAAGAAGCTAGCTGAATAATTTGAGATGAAAGACCTTGGCCTAATGCATTATTTCCTAAGTCTGAAAGTATGGCAGAACTCAGAAGGAACCTTTCTCAATTAGGGAAAGTATGCAGTGGAAATTTTGAAAAGTTTTGATATGTTGGAATGTAAAGTCATGGCCACACCCATGGATTCCAACATGAAGTTGTTAGCTGATGACTCATCAGAGTTAGTGGATGTGACTCAATACAGACAGATTATTGGGTCCTTGATGTATCTAACAAATACCAGACTTGACATTTGTTTTGTTGTGAACACCTTGAATCAGTATCTAGTTCAACGTAGATGTGTTCTGATAGCTGCAAAACATGTGATGAGATATCTGAAAGGGACTATAGACTTTGGTCTATTCTATGATGGAAACCATGATTACATATTGTATGGCTATACAGATGCAAATTGGGATGGAAGTGTCTCAAACAGGAAAAGCACATCAGGTGGATGCTTTTGTCTAAGGTCTGCTATGATTTCATGGTTTAGCAGGAAATAGTTCAGTATTTCTCTTAGCATGGTAGCATGGCTAAAGTATAATACATAGCATCTTTCTCTGCTAGTTGTGAAGCCATATGGCTTCGGAAGGTGATGTCAGGTTTATTGGATACCACAGTGATTCTATGTGATAACCAGAGTTCTATAAAGATGACAGAGAGCCCAATGTTCAATCGAAGCACATAGAAATCCGGTATTTCTACATACGAGATAAGATACAGATGATGATTCTTTAAGTATTTACAGATGATGATGCTTTCAATATTTCTATACTGAAGATATAGATGATGATGCTTTCAGTATTCACATATTGGAGATACAGATGATGATAGTTCAGCATTCACATAATGAATATGTAAATGATGATGGTTCAGATGATGATGTTACACGATGATTATTCAACCCTGATGTGTTGATGAAGCCTCTGTCTTGGGTAAAGTTCAAAACCTTTCGAGATAAGATTGGTGTTGTTCGGAAAGACCTCCCTCGAAAGAGGGAGTAGTGATGTTGCAGTGGGATTGTATCATCCCTAGACACTTGTCCTAAAGTGATCCAGTGATTTTGGTTCTTGAGAATGAAGAGGGATTGTATCATCCTAGGACATTTTTCTAAAACAGATCCGATGACTTCGGTCCTCGAGAATGAAGAGGGATTTTGGCATCTCGGGAGATTTGTCCAGAAGTGATCGGGTGATTTCGTTCCTTGAGAATGTGGTAGGATTGTATCATCCTTGAACTTGTGTTCAGAATGTATCTGAAGGATTCAGTGCCCGAGAATGTGGTGGGATTTCATCATCCCTAAACTTCGGTTCAGAAAGGTATCCAGAGGCTTCAGTCCCCAAGAATTTGGTGGGATTGCATCATCCATGAACCTTAGTTCAGAAAGGTATCTAGAGGCTTCGGTTCCTGAGAATATGGTGGGATTGCATCATCCCTGAACTTCAGTTTAGAAAGGTTTCTGAAGGCTTCAGTCTCCGAGAATGTGGTGGGATTGCATCATCCCTGAACTTCGGTTCAGAAAGGTATCTGGAGGCTTCGATCCCCAAGAATGTGGTGGGATTGCATCATCCCTGAACTTTGGTTCAGAAAGGTATCTAGAGGCTTCGGTCCCCAAGAATGTGGTATGATTGTATCATCCTTGAAATTTTGTTCATAACAGATCCGGTGACTTCGGTCCTCGAGAATGTGGTAGGATTGCATCATCCTTGGACTTAGGTCCTAAAGTGATCCGTAGACTTTTGTCTTTGTACTGTGGATTGCAGTTTGTTGTTGATGATGATGATGTTACTGATCGAAAAGATCAGTGTGATGATGATGATGTTACTGATCGAAAGATCAGAGTGTGATGATGATGATGTGATTGATCGAAAGATCAAAGTGTGATGATGATGATGTTACTGATCGAAGGATCAGAGTATGATGATGATGTTTTTGATCGAAAGTTCAAAATATGATGATGATGATGTTGTTGATTGAAAGTTCAGAGTATGATGATGATGATGATGATGATGTTGTTGATCGAAAGTTCAGAATATGATGATGATGATGTTATTGATATAAATTTCAGAATATGATGATGATGATATTGTTGTTGATTGAAAGGTCAAAGTGCTGATGTTGTCGATCGAGTGGTCAAAGTGTTGCTACTACTGAAGATTGAATATAAATACTATATGGTGAAGATGATGAAAAAACTTCCAATGATCTATAGATGTATCACCCTGATTATTTTGATGATGCCCTCTTTCTCCTACTGTTGTTGTTGCTTTTGTTGATGTAGAATACCCTTCTCGTTAAGGGGGAGTGTTGAATTATTGTAACTTCGAAGAATATTCTAAATATATTTTTTAGTGGTCCCCAATGCTCCTATCAGGAGAATCACTTGTATTTCTTTGTACCCTGATGTTCCTATCCGGATAATTACTAAAAGTCATGAGGGTCCGCTCCGTTGTAAGTTGGGTCATTAGTACCCTAGTTGTGGTTACTCGAGCCTACATAACTGAGTCAAATATTAAGTGAATGAAAGAATATAAATAGAGGGAGGTACTCCTCATTTGAGGCACACACACTCACTTGTGTAGTGCATAAGAGATAGAGAGAAAGAGCTATAGCTGGAGAAGGAGGAGGATCAGTTTTTGGTTTTTACCTTTTATCTTTTGGGGAATCTATATTGAGGAAGATTTTGCTGGGTTTTCCCAGAATAAATCTTTGTGTTCTTTTTGTGTGGTTGTGCTTGTCTATATTTCAGTGATATTTTGGCTTATGGTTATGCTTTTATGATGCTAAATGTTTTAAGATATGATATAACCATTAAAACTTAACACTTGATTTGTCACACCAAAATTGATGAAACCTGCTACAAGCAGTACTGAAAGCTCATGAATCTGAAATATTGAACCAAGTAATATCAGATCAAATCTAAATAAGATCATATAAGATCCAGTAAATTTCATATCATATCCAAGATTTTTCTCCACCAAGATGGTAGATGCACAATTTTCTCCTTCTTCCAAATTCTGAATATTGGTGCATGCAATCATGTAGAAATTTGTTGGAAGCTCAAGATCAATGAGAGTGAATGGATCACTCCTACAACCTAAAATTATTTCTAAAATATCCAAAGATTTATAAAATATAATATCAACAAACTCATGAGAGAAAACTGACATCAAATCCCCAGCATAAATTTTGAGAGAGATTTTTGGTACTTGTTTCTTCACACCAAAATTGATGAGAATAGCTACAAGCAGTACTAAAAGATATTGAAACCTAGAACCAAATAATATTAGATCAGATACAAATAATATCATATCAGATACAATAAAGTCCATATCAGATCCTAGAGTGTGCTCCACCGATATGGTAGATGCACAATTTTCTCCTTCTTCAAAACCTTTGAAAGATGTTTTTGGTACTTGTTTCTTCACATCAAAATTGATGAGAATGGCTAGAAGCAGTACTCAAAGCTCTTGAACCCTAGAACCAAGTAATATCATATCAGATCCAAATAAGATCATATCAGTTCCAATAAATTCCATATCAGATCCAAGAGTGTGCTCCACCGAGATGGTAGATGCATAGTTTTCCCCTTCTTCAAAACCCTGAGTATTGGTGCATGCAATCATGTAGGAATTTGTTGGAAGCTCTAGATCAATGAGAGTGAATGGATCACTCCTACAATATGATATTATTTCAAAAATATCCAAAGAATTACTTATATGCACACCAGCAACATCATTAGAAACAGAGAAATCAAATTCCTCACCCTTTCCTGGAGAAATCACGGGTAAACTATGCACATAATTTATAATAGAAGAATCACTGGAGAATTTTTGCATAGAATGGAAGGAGAGATTTTCTTCAACAAAACAATTAGAATGTCTTCTTCTAGATCAGCCATGTGAGGAGATGAGATATTAGAGATCTCATACACTTCTGGAGCAGTAGGAGAAGGAGTCACTCCAAGGAGACTTTATTCAATTCGAATTGACTGTGAGGAAGATTCTGCTTCTTCTTCATCTTGAACAACTTCATCAGAGAGAGTAGAAGCTGGAACTTTTGAGTAAATAAATCTTGTGATTATGAATGTACTACCCAAATTTCTATAAATATCCTCATTGTACTTCCCAAAGGTTCTATCCAGTTCTGCCCAGAGATCCTTTGGGTATTTTGCAGACTCACTAAGGTAGCGCAAGCTTGGAGACTTCCAAAAAGACATGCCTATTGTTCCAAAAGCTCTATAACCATTGTTTAGCCATTAATTCTAATATTTACAAGAATATTTACCAAGTCCAATAGATATTTCATAGAGACCTTGCCTCTTCAGATATGAAATCATCTTCGACTTCCATTTTGAATATCTTGTGGATGGAGTAAGAAGAGGAATTGATAATATCGAATCCATATGAAGTTGAACCTGTAAATATCACTACAAAAATAAAAATATTCGAACTATGTTAGAATCATGCTTTTCCTCTCAACATGAACATATTTTCAGGGTCCATCATGCCCTCTCCGCTGCTCTGAATAAATCCAGAGCTAGCAAATCATCATAGTGGACTTCTATGCAAACCTAGCTGCTTCTGATGTTCTATGGGGAGAAACAAGCATGAAACCTTCATGAGAAGGCTCTGATACCATATTAGAATTAGAATTCCATTTAGATATTCAAGTAGATAGTTCTAATAATGTTTGCAGTAAATGGAGAATGAAGATACAAACTGAACAAAACAAACCACACAGGAAACAAATGAGTATTGCTTAGGAATTTACAGTATCATTCACAATAATAAAATTCAGTGTTACAATAGTTTACATAAGAAAAGAATTCGAATGCATGAGGTATCTCCACTGGATCTGACTGTATCTAATTGAACATCTAACTCATGGTGTCTCAATCAATATTGGAGTCCAATAGATCAACTCCTAGATGTCCAACAACTCAAACAATCAGTGGCATCTAGTTAACTCAGTGCAATTGAGTGTGGTAGGTGGGAAAGGGCGCCTACTCCACATGCAACCATGCAAAGATTTTGCTAGCTAACTGATTGTGAACTAACTAAAAGTAACTGGGGGCTAACTAAGAATGACTAGTACTAACTCCAACTAACTGAAGTAGGTTGGTCCCGGGACTCCCAATAGCTCCTAAAATGTAGGGATTGGTCTAGGAGGCACCCAAACTGATGCATGCACATGCAGTAAGTGGAAATTAACCTCTAGCAGTGTTCCCCACACTCTAGTGACTAGTACATGTGGCCCCATTATTCCAAGTGGACCCAAATAATTAATTAAGGTTCCTAAGTTAGGCTAAATAATCTAATAGACAGTATGGTCAAGGGAGGATTAATAATCCTAACACATGTGTTGTAGAAAAACAAGATAAATCCTTAATTCCTCAACCTCCCATGGCTTGGGGCGAGCAATTGATTTCCAGGAGGTCCATGAAAATACATGTTCCTTGTCCTTGTAGCCCCATAGAAAGTTTTTACAGAGGTTCTGGATCCTTTGAATTATACTAGCAGACACTAAAGAAAGCATAAACCAATATACTGGGATAGCTTCGATTATAGAGTTTATTAGAATCAAACGAGCCCCACGTGAGATCCACCTATTACACCAGACCTTCAATCCATGCTCGATGCGCACCAAAATCCAATGCCATTCCTTAGACGAGTAATCGTTTGGATTAATAATGTACCCGAGGTATTGAGACCAGAACTAACGTCCGTTGTTGGAAATTTGAAATTATCAGAGTGTTGATTCTCCTCCATCGGTTCCATATTCAAATAATACAATGAATATTTCATATAATTGACTATCATGTCTATGGCTATGAAAAATATTCTTAAAGAAGATTTGAGGATTAGCGCGCCCCTTCAAGACCCATTTGAAAAGAACAATAAATCATCGATGAAAAACATATGGGTTACAGAAGTGTTTTAATCATGCTTGAATCCTTTATATTACCTCTAGGATACAACATTGGACATCATACGATTGAGCCCATCTATCATTAGAATAAATAATAATGATGTAAGAGGGAATCCCTGTCAGAGTCCCCGACCTGGACTAAAGAAGTTAGATGCCGAACCGTTGATTAGTACTATGAAAGAAACATAATTTACACTGGCCATGATCCAATTAACCAGGTTTAGTGAGAACACTAATTGCAAAAGAATAAGTCTGATGAACATCGAGCTAGCACAATCATATACTTTGGAGAGGTCGATTTTAAAGATGGCCAATGGAGATTCCTTGGTCTTGGTTGTGAGCAAAACCTCTTGTGCTATGGCGATGGGGTCGTCAATGTGCCTATTCTTGAGGAAAGCAAATTGATCTATGCTAATAAACCCATTAAGAAATCCTTTGATTCCATTAGCTATGATATTCACAACAATTTTTTACACTGCATTACACAACGAGATGGGCTGATAATCATCCAAGTTCGTGGATTTATCCTTCTTTGGGACAAGTGCTATAAAGGTGTTATTAAAAGAGTCAAGGATTCTTCCCTGGATCCTAGATTCTTCTACAACAACTAATAGGTCCTTGTCTAGGATTTCCATGAACCCAACATAAAATTCAATAGGAAATCCATCCGACCCAGGGCTTTTATCAACTTTCATAGAGGAGATCGTTGCCTTGAGTCCCACCATATTAACATGATCATACATGAGTTCATTCTGTTCCACATAGGTTGTATTGGGGAAGAAAGTCACCATATCCATCATGCTCCTAATGGAGGACCCAACATATTCCTTGTATAAAGCTGAAAAGTATGAAGTGCAAACCTCTACTAGATCGTTGAAACTTGTAAACATCTGCCCAACTTCGTTTTCCAGTTTACATATGGTATTAATGGAAGTCCTGTGCCGAAAATGTTTTTGGAAATCTTTGGTGTTGTCATCACCAAGTTGGGGCCATATGACTCTGCTTTTGAGTTTGATTGTTAATTATTTTTCTGCCAAAATTTTCTTCTTTTTGAATTTTAAATATGTAAAATCATTCTTTCTGTCCCGGAGTTCCAAAACCCAGAGGGTGTGTTGATGAAAAAAATGACATCTCTTTTCAATTTGTAAGAGATCATCCTCCATAGTCTTATGATGAAGAGTTTCCCATGATTTGGAGGCCTTCTTTACCATTTTAAGATTCAAGGCCAATTGTTCAGCACCCGTTGAGGAGCTTCCTGGATTATATGGAATCCATTTCTTCTTGATGAGCATCTTGTAGGAGTCATGTTCGAGCCATGCTACATTAAATTTAAAAGGGGAAGGGGGTTTGTCTGGTTGGTAGCTAAATTCCAGAAAAACCGGTTGATGATTAGCTAGACCTCCCTCATCGATCCATTGGTGAATGTTGGGAGCCATCAGGAGTGCATCCTCATTAATAAGGAATCTGTCCAGTATTTTGGAGACACATTCCTCCCCCACTCTTATGTTACTCCAAGTTGGCTTTAGGTGAAAGGGAGGGAGATCAATTATTCCTTCCTCTTCAATGAATCTCTGAAATAAATCTGTTAGTGGATCTTTTATAGCATTAAGATCCCATGTTTCAATTTCACCCAATGCAAAATTCAAGTCTCCTCCCAAGATGAATCTACCCAAGCTTTGTATCCCATATCGGAGCAGACAGTTCCAATAACCAGACCTTCCTGTGTTAGGCCCATAGAGAAAGACTGCCCAAATTCCTTCAAGAATAGAGTTGTACTGAGCCTTGAGGAGACAGACCAAGTATTAGTGACTAATATATCTTTGGTTGACTACCCCGTAATCACGCCACCATATCGACCAACTGCATTAGTGCAACTAAAATCCCATCCCAGAAGAAGGTGGCCAAGCTCTGAGATTATTGGATCACCAGTTGATAGGTTTCTTGTTGAAGTTTAATGACAAGATGATGAAGAGAAACCAACCTTTTAAGGGCTAGTTTCTTAGAGGGTTTTCCAAGCCCTCTGCATTTCTTTGATAGGATAAGCATTAAGAAACAGTGAGTTTGAGGGATTGTGCTCTAAGTGCCCCGGTGGTAGTACGCTACTTGACTTCGAGAATATCCCTGATACATTACTTCATGTCCTTGTCCAAGACCGAGATTTTGCCTCTTTGCCTAGGGGAAGAGGAGGGTTTGACAGACCCCAAGCCCCAGGTTGAGGACATCTTCAAAGAAGACCATAGGGAATACCTTAGTGGAACGGTGACAGGTGTGGCCTTCTTAATGTTAAGGACCGGGGAAGAAATATGGGAGGTATGAGGGTAAGGATCAGTGAGGGGCAGATCTGCAGTAGGAGAAACTGTTAAGGAAACCACTGATTGGTGAATATTAGGGTTAGAAGTGATGGAATCCTCTTCTGACAATAGGCTGTGGTTAGACAAAGGTCCCTCCTCATAAGGAATAAGATATTTAATAGGGGAACAGGAAAATGTGTCAGCTGGGCAGGAATCTAACAAGCTGGGTGAGGGAAACAAAGTACCAAAAGTGAAATGAGACCTACATGCGTCCCCTTCCTTTTGAATAAGGGCTTGTGGGGCTGCAAAAGAAATTAGGGTAGGGGAAGAAACATCAGATGGGAGATCTTTCTCCGATATGAGAGGATTCAAATCTGGTGGATTAGGGTTCTTTGTCAGAGAAAAAAGAGGCTCTTGTTCAAATGAGACAAAATCTAAGAGAGGATCCACAAAAGGTTTAGACATACCTTTTAGTTTGCTAATTATATATTGTTATGATAATGCACGATAGCACATTGTACCAAATTTTAACTTGTCATCAGCTGAGGGGATATCCACCTTGAAGTCTTCAAATGTGCCAATGTCCCCTAAGTCCTTCGAATGAGCATGTCACTCGAAAGTCTGTATAGTCGCCGTTGAAGAGGATGCATCCACCAGAGAGCCTTCAAGGACAAGGTTGGTTTCTGCTTTGTGCCAGTAGTTGTTGGTGAAGGGCACGAGGGATTCACCTTGTTCAGCAATATCTTAGTGCATTCATTCATAAAGGGGGGTTTTTAATTGTGAAAACTAAGGTCAATATATTGTAGGTATTGGGGGACGGGGAATAGGGTATGGGGGTTTTATAGGTATTGGGGGCTATAAAAAGAGGTTTCTACTAAAAAAAGGAATATATTGTAAATATAGGGGTTTTTAATTGGAAATATGTATTGGGAGGGGGGCTCAACAAAATGATTTTTGTAATTAATTATCAATATCTACTGAAATTAGGTGTATTATTTAATATCCCATGAATGAAGGCGATATGACATGGTTTCCCTAAGTGAATCCCCCGTGGTGAAGGGAAGGCTACAGTCCCTTACCACATGTCCATAGGAGTGACACCTGTTACATCGGAAAGGGATACCAATGTAGTCCAAAATATGCTTGTGTTGGTGAGCCCCTTTTGTTATGGACATTTCGTCCCATAAACCCTCATGTAGATCAAGTTCGACCAAAATATTGGCCACCATCATGAGGCCAGATTCCATGAACGAGCAGCCAGCCTTCATGAATGAACCTAGGGCGTTTCCAATGAGTTCGAAAATTTCATCAGACCATAGTTCTGGAGGGAGACTTGGTAACTTAACCCAAATATATTGCCGAGTCAGTTTGGTAGATCCAGCGCTAAAAGAGGGACACCACCTAGAAACATTGGAAACGTACTTGCCTAGAAGCCAATGCCCCTTAAGGACGAGTCTTGCATCTTCCAGGTTCTGAAATATGCACACAAACCATCCTTTAGTTAATGCAAAGCAATCCGGTGCATAACCAATATATGAGGTCCATAGGTCCCTGGACCAAACCCTAAAGTTTTACACAGTAACACCTCTACCACCGAAGCGACCCACCATGGATAATTATGATAGAGAAACGATGTTTGCCACTATGAATTCATCCCCAAGCGCGAGGTTGAGAGGGAAGATCTTCCCAAAAATTGTAAAATTAAGTGCATAAATTATTTAACAAAAATATGTAAAATGCTTATATCTACATGTTCATGTTCAAGCACTACACTCAATCAAATTTGGAGGGAGACATGGTATTGCACTTTTGGAAACTTAAAATATAAGTTATTAATATTATTATTATATAAAAACTATTAACATTGCCTATCCACTTTTTATTTATTAACATTTTTTTTCAACGAAAAAATTGATTGGGAAACCCACCAATACTTCCCCATGTTTCATGGATGGTAAGGGTGGTAAACCGTTGACCTTCCTTGGAAAATGCTTAAGCCCAAAGGACTCAAAGCTCAAACTTGTGACCTCCCTCCTCACCAGGAGAGTGTGTGCATGTCTTACCAAGTGAGCTAACCCTTGGGGCTTATTGAACTAATGTCTTACAAAGAACATCATAAAGAGATGAAAGTAAAGAAGGTCAAAAATCATACTGAGCCCCTCTATTGAGAGATGAGGGAATAATTGGATATTTTGATGGTGTTGCACATTGAGGAATATGTGGCAGTGGGATGATGTTAAAATTAAATAGGAATCATTGTTTTCTTCTAAGGATGGAGAGTGGGGCTTGCACCAATAACTTTTGGCTTTGACCCATTTTTAAAGTAAAATAAATTTATCCTATAACATTAGGGTTTTTGAAAAAAATGGATTACATTTTTTTAAGGAAAAAAGGGAAACTTAACCAAATATTAGTCTTAAATTTTATGTGATGACTACTTATGTTGATGTAAGTAGTTATTGTTTATGGGGAAGTCATAACATGATGATTTATAAACATGTAGTGTGAACTTGGAGGATAATGATTTGTTAACATGTAGTGTAAACATGGAGGATGGTTGCCACTAGGTTTGTATCGATAAGTTGATAAATTAGGTTACATGAGTGATTGAATTATTATCCATGTAAATGTGGATCACATATGGAGTTGTACTTTATCTTTATGATTGTTTTGATGTGGACAAGGACTAATTGATAATTTGACGAGTTGTTTCTATACATGTGATAGATGAGTGCACAAAAGTTATGCGCATAAATGATTTAACAAAAGTATGTAAAACACTTACATCTGCATGTTCATGTTCATGCACTACACTCAATAAAATTTGGAGGGAGGCATGGTATTACACTTTTGGAAACTTAAAATATAGATTATTATTATTAGTATTATTATATAAAAACTATTAACATTTTCTAAACGCTTTTTATTTGTTAACATTCCTTTTTTTCAAGGAAAACGTTGTATGGGTAACCCACCAATACTTCCCCATGTTTCAGGGGTGGTAAGGGTGGTACACCGTCGGCTTTCCTTGTTGAAGGATTAAGCCAGAAGGAGTCAAAGGTCAAACATGTGACCTCTCCCCTCACCAGGAGGGTATGCGCACTTCTTACCAAGTGAGCTAACCATTGGTGCTTATTGAACTATGTCTTACAAAGAACATCATAAAGAGATGAAAGTAAAGAAAGTAAAAAATCCTAGTGAGCCCCTCCATTGACAGATGAGGGAATATTTGGATATTTTGATGGTGTTGCGCACTGAAGATTGTGTGGCAGCGGGATGATGTTAAAATTAAATATCAATCATTTTTTTACTTTGTGAATGGAGAGTGGGACTAACACCAATAAATTTTGACTTTGACCTATTTTTAAAGTAAAATAAAGGTTTGTGAAAAATAATGCACTACAAGTTTTAAGGAAAAAAATGGGAAACTTAACCCGATATTAGTCTTAATTTTTTTGTGATGACTACTTATGCCAATGTAAGTAGTTATTGTTAGTGGGGAAGTCATGATGATTTATAAACATGTAGTGTGAACATGGAGGATGAGGATTTGTAAACATGTAGTGTGAACATGGAGGATGGTTGCTACTAGGTTTCTATCAATAAGTTGTTAAATTAGGTTACATGAGTGATTGACTTATTATTCATGTAAATGTGGACCGCATATGGAGTTGTACCTTATCTCTATGATTATTTTGATGTGGACAAAGACCAATTGATAATGTGATGAGTTGTTTCTAAACATGTGATAGATGAGTGCACAAAAGTTAAGTGCATAAATTATTTAACAAAAATATGTAAAATGCTTACATCTACATGTTCATGCACTACACTCAATCAAATTTGGAGGGAGGTATGATATTACACTTTTGGAAACTTAAAAAATAGATTATTAATATTATTATTATATAAAAACTATTAACATTTTCTATCCGTTTTTTATTTGTTAATATTCTTTTTTTTTCAACGGAAATTGAGCGGGGAACCCACCAATACTTCTCTATGTTTCATGGATGGTAAGGATGGTAAACCATCGGCCTTCCTTGGAAAAGGATTAATCCCATAGGAGTCAAGGCTCAAACTTGTGACCTCCCCCCTCATCGTGAGAGTGTGCACACATCTGACCAAGTGAGCTAACCCTTGGGTCTTATTGAGCTGATGTCTTACAAAGAACATCATAAAGAGATGAAAGTAAAGAAGGTCAAAAATCCTACTAAGCCCCTACATTGTTAGATGTTGTATAATTGGATATTTTGATGGTGTTGCACATTGAGGAATGTGTGGCAGTGGGATGATGTTAAAATTAAATAGTAATCATTGTTTTCTTCTATGGATGGAGAGTGGGACTAGCACCAATAACTTTTGGCTTTGTGGGGTCTCCTGAGTTTTTCTTCTAACAAAGGATTTGTGTCTCTCCAGGTGTTGAGGTATTCTAGAGTCTTTGTTGATTGGGTTGTTGGCAAATCAACTCTACAGGTACCACTAGATACCTATTTTCGATCATTGGTGCTACAAGATTCAAGCATTGCAGACATATTTCATCAATACATCTTTTAATCATATTTATAGATAGTAAATACCTTATAAATACTTTGTGTTGGAGAACTTCATCATATAAATTGTAAATACTATTTCAACATCTACTTTGTTTATAGATGGTTTTGTAGCTTAATGTACATTTTTTTACATGTATTAGTTTCATTCTCTTTTTAAAGTACATAAAAAAAGCACCTTTCTTTCTTTTTTTATCTCTAAATTAAATTTAATATTTTTTAATATTTTGTATACAAATTTCACACATAATAATGTATATTGGTCATTACAGAAACTTTTAATAATGTTTTAAAGTATAAAAATGTTGGTAAATTTTATGAATTTTTAAAATATTAATTAAAAATGTTTAATGATATTTTTGTTAATTATAAACAAGTTTTTCAAGAATTTATATAGTTTAGAATAATTTTTAAAGAATTTATATAGTTTTTTCTAAAATTTTACCCATTTTGAAAATAAAATAAATTTATCCTATAAGGGTTTGTGAAAAAAATGGAATACATTTTTTAAGAAAAGAAAAGAAAAACTTAACCAAATATTAGTCTTAAGTTTTTTGTGATGACTAATTATGTTAATGTAAGTAGTTATTGTTTGTGGGGAGTCATAACATGATGAATTGTAAACATGTAGTGTGAACATGGAGGATGATGGTTTGTAAACATGTAGTGTGAACATGGAGGATGATGATTTGTAAACATGTAGTGTGAACATGGAGGATTACTATTTATATCCATAAGTTATTAAATGTTGTGTGAACATGGAGGATGGTTGCAACTAAATTTGTATCGATAAGTTGTTAAATTAGGTTACATGAGTGATTGGATTATTATCCATATAAATGTGGACCAAATATAGAGTTATACTTTATCTCTATGATTGTTTTGATATAGACAAGGACCAATTGATAGTGTGATGAGTTGTTTCTAAACATGTGATAGATGCGTGCACAAAAGTTAAGTGCATAAATTATTTAACAAAAATATGTAAAATGCTTACATCTACATGTTCATGTTCATGCATTATGCTCAAGTTTGGAGGGAGGCATGGTATTACACTTTTGGAAATTTAAAAAATAGATTATTAATATTATTATTATATAAAAGCTATTAACATTTTTTATCCACTTTTTAATTGTTAACATTCTTTTTTTTTTCAAAGGAAATTGACTGGGAAACCCACCAATACTTCCCTATGTTTCATGGATGGCAAGGGTGGTAAACTGTTGACCTTCCTTGGTGAAGGTTTAAGCACGGAGGAGTCTAGGATCAAACTTGTGACCTCCCCCCTCAATAGGAGAGTGTGCGCACATCTTACCAAGTGAGCTAACCCTTCGGGATTATTGAATTAATGTCTTACAAAGAACATCATTAAGAGATGAAAGTAAAGGTAAAAAATCCTACTTAGCCCCTCCATTGACAGATGACGGAATAATTGGATATTTTGATGGTGTTGCACACTAAGGAATGTGTGGCAGTCGGATGATGTTAAAATTAAATAACAATCAATTTTTTCTTCTATGGATGGAGAGTGGTACTACCACCAATAACTTTTGGCTTTTTGGGGTCTCCTGAGTTTTTCTTCTAACAAAGGCTTCATCTCTCTCGAGGTGTTGGGGTATTCTAGAGTCATTGTTGATTGGGATGTTGGTAAATCAACTCTAGAGGTACTTGTTTTGGATTTTTGGTGCTACAAGATTCAAGCATGGCAGGAATATTTCATCAATATATATTTTGATCATATTTATAGACAATATAATGTAGTGACAAAGTGACTATAAAAAATAATGATTGGTTATTTGGAGGGTCTTCTATATTTTGAAGAAATCTGGAAGCTATTTTCAAGTAGGAGCATTTGGTTCTCAAGGGTTTTCTTTTATTTTAAAGAAATATAAAGGTTCTTTTCAAGTCTACTATTGTAATCACTTAGATTGCAAGGTTACCGGTAATACACATAAAGAATCATATAATCATAACAGAGACAAGAGACAAGGATAATGGGTAGAATAACAACTTATATTAATCAATAACACATTTGGGTTCATATACATCAAAACCGAACCAAGTTCATATCTGGCTCAACAACCTATTTATACATTTACAAAACAGTTATGGTAACTACCTGTCGGTTCACTAAAATGACACTACCGATGAGGCTGACCTAATCTACAATTAGTCGACTAACTAGTCTAGTTGGCTAAAAGACTTGCTCCTCCAACATCTCCCTTGGGAACAAAACCTTTCTTCATCTCGAAGAAATAGGGGAGGTAACAAAATTGACTGTCTGAAGGAGTTCCTACAATTGCTTTGTTCATGGACTATGCTGTTGAATAGATGGTATTTTATGTACGCAAATCTCCACAATGGATTCTGCTGTCACTGCTAGCTGATTCTGAAATTATGTCCAATTGCGGAGTGCTTTCTGAAAATCGATGGTCTTGTGATGCTTGACAAGGTCGACATATTCTCCTAAATCGATAAGTCTATAATATTATTCATGTCGGGAAACCATAAATGGTGAAAACCCCGCAACTTCCTCAAAGAAAGAATCAACACCAAAAGTAGAACCCAAAATAGTAAGCGATCTCCCGACAGCAGTAACCTTCTTTCTATCTAGCCCCAATGTCTTCTCCTTCCTCAACTATGAGCTACACTTGAGTGTGTATGAGATGTGTGATAAATAGAGAGGCTAGCTCTCTATTTATACTAATTCCCTGACTTGACTAAACCCTACTAGGGTCGACTTCACTAGGAGAGTCTAATAACCCTAGTGCCCCAGAACTGCGGGGACTTTAACCCTTAGCCAATAGGAGGGTTACCCACAATGACTTGACATGACTTGTTTACATTATAGATCTTCTCGATAGGAACATCGGGGCATGACATGACTCAAGTACATCCCAAAATAAACATCAGGTTACAATATATAAGAAATACAAGTGAAATACATTTTGAAGTTACATATACATCAACACTCCCTCTTAACTAGGAAGGTATTATTTCGACACAATTTTCAGCACAAGTCTTATTCTCTGTATCTTCTGGATCATCATCGAGTCCTCGTCATCTTCAAGTCTTCTTCATATTCAATTCATCTTCATCTTCAAGTCATCTTCATCTTCAAGTCATCTTCATCATCGGATATGGATCATCACTGGATCTGGATCATCACTGGACATCATCACTGGATCTGGATCATCACTGGATCTAGATCATCACTGGATTTGGATCATCACTGGACATCATCACTGGATTTGGATCATCACTTGATCTGGATCATCACTGGACATCATCACTGGATCTGGATCATCACTGGATCTGGATCATCACTGCTGGATCATCATCACTGGATCTGGATCATCATCACTCGATCTGGATCATCACTGTGTCATCATTGCAGGTGCTATCTCTTGATTCGTATCGTCATAGGAATATCTACAGAGCCAACCCTTTTTCATGCTGGATGTACATCTACAGAGCCAGTCCTTTTTCATACTGGATGTATCATTACAGAGCCAATCCTTTTTCATACTAGATGTGGAACACACATAGAGCCAGTCCTTTTTCATACTGGATGAGTCTTCACAGAGCTAGTCCTTTTTCATACTAGATGTGGCACACACATAGAGCTAGTCCTTTTTCATACTGGATGAGTCTTCACAGAGCTAGTCCTTTTTCATACTAGATGTGGCACATACTCAGAGCTAGTCCTTTTTCATACTAGATGTGGCACACACTCAGAGCTAGTCCTTTTTCATACTAGATGAGTCTTCACAGAGCCAGTCCTTTTTCATATTGGATGTGGCATCCACACAGAGCTAGTATTTTTTCATACTAGATGTGTCTTCACATAGCCAACCCTTTTTCATGATGGATGTGGCATCCACACAAAGCTAGTCCTTTTTCATACTAGATGTGTCTTCACAGAGCCAGCCCTTTTTCATGCTGGATGTGGCATCCACACAGAGCTAGTCCTTTTTCATACTAGATGTGTCTTCATAGAGCCAACCCTTTTTCATGCTGGATGTGGCATCCACACAGAGCTAGTCCTTTTTCATACTAGATGTGTCTTCACAAAGCCAACCCTTTTTCATGTTGGATGTGGCATCCACACAGAGCTAGTCCTTTTTCATACTAGATGTGTCTTCACAGAGCTAGCCCTTTTTCATGCTGGATGTGGGATCATCACATACACCTGACAATGGAAGGAACCAATCCTCTCACCATGTCACAACTCTTACATTCGACCATGGAAGGAACCAATCCTCTCACCATGCTGAAAAGGCACAACACTTATATCTGACCATGGAAGGAAACAATCCTCTCACCATGTCAGAATGGCTCATCATGGACTCATCACTTCCTCTTGGGAGGAATCTTGATTTGGAGAACACCAAGCTTCTCCCTAAAGTACTCAAACTTAACCCTAGCCAATGGCTTAGTCAACACATCAACTATCTGTTCGTCCATCGCAACATACTGGAGCTTCACTGCTCCTCTCTACACCATATCCCTAATATAGTGATACTTGATCTCTATATGCTTTGACTTGTCATGGAATACTGGATTCTCTGACAACTTTACACAACTCTGGTTGTCACAATATATACCAGTAGCATCTTACTGGAGATCAAATAAATTAGACAGTAGCTTCCTTAGCCATACTACCTCACAACTAGCTGAACAAGCTGCGACATACTCTACTTTAGCTGTACTCAGTGCCACACAGGATTTCTTTTTGCTAAACCACGAAATCACACCTGATCCCATACCGAAGCAACACCTTGAAGTACTCTTCCTATCGATGGCATTGCCTATCCAATATGAATCAACATAAACCTTCAGGTTAATCCTTTGATCATTCTTATACTTGAGCCCATAATCAATCGTACCCTTCAGGTACCTTAGAATATGCTTTGCAATAGTCAAGTGAACATGTCTCGGATCTGTCAAGTATTGGCTCAAGGTGTTCATAGCAAAGCAAATATCTGGTCTCGTGTTCATTAGGTACATCAAGGACGTAATCATCTGGCGATACATCATGGCATCAATCGATTCTGATGAAGCATCACTCAATAGCTTTAGATTCGATGCCATAGGTGTGGTTAATGCCTTGTAGTCCATCGTCCCAAATCTATTCAGGATCTCTACTGCATACTTCCCTTATCCAAGGAAGATTCCATCTGTAGTCTGCCACACCTCCATACCTAGGAAATAATGCATCATTCCCAAGTCCTTCATTTCGAACTCGGTAGCAATATTTCTCTTTGTATTAGCAATCAACCCATCCATACCTATCATAAACAGATCATCTAAATATAGTAGAAGCATCACTGGGTTGCCATCTTCAACCTTGTAGTAAAGGTTGGAATCTGCTTTACTCTTGGTAAAGCCCAAACTGGATAGAAAGCTGTCAATTCTACTGTACCATGTCCTGGGTGCCTGTTTCAAACTGTACAGGGATTTCTTTAATTTGCACACATGAGACTCCCTGTCATGTTACTCAAAACTGAGTGGCTGCTCCACATACACTTCCACTTCTACTACACCATTCAAGAAAGCAGTCTTGACATCCATTTGGTGTATCTTCCATTTCATCACTGCAGCCAGAGCAAGTACGGATCTGATGGAAGTGTATCTGGCTTCAGGTGCAAAGGTTTCTTCATAGTCTATTCCTTCTTTCTATGAGAAACCATGAGAAACAAATCTTTCTTTATATTTTTCTATGCTACCGTCTGCAACATGCTTAATCTTGTAGATCCATTTGGAAGTTACAACTGACTTCCCTTTTGGTCTTGGGAAAAAATCCAAACATCATTCTTCATGATCGATTGATACTCTTTGATCATAGCATCCTTCCATTCTTTCCATTCTACCACTTCTTCATATTTGGAAGGTTCTTTATCAATGAAATCACATAGTAAAGCTACATAACTGGAACAGCATCTGGTCCTCTTTCTTTCTTTGAGATTATCTTCTAGAACCCCATATCTTTCCACACCTTGGATAATCTCTCGTACCCAAGAAGGTTTCCTCTTGTGAGGATTCCTCTCTTGTGGTGGATCTACAGGTCTTTGTGGTTCTTCAAATTCTCTATCTTCATCTTGAGTTTCTTCGTTCATGATTGTATCATGAATTCTGGGAGCTTCTGCTTCTTCAGGTTCTTTAGCAAGTTTCTTTCTAGATTTGATGTAGGGTGAATCTTTGTCAAATGTTACATCCCTGCTGATGTCAATATTCTTGAACCCTGGGAAGTATATTCTGTAAGCCTTTGAGCTTTCAGAGTATCCCAAAAATATACCCTTCTTTCCTAAAGGATCTAATTTTGTCCTCTTCTCTTTTGGAATGTGTATGTACACTAGATAGTCGAATATTCTGAGATGGATGACTTTTGGTTTCTTTCCGAAGAAGACTTCTTCAGGAGTCTTGTTCTCAAGTACTCTATGTGGAGTACAGTTCTATACATACACTACTATTTTGGCTGCTTCTACCCAGAGATGCATAGGAAAATCTTGATCATGAAGCATAGATTTTGCAGCTTCCATGATAGTTCTATTCTTCCTTTCTGCAATGCCATTCTGTTGTGGATTATAAGGGGTGGACAACTCCCTCTTAATCCCTGAGTCTTTACATAGTTCCTTGAACTCATTCGAAGTGAATTCTTCTCCATTGTCTGATCGAAAAGTCTTGATCTTATTTTTAGTGTGGTTCTTGATCAAGGCTTTTAATTCCTTGAACTTGCTGAACACTTCATCTTTATTCTTCATGAAGTAAATCCATGTCTTCCTAGAAAATTCATCAATAAAAGAAACATTGTACACATACCCACTTAGTGAGCTTGATGACATTGGTCCGCATACATCGGAGTGGATGATTTCCAAGATTCCTTTTGCTTTACTTTTACTACTTGGAAATGTCTTCTTTGTGTTCTTTCCTTTTGCACATCCTTTGTAGAAGCCTTCATGTTTTTCTTGAATTTCTGGAAGACCTTCAATAGCTTTGCTTGCAAGGGGTAGTGCTCTGTAATGCACATGTGCAAGCCTTCTATGCCAAAGTTCATTTGGTTCTACTGATTCATGAACCAAATCTTGTTCTAGTTGGCCCTTCAGCTTGTATAGACCTCCTTCTTGTTCCCCAATCACTATTGCATCGTCAAAAGTCTTTCCTTTTGGCCACATAAGAACTTGTCCATCTACGAAAGCAACCCTCATTCCTTTTGCATCCAATGCAGATATGGAGAGGAGGTTCTTCTTTAGTCCTGGAACAAATAATACATTCTTCATCTTCATAGAATTTCCAGAGCCTAGTATATAGGAGGATTCACCACTACCTTTTATTGGATACTGGTAGTCATCCCCAAGTTTCACCTTGTGAGGTGACTCATGTTCAGATAGCTTCACAAATGATTCTTTGAATCCCGTCATATGCTTGGAAGCACCACTGTCTATGAGCCAATCATTGCTTCCATGTGAAACAGTTCCCGTAAGAGCGGAGATTAGCACATATTCTTCATCACTTGAAGAATCACTTTCTTGTCTGATTCTCTTTGTGGAAGGTTCATCATCTTCTACAGCATGATCATGATGTCTTCTCTTGTTTTCCTTCTTCTTCTTTAAGTTCCCTTTATTAGGGAAGAATCTGGATATGTGACCTTTCTCATCACATGTGTAACATCTAATGGTAGACAGATCTATTTTAGGGTGTGAGATCTTACCTTGGAGTGATAATGGTTCTTTCTGGTTCTCTTAGAGTGAACAATGAGAGCTTGATATTCATTTCCCATCTTCTCTTCTCGAGCTGCTATCCGAGCTTCTTCTTGAGAGCATTCTTCCCATAGTTTGCTGAACTTGACTAACTTCTTCCTGGCACAGATCCTTTGAATGAAAGAGTCCCATGATCTAGGGAGACCATTCAAGGTGGTCATCACAATATTTTCATTTTCCACTTCTTCACCTACTACTTCCAGCTATTCCTTCATCTAAGATACCCTTGTAAAGTAAGACTGAATAGTCTCAACATTCTGAATATTTACATTCTTCAATTGGTTTCTCAGAGTCATCTTCCTGTTCATGTTCTTCCCTTCAAACAATTTGGTTAGGGCATCAAACATAGCTTTAGGTGTCTTAAGGGAGGACACCTGTGGTATGAGGTGATCCTTGATAGAATCAACAATGATTCTCTTTTCCATAACCAACTTATTCTTATGTAGGGCCTTAGCCTCATCTCCCTTTGGAACTGGAACCTCCTCATTGATATAGGAGTCCAACTCATTTTATTCCAGGACCAGGGAGATCCTATACTTCCAGGCTTAGAAGTTATCATCTCCCTCAATATTTTCATCAAGCTTGGTATGACGAGACATCTTAACCTGAGAACCCCAAATGAAAATACAAAATATTTAGATCTTACCAGGTCAAGATGTCGGATCTGGATTTGGAGCTGAAATCCTGTAGTGCTGGTTCAGTAGCAAATTAGGGTTTTGATTTTCTGGAGTTTTGTCCAACCAAATGCTTTGAATTTGATCCCTAACTTTGATTTTGGGGAGGAGATCAATCCAGGACTAGGCTCACTGAAAAATTCCTCTTATGTGAATAGCCCTAATTTCTAGCAGCAGTGTCGGGTCCAAAACTGAAAAACCTCAGAATTGGATTCTGCTTCGACAGAAAGATGCGCCCTAAGGAGGAGAGTTAATCCAACCTTATTTTTCTAAAAATATGTGGAGGAATATCCACTGACTAGGAATCCCTAATTCCCGCAGCTGCACAGTGTCTTCTTCTCAGGTTAGCTTTGATACCATATTAGAATTTCATCATTAAGCTAGCAATACATTAGGATCTTTAACTGAGTGAATAACACACACAGCAATCAAACACAAGAGACAATGAACACAGTGTTTATCCTCGGGGAAACCATAAATGGTGAAAACCCCACAACTTCCTCAGAGATAGAATCAACACCAAAAGTAGAACCCAAAACAGTAAGTGATCTCCCGACAGCAGTAACCTTCTTTCTATCTAGCCCTAGTGTCTTCTCCTTCCTCAACTATGCGCTACACTTGAGTGTGTATGAGATGTGTGATAAATAGAGAGGCCAGCTCTCTATTTATACTAATTCTTGACTTGACTAAACCCTACTAGGGCCGACCTCACTAGGAGAGTCTAATAAACCTAGTGCCCCTAAACTACGGGGACTTTAACCCTTAGCCAATAGGAGGGTTACATTATAGATCTTCTCGATAGGAACATCGGGGCATGACATGACTCAAGTACATCCCAGAATAAACATCAGGTTACAATATATAAGAAATACAAGTGAAATACATTCTGAATTTACATATACATCAACATTATGATATAGCGTGCTCCTAACCTTCTAACAGGAACTGGGAATGGTCCTATAAAGTTGATAGCCCAAATTTTGGACATTAAACTTGGATTTATCAATATTAAGGGAATCTTAGTCCTAGGTACAGGTCGACCTAAACGTTGACAGTGATCACATTTACTGAAAAAATTCCAATAGTCTTTCTGTAATGTTGGTCACCATAGTCTTGACTGTTGGATCTTTCTAGCAGTCGTATCAGACTGGAAATGTCCTCCACTTGGGCCATAGTTTGCTTCGTGCATTGTGCTCTCTCTTTGATGCTCCAAAACACATCGGTGAAGTACTTCATCCAAGCCCATTTTATATAGGAACCCATTAATTAGACTATAAGGTGCAACATTCATAGCTAAAATTTTCTTCTTTTTGGTACTCATTCCCTCAGGTGCTTGTCCATTCTCTAAGAATTGCGCTATCTCTTCTATTTTTGTGGGTAAAACTTCTATTTGAAATAGATGTGCATCTGGGAGATCATCTTAGACTCTTGTTGGTTCCTCCCCCATGTCGATTCAAGACAAGTGGTTGGGTCCGACATTCAACTTTCCTGGTCGACTATAACTTTAAATTCAAATTCTTGGAATAGTAACAACCAACGACAGATTCTTCCATTGTGTAAGGGTTTGTTGACTAAATATTTTAGCACTTCGTGATCGGTGTAAAATATGAATGGGTTAGTTAATATATTATGTCGATATTTTTGGAGTTTAAAGACCATTCCTAATGCTTCCCTTTATGTTGTGGAATAATTACATTCTGCTTTGTTTAATTTTTTGCTACCATACATGATTGGGTAGTCCATTCCATTGTCTCCTGATTGTGTTAATATTGCACCTATTGCTATTCCTGATGCGTCAATGTGTACATGAAATTTGACTAACCAATTTGGAAATATGAGAATAGGTGCTTTGACTAATTTTTTCTTTAAAGCGTCGAAGGATGTATCACATTCTTCAGTCCATTCAAACTCCTAATGTTCTTTTAATAGTTCTTCTAAAGGGTATGTCATATCTGAGTAGTGACGAATGAATTTCCTATAATAGCCTATATGCCCTGATAATACTCTGACTTGCTTTGGATTCACCAGGGGTTTTACTTTAAGGATGATTTTTATTTTTGCAAAGTCGACTTTGATGCCTGGTTTGCATGAAATATGTCCCAGTAGAATTCCTATAGGGGTTAAAAATATGCATTTCTTTATGTTGAGTGATATAGCTGGATTTTTCAGCATTGTTCTAGCATTATCCTTAACCATTTGCAGTGATATTTTAGCATGGAGTATATCATCCAATCATCGAAGTATACAGCCATTGTTTTATAAATGTATTCTTGAAAAGCTTTAACTACTATTCTTGATAATACATCTAGTGCATTTTTAAGACTGAATGGCATAACGTTATAAGAAAATGATCTGAATTCACAGACGAATGTCGTCTTCTTCTGATACTCCTTGGCAATTGGCACTTGACTATACCCTGAGAATCCATCCGTGAACGAGTAACACTCTTTTCCCAAGACTTCATTTAGGATTTCATCTGCAAATGGAGTTGGGAATGGGTCTGTTAGGGTGACTTTGTTTAGCTTTTGACTTTGTTTAGCTCCTGGAAGTCTACACATATTCTTAGTTTTTTCAGGTCATGCTTTTTTTGTTGTAAGACCATTGGGATTTCCCATTCTGACTGGTCAATTGGGTAGATGATTACAGCTGCTAACATATTGTCAATCTCTTTTTTCACTATCTCCTTATATTTGTGAGCAAGTTTGTAAGGTCAAATTTTTACAGGTCTTGCGTCTGGTTTAATATCAATATTAGTTTCTCCCATTTCATGTACTAACCCTTTAAGGTCTTTATAATCTTAGGAAAATACATCCTGCAATTCTTTTAATAAGTTGACTATTTTTGTTGTTTGTTCTTCATTCTAGTAGTCTCCTATTCTTTCCATTTTTGGTCTATCGTCATTATAGATATCGACTTATTTCATTTTGACCTTTGTGTCCATCCATTTTGGCACTTTTCTTTAATTGGTTTGTTGAATTCCTTCCTTGAATTGTGAAAATTATGCTCAGAAGTCTACTGCTGTCATCCGGTTGGTATCTTCTTTTTCGGTCGATTCGACTTTGCATATCGTTATAATTGGTTTCACCATTTATGGATGATCATATTTCCACTGAAATCTTTTTCCATTTTTTTGCTCATTTTCTAGTCGAAGTCTTGTCAATTGTGGTATTTTATTAGACCGAATGTTATTACATGATGTTTTTGGCCACCTGTGGGTTTGTGTCGAGCTATGATGAACAATCAGTTCTATAAATGCTTTTATTTGTTTTGTTGCTTCGACTAGTTTGTCATATTTCAGTATGAATTTAAAGTCGTTGGTGAAGTTTTCTTTCAGTTCGCTCCATACGAACGTTTTGCCTCCTGCTTCTTCCATCTTATACCACTTATTTGGTAAATTGTCTAATGTGGATGGAAATAGGAGTGACCATATTCATTAATATTTGTAACCAAGTCTTCTCCATTCCTTTTCACATATATTTATGTGTTTTTTGTGGTATTTTCCTTGTGGGAAGACTGGTATTTGTTCCTGTTTAGTTAGCTTCTTCACTCCGAACCTTTTGACAAAGTATGTTGAAGCTATTGTCCATGTTTGTAGTCTCGACTGATGGGTATCCAACCATCGAGGAGCTTGACCTCTAAACAATTCAACCAGGATTTGGAGTTGGCCATGATCACTTATGTTTTTGGAAACTTGTTCTATATGAAGGACCGGTGATTCTCTTTCTTTCTACCGAAGAGACTGTTTGGTTTATGTTTTTTATTGGCACTAACGAAGGGTATTCCCTAATTTTTCTTTCGAATATCTTTGGTATGATGGACAAAAAAAAAATTTGACGTGTTGATTTTCTTGGGATGGCTTGAATAGTCCAGCATCCCCTTTCTTGAGTTTCATAGTTTTCTATCTCCCAGTCGTAAAGTTCCACTTCTAAGTTATATCCCACTGAGTCTTGGTTTCATAGATGTAGTTCCCCATATATATTTGGTTCAGTATAATATTCGTTCTTCTAGATTTGGTAAAGTTGTCGGACATCGACTTCTTCATATATGGGTTCGATCCATGGTTCACCTTGTGAAGGATGACTAAGAACAATTACTTTTTCCCCATTCCCTTTTATCTTTATTATTTCTTTAGCTAATGAGATCGACTCCTTCATCTTCCGATACCATGGATGACCCACTAAGGCTAGGAAGGAGATGGATCCTTCCTTAGGGTCTATGATTTCAAAGTCGACTTTTGTGGTAATGCCCTTTATGGTAGTGTCGACATTTCTACATACCCCAATAGGTTTGATGAGTCCTTAGTCAACTAATTTTAAATATATTCCTGATTCACTTAGTCAAGGTCTACCCAATTGTTCCCAAGTATCTCTTGTCATTATGTTCACTTGAGATCCAAAGTCGAGAACAACTTGTCAGACATGATATCCTTCTATTTCTAAGTCGATCAGTAGGTCAACATCACTTTTATATTTTTTATTTAAGCTATAGATGTTCTTAGTTTGTTTATCCATGCCAAATCTGTTCTTAATATTGTATAATAAATCAATAAATTGTGCTATTGAGTTATCATTATGTATTAAGTTAAGTAATTCTTGAGATATATTCTGTCTACTATGATCAATTGCTTCTTGTGTAGAAAATTCTTGAAACATATTTGATGCATCATTATATATATTTTTTTGATTTATAGGATTAGGGTAGTCCTCTTTGTTTTTTATCTTACTTTTTTTTAGATTATCATTTCTAGTTTTTGTTCCTTGTCTGGTGACTATTTGTAAATTATTTGTATGAATTACATCACACTTTTGAACACACAACAAGACATTATCATTTTTCTTCTTATTAATTTTGTCGAGCATGATGGGACAATCCTCTAAGGAGTGATCACCAACACCACAACTGGTACAAAATTTTAGATTGGTCCGGTATTTGTATGCATAGTCTACATATCGATGACCTTCTTTGTAGCACGTGAAGCACTGGATTGGTCGTCATTACTTGTTGTCCCAACTTTCGAAGAATCGGCCTCGAACTGCATATCCTCCATGACGATTATTGTCGTAGTGATGCTCATATCTCTGGCCTTCGTATATTTGGTTTCTTTTCTCATTCTATTCACTATTTTTTTTATTCTATGCAACAACGTTTGTTTAATAAACTGCGTGATAGTTCTGTCAGTTCTCCAGGTTTAAGTGACAATCGACTATTACGTGACTCTTGACTTCGCAAATTGTACACCAGGAATATTTTTCATTTTTTCACCAGGAATTTTTGTCACGTTTATCCCATGTTCCTGGTAGATATCACAAAAGCATTTTGTTTGAACAAAGCATACATCTTGTCGGTTGATGTCTTGTCGACAATTGTCTTTTGTATGTCAAGCCGTCGATCATTTCGTACACCGGATGTATTTTCCTTTGAGGTTAAGTTCTCGTAATGATTTTTACATTATTTATAGTTGTTCTTCGATACGACTATCCATAGGGTGCACTAGGTAGTCTTCGTCCATCTCGACTTGCAACACCTTTGTGAGTGCATCTTCATATGTATTGAATGTGTCCAAACTTATGTGCCTTTGGATCTTCTGTGAAAGCCCTACAAGAAACCATTGGATTAATAATTGTTCATCTATGTTATAATATAGCTGGCTAAGTAGGCCCTTCAGTCATTTATCATACTCTCGAACAGTCTCTGTTGGTTTCTGGACCGTCATTTTTAACTTTTTTTCCACTAGATGCTTCGCATTTGGTGTTTTGAAGAACAAAATAAATACTTTCTTAATTTCTTCTTTAGTTGCATTAGGCGATTTGTTAGTGTATGTCATGTACCAAGTCAGTTCCTGCTTTCGTAAAGCACCAGGGAACTGTTCCATCTGATGATATTCGTTTGTTGTTGCATTTTCTTCCCATGTAGATTCACAGATGAACTGGTGTCATCTCGGATCTTCATCGCCCTCATAGAGGGGGATGTGTGTGGCACCGTGCCCCATGTCGTCGGTGTCGAAATATTCTCCAGGGGGTGGTGATGGGATACTCTTTGTAACCTTGTGTTGTTTACATCTATTTTCAACGAAACTTTTGTTTCTATCATAATTTTTTTTGGTCGGTTCGTTCTCGACAAGTTGTCAGTCTAACTCAAATCCTTCTGTGTATATCCAAGCAAATTGTTGTAGCTCAGATATTCCTCCATGCGAATCCAACTGCTATGTGTTCTCTAAACTTGTGTTTGGCTACGGGGTTCTCCTTCATGTCCTGGGTAGAGTAGGTGCATACTTCGGTTAGATGGGTACGATTGGAATGTGACCTAGTTTCCTTCCTCTGGTCGACGAATTACAAGATAGTTGAAATCATTTCCTTTGTCATCTAGTCAGATCCATACAACAAAATCGCCAGGTCATAGCCTTAGGTATTCTTCGACAATGGCCTGCACTCAAGCACCCAGGTTTGAATTTATTGGAGATAGAGGTCTTATATCCTTGGGTATATTAGTTTAGAGAGCTTCACTCTACTCTATCCACAAATCCTCCTCCATTGGTGACACTTCTTCATCTATTCCCTCTTCTTTTCGGTCATGACCTGACTCTAGAGAATTTTCTTCATGTTCTGTCACCTTGGTGGCCATTCTTCTCTAGAGCACGATGGCCTGCTCTCTAAATTCCTCCCTTCTCTTCTGCCTCTTATCTATTTCTATTTTCTGTAAATCCAGAGTGATTTTGTGAGTCACTGTCTGAATTATTTATTTCTTGGCCTTAATTTTCATTGCTGGTGGTTACTTTCATAGTCAACTAGAATCCTTCTACTCTACACCAACACATGACCAGCTACCCCCCCATATCCTCCCCAACGCTTTAGTAAGCCCAGGTGGTTCTGTCTATTTTCTCAAAAAGTATTCCCACTCGCTTTTTGCAATAAAATTCTCCCACACTTTTTTCTTTTCCACCCAGTTGGTATTTGATGGCAGTTTGATTAATGATGGACGAGGATCAACAATGTGGCCTTCTCTCCTGTCGATCAGGAAATTAAACAAAAGAGTTGGTAGTGAGTAAAGAAACTTCTCAATGAAATCGTTATAGAACCTCTTTTCGATACTCTTGACAGAGACTATCTCTTCCACGACACATTCTTCACAAAACTTGTCTGTGATTTTTTCAAACCATTTCGACAAATTTGTACATCCACCTCTCATCAAACTCTGGAGTAACTCTTTCTCTTTAGTTTCTACCATATTTTTCATCTAGTAACTTCTTCAGAGAATGAGGTACCGATTCCATAAGCTTCTCATGTGTCTCAGAGAATAATTTATCCTTATCTTGGGAAATAGTTAGTCTGTTTCTCTAAGCGTAATTCTGTAAATAGTTCATGATCTTACGCTCCCACCAGTACTTAATCTCTTGTTCTAAGATCATCTGCTCATGGTCATTTCATCCATATATGTACTACTGGCAACATAACAAATTTTGTAATCACTTAGATTGCAAGGTTACTTGTAATACACATAAAGAATCGTATAATCATAACAGAGACAAGAGACAAGGATAGTGGGTAGAATAACAACTTATATTAACCAATAACACATGTGGGTTCATACATAAATCAAAATTGAACAAAGTTCATATCTGGCTCAACAACCTATTTATACATTTACAAAACAGTTATGGTAACTACCTATCAGTTCACTCTAGAGACACGACTGATGAGTCTGACCTAATCTACAATTAGTCGGCTAACTAGTCTAGTCAGCTAACCGACTAGCTCCTCCAACATCTACTAAGATTTGGTCACCTTTGGGTTTTGGATATGGTAAGGTCTCATATATTTTGTTTGAAAGAATATAATTTACACTTTTTATTCTCTTTCTGGACGTAGTTGGATATGCTATATATTAAAGTAACTCTAGTTTTTATGGGCATGACTATAACAGTAAAGTAAGTATAAGTGTGGGATATCTCTATGTCTTAGAAGTATTGACTAGTGAGTAAAGCAATTTATCATTACAAATATAATTTTTATATAATTTTTATTTTCTTTCATTTTAATATAAACATTAGGAAATTGATTTGTCTTTTATTGAAAAAGAACAAAAAAAATAAAAATAAAATAATATATACATGTTTTTTTAAAAACCTAATATGAAATCTATTTTTAAAAAATTATATTCCCAACTCCAGTGTAACTAATAATTTAAATGATTTAAATTATATAGATGACCTAATCCTATGAATATATACCACACTGAATTAGCATGTTTAGGTTAGTTTTCAAATCTAGATAGTTTTGAAATTGTTTCTTCAACTATTACTGTAATGTCCCTTTTTAAATTTTTTTTATTAAAATGCCAAATTTTCCATTTTTTCACAATTTTGGCTCTTGACTAGTTTTAGTGTCTTGGTCTCTGAATCAGCCCAATTGCTCCCAAATATTCAGATAAGGTGTATGAATGATATAATAACTTGATTATTATGTTCAGGGATGTATTATGTCCCTCCAATTACTTCTGCAAGTTTGTACTAAATTCTGAACAAGATAGATGATTTTACTGGCAATTTTGGGCTCAAATCCCCCCAGGGTAAGTGGTAGAAATGGCTTCCCAAATGTGCAGAAACCCACTCAAATTCTTAAATTGAAGTAGGCTATGTGTATAATACATTATTAGAGACTCATATTCATAACCCATCGACCTCCCATAGCTGTTATCACTTCTTTCAATCAGATATAAAAAACTAGTTTTGGACACTTGGGGAAATGAGGTATAGTTTGCTCCAATTGATATGAAATTCGACCCCATAGCCACAAATTATCAGTTACTGAACATGAAAACCATAATATACTTTAATTACAGTCCATTCATTTATAAATCATCAATATTTTATACATCCATTCGAATCCATCAAGATTACAAGAGTTTACAACAAAGTAGTGGGGAAATGGCGTTGTTTCTTCATTATTGAGCAATAATACATGATATTTCTTGGCCTTTCAACCTGAGATCTTTCTGAACTTAAATATAAGATCATTTACATCAGAATAAAAAATACTAGAGTAAGAGAAGCTCCCTCAAAGAGATGAATAGCTCACCAAGTGCGCCTCACTCCATAGAGCTGAAATATGGTGAGAAAACTTGAGATGAAAGGAAGAACAAGATGAAATTGATATGTCCACGAGATACTGTAGATTTCTCCTATAACCTATGAATCCATTTAATATCCTTGAAATACCTGAGTGGCCTCTCGAAATGCCAACTAGGATGGGAATCTTTCACCCTCGAAATTGGATAAGGCATGAATTAGTCATCCACTAGCTCTCTCTCTTCACAATAAAAATTTTCACAAATGATCAAAAGGACCTTCTCATGGATGATACCTGAATTTTATAAACATTATTGGTCTTCTAAGGTTCCAAATCCATCCATAAACCAAATCCAATTTGAATTTGGGTGTGGGCTCAAGATTTGCCATGTGTCCTCCCTTTCCTAGCCTTCCATCTTCCCCCAATTTGAGTAGGAACCCATTGGGATTTTCCAACTCACATGAGATATCTGTTGGATGCTCTATTTTGACCTGACATGTCATATATGTCAGATTTCAGCTTATATATCTGAATTTTTTCATAATTGTCATAGAATCTCCATCATTGGTGTCATAGATGTCATAAATGTAAGGGGAATCTAGCCCAAGTGTCCATGGAACTCCCATTTAGCTCTCCCCATGTAAGTTACAATTCATCCCAAATTTGATCTATGAAGTATATGGAAAATTATATTAACCTTATAATCCATCCAAAAACATTAGGCTTCCCATATATTCTAGATTGCAAGAGGAGGATGCCATCTAACATAGGAATTCTAGCTTGAGTGGACCCCATAGTCTCCATGTGTCTCCATTATCCATAGACATTTCATTTTTCACTTGCATTAATTTAATTAACTCCATTAAATAAATATTTATTCCTTCTAATGTCTAAACACCATTTATTATCTCCCTTATTAACTTCCCAAATGTATCCATCCAACCTAGGGAACTAGTAGTATTGATGTAATTGTCCTGCTATGCAATTATAAAAAATGGGGACATTAAATTCCTCCCCACCCAATATTGCTTGTCCTCAAGAAATTTCAGATTTGGATGTTGTAAAATATTCTCCTCTTCCCATGTGGCATCTTCACTTGGTATATCCTTCCATTGCACCAAGTATTCTTTGATTGTTCTGCTCTTCAATCTTCTCTCCCTTGTCTTCAAAACCTTTTTTGGAATAAGTGTGAGTTGTCATTCATCATCCAAAGGAGGGAGTGTATATGAAATGACAATTTTCTTACCAATAGCTTTCTTAAGACAAGAAACATGAAATACATTATGAATTTTACTCCCTTCTTGAAGTTCTAACTCATATGCTACTTCTCCAATCTTCCGAATTACCTTGTAGGGCCCATAGTATCTCGGATTTAGATTTTCTACTCCATTCCTTTTGAGAGATGTTTGTTTTTATGGATGCAACCTCAAACACACTAAATAATCAACCTGAAAGGTCATTTCCTCTCTATGTTTATCTGCATATTGTTATTGCTGATTTTGGGAAACCTGCAAATTGTCTTTTAAAAGCTTTAAAATTTCTTGGCTTTCTTCCAGCCAATATTTAGCTTTTGGAGATCTACTATCACCAAATATCATATCAGAAAATGTAAGTGTATCATAACCATATAATTCTCTGAAAGGAGACATCCCTATTGACATGTGAAAGGTGGTATTGTAGCAAAAATCACCCAAGTGTAACCATTTTGTCCAAGCTTTTTGCTGTTCTCCCACATAGTTTCGGAGGTACCCTTCCAACCATTTATTCACCCTCTCTATTTTTCCATTAGTTTGGGTATGTAACACTCCAAAAATCACAAGAATTTAAAATTTTTCTTTGCGACATTTAATGCTGAGACATAGCTTAAAAATGTTAGTTTTACATCTAACTCTAGTTTAATTACCAGATAGATTTCAAGATATGACAATTAAAAGAAACTTAGCAGCTAATAATTCTTGACTATCTGTAACTAGAGATTCAATCTGTGTTGATTTTTTTTTTAGTGAATGGAAATTACAGAGTTAGGGGTTTAAACAATTCAAATCATTTGTTTCTTTTACAACATGTGCATGATTTATGATAGTGGCTTTCTTGTCTTACTGAAGGGCCTTGGGGTTGGCCCGAGGCTTACTTAGCTTTCTCAAAGCTAATGTAGAAACGATGCTTACACAGGTCATACATGTAAACTTTCTTCCTTGTTACGAGGTAGGATGCTAAATCTCTGAAGACTTATAAAGTAAGTTTAGAAATAAAAACCTTGCACTTTTTACTGTCTAGTTTTATTAAGGTGGAATATTTTCCAGACGTAAAATGAGTCTTCCCTACCTAGGTGAATGGGAAGGTAGTGAAGATAATTTATTCTTATATGATTGAATTCTTGTAATTATTATCATGTTTTCAGCTAATGTAAAACTGGATTACATCCACATTGTTTTATAACTAAGGTTTTTACCATTTAAATCCTAAATCTTACCTAGCATAAAATATTAACATGCGTAGAGAAAAATTTAGTTAGAAATTAACTTGAACATAGACAACTACTAGACACATAAATAAATGATGTAAGACAAATACTCCATCTTGACATGTAAACAAATCATATAACTATGACTTAGTTTTTAAACTTTACTAAGTATATATGATGATATAAAAATCTTACCCTCATCCTATGCATATTTCATTTCAAAGGATTATTACTATACATTACATCTTACTTTAACAAAATCCAACCTAAATCTTAACTATATTTTATTATGGTTTGTTAAAAACCTTTTTACCATGTAAAAGAATTAAAGTTACAAATCCATGCAGGGATAAGTGCTGCTCCAAACTATATCAACGAATTAGAAAATTCCAATCTTAGTGGAATCCATGTGGAGGCTAATCATTCGAGGAGGGTTTTTGGATTAAAACACCCTAAGCACCAAATGTAAAGAAAAATCCCTAATACTGCTTGCTTTCAAATAGTTGTTTACAGTTTTGGAGAAGGAATGGTGTCGACAAACCTTCATCCCTTTCGGGTCTCTACACTCAAGATCGTCTTTGTTTTGGCCAAAGTGTTGAAAGTTCATAGGTTTTGGTTCTCGCATCGTGGTTTGAGCTAGCCAAGGTGTTTACAGGCTTAAGACCTGTTTTCTTTTAACCAATAAAATAGATCTCGACCTTGGCCGTGGCCAAAAGCAAGTTGTAGAGAATTGGTTCTTTGCCTCCAGCGTTTATTGGGTGGTTGACCTTGTTTACTTGGGCATTGACAAGACTTATATCTGATTTACTTCCACGACCGTCAGATTAGTACTAACTGGTAAGCTGTTATTCAAAGGTTCATACATTTTATTCTTTTGTTTTTGGTTACAGATTTTACCATGTTAATTTCTAAGCTCTTTCTAAATGCTAACATGTGTTCCACGAAGGCATTGCACAATCAACAGTTTGATGGGTTGCTCTGAAGAGGAAGGGTATGACATAACATTCTGGTAAGCCTTGGTTTCTACCTTGAGGTGCCTTCCGTTGTTGGTTAAAAAAAATTCAGTGGTGATGAGGGTGAACGGTGTTCAAAGCTTGCTGTAGAATTCGTTTGGAGAAAAGAGGAGGAGGCCTTATGAGCAATACATCTTATAACCCTTGAGGTTTCAAAAGAGATACGACTCATGTTTAAGATGTTAGGATAAAGAATTACTGTAATTACTTCATTTCTTTTTGCAACCTCAGGTTAACAACCCGGTCATTAAGGTTCTTTCCTAATACGAATAAGTTAAATCATTTTTTGTTTCAATGGTTAAAATTGTATGGAAATTAGAGTTCTCTTTATAAATATTTTTAATTAAAAACAAACAGAGCTTATGGCTCTTGATTAAACCTCTGTTTAGTATTTTTCTTACTCTTCCTTAATTCGAAAACACAGGGTAAAGGTTAAAAATACTTAATGTTTTCTATTGTAATTTATTTTATATAAATATCCAAGGGTTTTTGTAAAAGAAATTATTTCGTTAAATTTGAATGTATTAAGAGAAAATCTCTCGACCCTTTTCTCGGTTCTGAAAAATCGTTAGTACTTAAGTTTATTACAACAGAATGGCTCTGAATGTTAAGGTAACTGATTATTAAAAAGACAAATAAAAATTTGTTTTAAAAGACTCTGTCTATAATCGTGTAACGTTTTCTTCGGAAAAGATTGCGAAACTCCAGTTGGAAAAAATTATTTTGATTTTATTTATAAATGCAGTACTAAAACAAAATGATAACCTAGGTTCTGGTTTTTAGTAAGAAGTTTTGATATCTAGGTTAACCTTTTGTTGTTTTAAAAGATAACGATAGAGTTTATCTTGGTTCCAATATTTTCTGGAATAAAATAAGATGGTTTATGCTATCAGTTAGGGTTTTTTTTTAAATCAATACAGTTTTATATTATAATACTGCTTATTTACTATTTCACTACTTTAAATATCTATAATATTAAATATTACTAGTATTCTTTGCTTTCTTAATTAACTTAATGATTTGTTATTAATATTTGTTTTATTATAGTATTTACAATTTACAATTGGTAAAACAACAATTTTACTCTACTAGGCTTTCTAAAGTGTTATGTAGAAGTTTATAAAAAAAAAAATTGTTTATGTTTAAGTCCTGAAGAGGGAAACTATTATGTATTAGGTTAAGCACAGTTTTCAAAACTCGGTAATAAAATATTACTATATAATTCCTATGTAATAATTTTAGAGTAAAATTATAAATAAATGATAAGGATTCTGAAAATAAAAGGATTATGATCTTATGATCATTCCTGTTTTAAACAATCAATAAAATTTTTCTAAGTAAAGTAGATTCAAACACATTTTATCTCTATACATTCATTTTTCTAATTCAACCTTCTGTACTAGAGTACTTCGTCTTATGACGAGTGGAAAAATAAAGAAAGGGGATTTTATTCATTAAATAATCTTATCTAATTCTAGTTTAATAAATACAAGTAAATTCCTAGATAAAAATGCAGACTTAAAACCAGTCTATTACAGTTGCAAGTATCTAAGAATTTATAGTAAAACATAACTATACCCATTTCATTACTTTACTAGCATAAGATAAATAAAATAACACATTAGAACTTGATAACTTGTAGAGGAGACAACAGCCTAAGGAGCCTGTTCCACCCAACCAATTCTAGAAGATAGCTCAACTTCTTGTCTTAGGACCCCCAAGCCTGCCCACTGATCCACCAGGTTGAAAGAACTGGGTGAGAAATGGGATTAAACACCCCTGCAACTCGACATAAGTACTTAGTAGTAGTACTTATGTCCTTAGCAGAAAAGAACTCAGCCAACAAGCTGCACTAGTTCTGAAACAGTCTTAGTCACTCAGTCCACTCCTGCCTTTCCCCTCATCGAAATCTCTTATGCACATTTTTCTCATCCATAAATTTCACAAGTAAAGATTGAACAACCTCCTGCCGAATTCGATGCATAAATATAAGCATGCCTAGGTCTTTTCGTCAGTTTTTCACTTAATGAGCTACCTACTCTTGTTCCACTTTCTTAGGGAACATGACCACAAAATTAGGGAAGTTACCCCCTGCAACAGATAGAAGTGGTTGAGGATGCTTCCATGTGTCAGTTTTCTCTCACCCCAGTCTATTCCACCTAGTGGGCCAGTGGAAACTCATTCAACAGCCTCCTTAGGCTATTATCTCTTCTTTTATTTATTAACTAATAAAATATTCAACATAATTAATTACAATCATCCTTGATCCCACTTGGTCAATAATCATAAACATTACAATAAAAATAAAATATAATGTCTTCTTAAACATAAAATGTTATTGCAATTTGGGGTACGTGACATACACCCCCCTTAAGTCTAACATCATCCTCGATGTTACTTTATTCATCATCCTTAGAGCTACCCTGGAACATAATTGGATATGCTGCCTGCATATGACTTTCCAATTCCCATGTTGCTTCTTTTGGACTAAGGTGCTTCCATTGCACCTTCACCTTCCCAATGGTACAATTCTAAAGCAAGATCTCCCTCTTCTCAAGGATACAATTCAGTTCCACCAGAAAATATCCTTTGGGTTCCAATTGCACATAATTCCAATTATAACATGAGCAGCATCATGTACATATATTTTTAAAACAGAAATATGGAAAATATTATGAACTTTAAGATTAGGTGGTAAGGCCAATTGGTATGCCACAGGTCCAACTCTAGACAATATTTCGAAAGGCCCACAGTACCTAGGTGCTAACTTAGAAAATCTCCCTAACTTTAAAGAACTCTTCTTTGGTTTTACCTTAATGAAAACATGTTCTCCCACCTGGAACTCTTTCTGAGTTCGTTTAATATCCACTTGACTCTTCTGTCTATCTTGTGGAACCTTTAAATTACCATGTACCTGCTTCATGGTTAATTCCATTTCCTTTAATAACTCAGGTCCTAGTATTAACTTATCAACGGGTTACTCGATGAGATGGGAGTATTGCATTTTCTGATTGCTTTTTTCCTAGGAATTCCTTTTACTGTTATACCATTTCTACTTCGTTATTTAAACAGGTAAAAGTTTTATCAAAACAATTTAACACTACTCGATGTTGTTCTAACCAATCCATTCCAATTAACACATCATAGGATCCTAACGGAAGTACATTCAGTCATTTCATAAATTTCAAACTGATTCATATACAATTTTTCACAAAATCAATTACTTTCCTTTTTGCTCCTGTAGCTAATTGAAACAACCATGATTTTGCAAATTTCTCTACTGGTAGTTTAATTTTCTCTAGGATACTGCCATGTGTCAATTTGCTCTCACCCCATTCTATTCCACCTAATGGGCTAGTGGACACTCATTCATTAGAGGAAATTTCAACTCAAAATGGGCCTTCTAACTCTAATTCAAATTCCATGTCATCATGTGTTAGCCAATGAAATTGCTTTAAATTCGAAATACCCTATAGGTCTTAAACACATTTTTAATATAAATTTGGGGATAGGTATCATAAAAAACTATTTTTTTTGTTTGTATTTTAGACATATCTCCCTATGTTTTTACTCAAATTTCGATCAAGGGTGCTCATTGGATGCAAAATTAAATTACTCATCCAATGAGTACCCACTCGGCATACTTTTGACGGACCCCGCTACCCCAAAAACAAGAAATACCTGAAAAAACGTGGTGATGAGTATTTTCAGGTATTTCTTGTTTTTGAGGTAGCGGGGTCTATCAAAAGTATGCCGAGTGGGTACTCATTCGATGAGTAATTTAATTCCACATCTAATGAGCTCTCCTGATCAAAATTTGATTAAAAACAGTGGGCGATATGTCGAAAATACAAACAAAAAAATAGTTTTTTTCTTTTCTTCCTCCAAAATTAATAAATATTATTTTATTATTTTATTAATTTTTTTTAGGAGGCCCATTTTGAGTTGAAATTTCCTCTAATGCGACAACCTATTTAGGCTATTTGTCTCATATTTTATTTATTAACTAATAAAATATTCAACATAATTAATTATAATCATCCTTGACCCCACTTCGTCAATAATCATAAACATTAGAATAAAAATCAAATATAATGTCTTCTTAAACTTAAAATGTTATTTCAATTTGGGGTATGTGACAATATGGTAGCTTGTACTTGGATTCAACTTAGGGCCCACCAATCTGAAAAGTTCTTGCCAAAAAGCACTCATGAATTTACCATCTCTATCACTCAGAATGCTCTTGGGGAGCCCATGCGATATGAAGATTTCTTTGAAAAAAAAGTCAGCCACTTGTGCAACACTAAAAGAGGATGTAACAACAAATAAATGAACAAACTTAGTCAATCTATCAACTACCACATATATGCAATCCTTCTTAGTCAAATCAGTGAGTGGAGAAGTCAACTTGGAGAACCCTTTCACAAACTTCTTGTAGTATGTACATATTCCAATGAAGATTTTCGAGAGGAACCACCATGCTTGCTGCTGCACTAATTTGATTAAAATCACTTATTAAGTGGGGAATCCATCTCCCATACTTATTTCTCCCCGAAAAATTTGAAATCAATGGGAGTAAAAACTATCTTAGGGTCCGATTTCTTGTATTGCACCCTAACAATTAAGAGTGCTCTCCAACCCATACCATTAGGAAAGAGAGTTACTGAATCCCATTTTTTTGTATGCATTCTTCCAAAAATCATGATTACATAATATATATCATCAAAGTACATAACAACATAATAAAAATGGACATCAAGGAGGCACCTCATCAAACAATCATTAAAGTTCTTATACCTCCAAGTAAGTAGACCACCATTTGCCAAGTGCATACAAGCTTCAAGTGACCAATCAAATCTGCTCCAATGACATAGGTGAGGATCCCATGTCCCATAATGATGCTCCAAAAGTATATAATGTGCATCAATATAATCATCCATGTGTTCTTTCATCCAAGAAGTGAATGAAGAATCCCCACCAAAACCTTAACCAAATAAGGAGCAAATAAAAAATGAAGACTTCAAGTGGCTCAAAGAAGTCTCATCAATACACTCATGAATATGTATATCATCATGAAATAACAGAGTATGTTGCTTCCAACAATAATGTCCTTCAATCATATATATATCTTCACCCAAGTTTGGGATGAAGTTCCTCCAACATCAAATGGACTAGGCAAGGAGCAAGGAAAAGCATGAGTCTCCAAGCAACTCAAGTGAATACCATAGGTGCACCCATGTAGATGTGTACAATCATAATGTAAACAAGGATGCTGCTGAAAATGTAAATAATATGGTTCTTTAATCATTTCATCATCATAATGAGAGATATAAAGTCCAAACTCTTCATGTGACATCATAAAAAAGAAACCTTTCACCCATACTTCAATAGGATGAATGCTGCAAAATTTGGAAGTGTAGGATGTAGAAGAAAGAACCAACTCATCCAAATGATCAGAATGTGAAAAATTGTCATCATGTGAAGGATCCATAGGGGTAGGATTATGAACCTCCATTAAAAATGCAAAAAATTCCACATAGGTTGGTTCCAATGTAGTGGAATCATGCAATTCTCCAAAAAGTGTGTAACCATTTTCAAGAGGCAACTCAAGTTCCTCTTCCACCAGAACAAGTGATTGGCTCTCATCAATATGATATTCAAATACATCAAGAACTTGTAATTTCCCATGGCTCTCATGATCCCTCATGTCATGAGAATCCTCCAAGCAATTTACCATATTACAATTTGAAACATAGGAGGAAGAACAAGTATCTCGCAACTTTTCAAGAAGTTGCTCATTTTGAATTGTGAGCTTATGAATAACTTCATTATTCTTCAAGTAGGATTGATGTAACCATTCACTAAGCTCAATGGAATTTTTTCTATAAAAAATAAAAGACATGAAATTACCTTTGATGTTGCATAGTTCTCTTTGAATTTTCTCCATGTCTTCAAGGAAGGATGGCTCCTCCAAGGAAGCAGATCTCCAACAAGAATTTGATACCAATGCTTGAGTGTCATGGAGTATTCTAAGAGCCTCTTGGATATTATTTTAATTCATATTTAAGGACCCTTCAAGAAAATGAGGCTCTTGCAAATGAACCTCCTCATCTTCTTCCTTCTTGCTTGGACCGACTTCATGAACCTCAAGTGGTGATGGGGAAGTTGATCTTGTTTCTTCTTCAACTGCTACAAGGTGTTCATTTTCATGTTTAATAGAATTTTGTATTGCAGAAATACTTTCAAAATTGATTTCTATGTCACCAACATAGAGGTGTGAGCACCCATTAGTAGGTACTCCTTCATAGTCCAAGCATCCATCATTAGATTCTCTTTGTTTCATATCCAAGGTAGAATGTGTCCCAAAATGATCTTCAATATTTTCAATAGAAACTTCTTCATACTTATGTGATGTCTCTTCACATTTTTAAGAGTCACTTGGGAGTGAATTACGATCCTCTTCATGTACTACTTCTTCTACTTCACCTATTTTAGAACTAGGTGGTTCATGGGTCTTCTCCTTTTGCTCCTTCAAGCAAGTTGATGCATTTTTCCCCTTGGTTTTCTTAAAATAAATATATTTTTTCCAACTTTGGATAGTCAAAAATTTGAATCCTTTCATAATATTCTTGGTCATGTCTTCAATTATAGGTTCAATGATTTTTATATGCTCCTCACCATCATATGAGGTTCCCTTTTCATCCCTAGTAATTGTTTCCTATTCAACAAAAAGCACTTTTGGGTTTCAATATATAATGGTGGTCCCTGAATTCTTGTCCTCATAAATATCAGACAAAATAAGGTGCCAATATCATGCTCTGATACCACTTGTAATGTCCCTTTTTTAAAAATTTTATTAAAATACCCAATTTTCCATTTTTTTTCACAATTTTGGCTCTTGACTAGTTTTAGTGTCTTGGTCTCCGAATCAGCCCAATTGCTCCCAAATATTCAGAGAATGTGTATGAATAATATAATAAATTAATTATTATGTTCATGGATTTATTATGGCCCTCCAATCACTTATTCAAGTCTATACTAAATTCTGAACAAGATAGATGATTTTACTAGCAATTTTGGGCTCAAATCCCCCTAGGGTAAGTGGTAGAAATGGCTTCCAAAATGTGCAGAAAACCACTCAAATTATTAAATTGAATCAGGGGATGTGTAGAATAAATTATTAGAGACTCATATGCATAACCCATCGGCCTCCCATGTCTGTTATCACTTCTTTCAATCAGATATAAAAAACTAGTTTTGGACCCTTGGGGAAATGAGGTGTAGTTTTCTCCAATTGCTATGAAATTCGAACCAATGGACACAAATTATCAGTTAATGAAAATTAAACCCATAATATAATTTAATGACAGTCCATTCCTTCATAAATCATGAATATTTTATACATCCATTCGAATCCATCAAGATTACAAGAGTTTACAACAAGGTAGTGGGGAAATGGCACTGTTTCTTCATTATTGAGCAATAATACATGATATTTCTTGTCCTTTAGACATGAGAGATTTTTTAACTTAAATAGAATATAATTTACATCAGAATACAAAATACTAGAGCAAGAGAATCTCCCTCAAAGAGATGAATAGCTCACTAAGTGCGCCTCACTCCATAGAGCTGAAATATGGTGAGAAAACTTGAGATGAAAGGAAGAACAAGATGAAATTGATATGTCCATGAGCTGCTGCATCTTGCACCTGTAAATTATGACTCCATTGAAGCTCCTTGAAATACCTGAGTTTCCTCTCCAAACACCAACTAGGATGGGAATATTTGTGAAATATTTCACCCTCGAAATTGTCTAAGGCATGAACTAGTCATCCACTAGCTCTCTCTCTCTTCACAATAACAATTTTCACAAATGATCAAAAGGACATTATAATGGCTGATACCTGAATTTTATAAACATTATTGGTCTTCTAGGGTTCCAAATCCATCAATAAACCAAAGCCAATTTGAATTTGGGTGTGGGCTCAAGATTTGCCATGTGTCCTCCCTTTCCTAGCCTTCCATCTTCCCTCAATTTGAGTAGGAACCCATTGGGATTCTCCAACTCACATGAGAGCTCTCTTGGATGCTCTATTTCGACCTGACTTGTCAGATATGTCAAATGTCAGCCTTCATATCTGACTTGTGTCATAACTGTCATAGAATCTCCATCATTGGTGTCATAGATGTCATAAATGTAAGGGGAATTTAGCCAAGTGTCCATAAAAATCCCATATGGTTCTTCCTCTCCCCATGTAAGTTACAATTCATCCCAAATTCGACCTATGAATTATATGGACAAGTAGATTAACCTTATAATCCATCCAGAAACATTAGGCTTCCCATAGATTCGAGATTGCAAGAGGAGGATTCCATTTAACATAGGAATTATAGATTGAGTGGGCCCCATAGTCTCCATGTAAATCCATTCTCCATAGCCATTTCATTTTTCACTTTCATTAATTTAATTAACTCCATTAAATAAATATTTATTCCTTATAATGTCTAAACACCATTTATTAGCTCCCTTATTAACTTCTCAAATGTATCAATCCAACCTAGGGAACTAGTAGGATTGATGGAATTGTCCTGCTATGCAATTATTAAAAATGGGGACATTACAATTACACTTACGTTAGTTTGTAATTTTGGACAATTTTGAAATTGTTTTTTTTCGTAGAAGGTAATGATTCATTCATTCAAATGGTTGAAGTGAGGGAGCTATAGGAATTGGGTTTAGTAATTTTAGATTAAATCGTAATTTGGAGTGCTTAAATTGTAATTTCTATTATTTAGATAATTAAAAAAACAATTAATCTAGAACAATATACTATAATTGCTGAAATTGAAAAATTATAGAAATAATAATATACAGAAACAATTTTGATCCTATTTATAAAAAAATCCAAGGAAAAGAGAAGCGTTTTAGATGTCTTTTATCATACTAGGAACAAAAGAGCAAACAATAACCAGCCTCAGATATGTGAGAGATCAAAGGATATGCCTACAGGGATATAGTGTAGAAAGGAGTAGTAAAGATCCAGTATATTACAATGGGTGAGTAGATAACGGATGTATTGACAAAGCCTTTGGTGAGAGTGAAGTTTAAGTACTTTAGGGACAAGCTTGGTGGTGTGCAGATTGGTGTCCATCCTAAGAGGAAGTAATCAGTCCTAGTGATATTCACATCCGACATGAAAAAGGGTTGGCTCTAGGGAAGACATATGAGGTGTGTACCCAGTATGAAAAAGGACTGGTCACTGCATGGGTACACCCAATATGAAAAAGGACTGGTTACTATATAGAGATCCTAGTCGTATCTTCATGCATAGATCCCAACATGGTTAGTGGCATCTCTAGAAGGAAGATCCTAGACAAGTTTGTCATATCTTTGAATAGGAAGATCCCAACGAGATGTGGTATTTCACCCATTTGCAGGAGTTGTGGTCCTAACATTCATTTGTGGACATTGTGGTATAGAATTTATTTGCAAACGTTGTAATCCTGCATTCATTTGCGGACAATGTGTTTTTGTATTCATTTATGGACATTGTGGTATGGAATTCATTTGTAGACATTGTGATACTACATTCATTTGTAGAAATTTTGGTCCTACATTCATTTGTGGACATTGTGGTCTTGCATTCATTTGCATACGTTGTGGTCTTGCAATCATTTGTGGACGTTGTCAAGACCCCAAAATTTCATAAAAAATTAAAATTGTTAAGACAACATAAAATGTCTGAATACCCAATTTACTAACTGCTAGCGGTTAGCGGAAAATGAAACAGTCTAACATTTAGTATTAATTAGTTGTATATTACGATAACTAATATAGCTTTCATTTTCGTCATGTATATAAGATTGACCTGCATTCATATTTCTTTCAGTTTTACTAACAAGTTTACCTTTGGCAAGTAGGTGAAATCTATCTTTGAAAACTAGGGCTTACTTAGCATTTATGCTAATGCAGAAGGACTGCTGGTTCTTACAGGTTCAACAGGTAACGATCGATCTAGTAGAAGTTATTTTATAAGGTAGCAAGAAGTAATTATGTTGCATGTTAATATGCTATTCAATAAACTGATTATTCTTAACAAGCTCTAAGAAGGTAACATAATTTGTCCTCTATAGTTTTTGTTTCCAAAATAGTATTCAAAGTATAAATATAAAGATCATGATCTTTTATCCCCTTTAGCGAAGCAAAAGATATTTACAGTGAACTTAGAGCCCATGTTCTTTGTTTTACATTTACTTCTATTTTATCATGCTTATAATGTAAATGTTGCATTTAACTGTACGGTCTTTTATTCATGGAAGTAATCTTGTCAATTTTGAAGGTAAAGCTTTTCAATAGAATACATGTTTCTATCTCGTCTCTATCTTACTAGCCATGGAAAATATTGAGTTGTTGTCTACATGTGAAACTACTAATCATCGAGTTTTGAATTTTAGTATTTGAATCATTGCTTTGATGCATGTATTATTGTATCTATATACATTACCTTATTATTTTATAATGTGCTGATTTGATTTCCACTTGCATCCTATAGAGATCTTACTACCTGGTAATTTCTATAATTACAAACCTTGTTCACGGTTTATTCCATCAATAAAACTACTATTATCATGTTGCCTCACTGATAATAAGTTGTAGTTGATAATATTACTATGGTAGATTCTCAGAACTAAGGTATTCATCAAGTGAGACAATATGACAAAGATTCTTCATGCTATATTGGAACCAAGTATACATAAACAATCACAAACTGTTTTGTAAAATATTGATAGGAATCATTATTACTATCATTAATAAGTTAATCCTACAAAACACTAATGCAAAAACTTTCATTAAAGTTAACACCTGTGATTGTTTGCTTGATATGGTTAAATTCTTTTGCTCCATAGTCCAAGGATGAATATAAGTTATTAGAAATTGTAACTAATCTTAACCCCGAATGCAAATGATATGGCTTCTAGCTAATTTAAAGTCAATTGTAAAGTATACATACAAATCATTATTTTTGAAATGTTATACTATGGTCAACGTTATACATATCATTGTTAATAATTGACATGAACCTCAACCCCAACGATTACAATGATATAGTTTATACGTTGTAATCAGTGAATACACACACACACACACACACACACACACACACACACACACATATATATATACCTTCCACCATCGATTACATAGTTGATTCATTGATTTTTACAATAATGAAATGAATAATTTGGAATGCAGATTGACTATAGTCTAGACCCATGCGTGGTTAAAATATTTGGAGACCATGTGGTCTGTTCTCGTCCATGTACTGATGATTTAAAACATTGGAAACCCTATTCACCTGTCATTTTATCTTTGAGGGTTTCGCTGGCCCATGGGCTGCTCTGTGTGTTTTTCATGGAGGCCATGGGAGGCTGTTCCTCTACTTGCTTGCTCCGTAGCTTGTGTTTATCATTGTTGTAGTCTCAAAACTCAGCATTGGTCATGAGTCTTTGTGATTGTGAACTTCAATGCACAAGTGGTTACTTGTTTAAGTGTTTGGCTCTCGACCTATTTAAGGTTTCAGTCTTGTCTCTCTTGCAGCTTGTCACGGCCTATGAAATTAAGCTTGAAAACTCTATCTCCACTCCAATTCAATGTAGAGATTGCTTTACTCCTCTGTTTAAACTTGTTGAAGCTGGAGACAGCTACCTCGTTGCTCGAATTCTCTCCTTCTGGCAGGTAATGACAAACTCGACTTCCTTAATTCGAAAACTCTTTGTTAAGATAATAACACAGTTATGGTTTTTAAGTTTTAAAGCTGAGCCATGTGCTAACACCCGGTGATGTGTTTGTTATAGGAACTCATATCAATTCCAAGCTTTAGTGGAATGACAACAAAGGCTGGCTTCAGTGGACTTGTTGCACAACCGGTAAGCCTTGTTTGCAAACTGGGTTTTACCCTAATTGCAATAAGGGTTGTGAAGGAGAAAATACAGTGTTTGGAAGCTTTTTCGGTTTCTTGTTAGTTAAGAGAATTTAATGTAGTGTTGCTTTCCAATTTTAAGTCCAAACCCTTGCTATTATGTTGGGTAAAACCAGCCTTCGAGCCATGATATGTATTTAGTTTTTAAGTTTGGGATTCAGCCTCATGGCTTGACAATGCATTACAGTTGGTTTTATAATTAAAGTCTTTAATATATTTGAACTCCGTCTTGTCTGCTTATGATTTCATTAACCTGTAAATAATGATACTGTTAAATAGGTTTTTACTTCCTTTTTCTACTGACAGTGAAGAGATTTACTGTTTATGCTATGATTATAATATAGTAAATAATATTAAGATAAATACTGTGGAATAGTCGTAATGTGAATTTATAAATTTAATTCTTATCAGTCAGAATAAATTAGTTAGGTTTTACTGGAAATGAAAACCCTTGTATAAATGTATTCTTAAATTAATTATTATTTTGAGCACTGTTTCCTGTTTGCTTCTATTTCACCATTACAGGTGTTTTGGGTATTTATTAACCTTCTTATGTAATATTTAAAATAAATGAGTTTATAAATGTATTATAAAGTTTTAGAGATAAGACTGTAATCAGTCTAATGCATAGCTTAAAGTCTTCTTGTATACTTTATTTACATAGTTATCAATATATATGGTTAAAACTTATATAAATTAATTGATAAAAGATAAATGAAAAGCTAGGGTTTCGACCCTCAGGTTTATCTTGCTCAGATTATAAGCTTGTTTATTAAATTATAAAATAGTTTCCAAATAGGAAATTCTTAGCTTTAATTTTATTATTTTTACATCTACACTTTTTTTTAATTACTATTCTTTAAATTATAGTTATTCAGAACTCTATAAAGAATAGATGGTTACCTTGGAACTTTGTTTATTTTTCACAGAATAAGGGTTTATATAATTTACCCTAATCTGGTTTATTTTTAAGTAATGGTTTGGAATTTAGTAATTAGTTTATAAGATATATTGTGTGGTTAATAACTGTTATCTTCTAAAACTTCTATTTGTATCAGTATACTCTTACTGTAACTCTAGTGTAGTTACTATTTCTTTTCCTGCATGTTATTTAGTTATACTAAGTAAAAACAGTAAACAAAAATAAATCATAACACTGTTTTTCCTAATATTTAAAACTTTGAAACAAATTTACTCTGTTATCTACAGATACAAAATCCTACCTACAATTTTCATTCTCTTATCTGCTTAAGACATTCTATCTGTGCTAGAGTACGACCTAGTTTCTAGGTGTGGAAAAACACAGTTTAGAAATTTATTTACATTCTAACACATTATTGTCTAAATCTATTTCATTTCTATAACAATCTAACAAGAATACTAAGTCTACATTTCACAAACTAAACTGTTATCCATCATATAATAGTTTAACTAAGATTTATTTAACTAACACAGTAAAATAAAATAACATAGAACCTGTTGAGGACAGACGACAATAGCTTTAGGAGGCTGTTCCTCCCTACCAATATCCTAGAGAGTTCTCAAACAGTGCTTCCTCAGGACCCCCGAGCCTGTTCCTGGTCTTCTTGGCTGAGAACTGGTGGAGAAAGCAAACAGTAGAACCCTCTGTCAATTGACTAGTTCAATATCTCAATAAAACACTCTGCTCTCAGTAGTATAATCTTTAGCTTGAAAGCTGCACTAGATCAATCAGAAGTTATCCCCTTAAACACTTTCCAACTTTCCCTTCCATTGAATTTATCTGAAGTACATTCATTCCACCTGAATGATCATTTCCCTAGAATGAGCAGCCTTACCTCTCTTCAATGGGAATTTTTATAAAGATTTCCTAGGTCTTTTGGGTCAGTTTTCATTAATTGAGCCACCTTCTCTGATTCCACTTTCTTGGGGAATCATGACCAAAAACGTAGGGAGTTTCCACCTGCAACAGTTGGAAGTGGTTTTAGGATGCTGCCACATGTCAGTTTGCTCTCCACCCAGTCTCCTCCACCAATTTGACCAGTAAACACTCTTTTAACAGCTCTCCTAAGCTGTTGTCTCTTGATTTATTTATTTATAATAAAATATTCAGAATTTACATAAAATATCCTTGACCCCACTGGGTCATCAATTACAACTTAGCATAAAATTTAACATATTGTTCCTCAAATAATATAAAATTGTTTTTGCAAAATTGGGGCATGTGATAGACGTTGTGGTTCTACATTCAATTATGGATGTTGTGGTACTTCATTCATTTGCAGACATTGTTTTCATGTATTCATTTGTAGACGATGATATTCCAACATTCTTTATGTTGTGGGTGATTCTGCATTAAATTATGGATTTTGTGTTGTGTTTTCATGTGTGTCATTGTAGGTGATGATCAAGATAATGATGCTTGAGATTATGTCATGTGATGTGATGCTCGTGATGATGTGTTGAGATGCGATTCTTGTGATAATGTGTTGAGACGTGATGCTCGTGATGATGTGTAGAGATGTGATGCTCGTGATAATGTGAAAATATGTGATGCACGTGATGATATGTATATTTATAGTACATCTTCGGGAGTTATTCTCCATGAACTTATGTTGTATTAAGGTCTGAGACTTGTGTTGTAATCAAGTATGAAATCTATGTTGTAATTAGCTTTCGATATTCTCCTTGACCTTATGTTGTATTGAGGTCCGAGACTTGTGTTGTAAAAATTCTAGACCTTGTATTGTATTAAGTTCACATGGCATTATCATATTTGGGAGAGATGCTTGTACTAGGATCTTATGGTTAATATCATGACCTTATGTTAAGGTCTGAGACTTGTGTTGTATCACGTTCAAAACTTATGGTGTATTAAGTTCATATGAATTATGTTGTATTAAGTCTTGATGATATAATATGTGATGTATGGATAGTCATGGTCAACAAGTGCTACACGTCTCTTTTAGGGATTAACTACCCCTAGAGTGATTTACTTTAGAATGTGACTATATTACCCAGGGTAATACATATGATCATAGGTTCAAAAAAAATCTTATGATTATGATATGATATAGAATTAATCAAAACACATATGGACCATGTAGAGAAAATTAATATGAGCACATAAATTGAGAGAGAATTTGAATTTACCCTACATGCCTCCAAGTGAACTCAAATTAATACGACATCGGTTGAGTCTTAGCTGTGATAACACAAGTTCAGCTAATTAAGGAATCAACTCCTTAATTTATGCAAGTGGTTGTTGAAGATGACACTGATGAAGAAACACTAGTTACATTCAATTATTTTCAGTTACATTCATTTTTGTTCAGTTACATTCAGTTATGTTGAGTTACATTCAGTTCTGTTTAGTTGCATGCAGTTCCATTAATTTGCATGTAGTTCCATTCAATTGCATGCAATTTCATTCAGTTACTTGCAATTCCAGTCAGTTCAGTTCATTCACCTAACAACTTAGTTAGAGACATTTATGCTCAGTGAATTAATAGAGCATGCATATCTTCCTTGTGGGACATAATTATGGAGTTCCAACTTGGCACCAAGTCAGTGATGGTACATGGTTGATAATAAAGTAGTGTTCTTAGTGTTAACTACTTACCAAAGCATGCAATATTTGCTACCTTCCTTGTATGACCTAATTTGACTTGTTATTAAAGTGATATGCACTTGGAAAGATCATCAAAGTGTTCCATTTGATCTCTACTCTCTAGTGCTCTTGGAGAAGGAAATCTACTATTGTGTTGTAATCATTCTCTTCCAATTATCAAGCATACTCTAATATTCTTTTTTGGGATTTTTATCCTATGAATCAGTGGAGGGTTTTCCTAGGGTATATCTTGCATTCTATGGTTTGATTTATCTCTTTGGAATATTGATGAGATATATATGAACTGTTATTATGGATTAAAGTTTTAAACTTCAATTATCTTCATATTTTTGCTCAATCACTAGCATGGTATCATATAAAGTTGTGCAAGAGATTAGTTTTGTGCAAACACTCTAATACTCCATATATATTGAAGCATTGAGAAAGGTCTAGAAGCAATGGCATAAATATCCATCTGACTAAAAGATCAAATCGAAGAAACATCCAACTTAAATACATGGAAGGTGAGGGTGATCAATATTCTTGAAGAGAATGATATTGATTATTTTGTGACCTCCATGATTGAAGATCCCATTACAAATGTAGAAGAGAAAACTACAATAAGAATCAAGCAAGGAAAAGAGGATCATATATGACTCTGTGAAGGACAACCTCATGTCAGTGATCACACCATTGAAGACAGGAAATGAGTACTTTGACACACTCACAAATATTTATGAGAAGAAGGCCCCTGGTCAAAAGAGATATTTAAAGAACAAGTTGTGCAACGTGAATATGGAGAAGGATGAGACCATGGCATCATTCTTCACAAATATTTCACAAGTGAAGGTTCAACTAATAAGCATCGATGTAGAGATGGATGAGGATGATATTCTACAAACTGGCATCGATGGACTCCCCTCCTCATGGGAGTCATTTATTGCTGCAGTAAATGGAAGAGAAGAGCATCCCAATTTCAAAATAATTTGGAATGATTTCATCCAAGAAGAAGGGCACATCCAGAACAAGATGGTGAGCACTAAGGAGTAGAATCTTTCCCTCATAACAAGAACCAAGAAAGAAACAAAAAAAAATTCTCCCAAGAACACATTCCGTGCAAAGAATAAATAGATCCATAAAGGTATGGAAAAATAAAAACTAATATGTTTTTATTGTAAGAAGGCAGGTCACTTCATATGGTATTGCAATGCAAGGAAAAGAAAATAAGGAAGAGTTCATGCATCCACCGCTGTAGAATGAGGCAAACCTTATCAAGAGAAATCATCCAAGGAAGAGGATGATCAAAAGGAATATTTCCTTTGGTGAAGAAGATAATTTACTCTTAATTTCATGGGATCCTTATTCCCATGCAGAGACACATCTTCTAGTACATGCATTAAGTTTTCTTTTTTCAGTGTTTAAAGTTGCAGTGAATAAAGAAGAAATCCACCTATCTCTTCAAGGGTGCAGAGATAAAGAGGGAGCCCACACAAACAATAAATATGAGTACCTTATTTTTATATGCTGTTGTAAATCAGATCTAAAAGTTTTTTATGTTTCATGACTATCATATAGATATGTATTCTTGGACTTGGAATTGTGCTTAGCATATACATTGTTTCTTCTATCTTTATTGGCATATTATCAATCTCATGAGTCCATATTTTGTGAGATGATATAGGACTGATATAAGACTTATGTAGGAGTGATATATACTCATATAGGACTGATATAAGGATGAAAATATCCTCCATGAGACATGATATTTAGGGCTGCATGATTGTTTCATAAAATGTGAACATACGACTACATGGTTGGCCAGATAGAGGGCTTCATGCTTACCTCATAAGATATGAACATTGGGGCTTTATATTTATTTCATAAAATGAATTTTTTGGACTAATATAGGGTTGAATATCAGTATATAAGATTATAATGGGTTATTTAAACCGGTTGGTCAATATTTGTACATAACTATGTAAATCATTATCAGTATATAGAGAGTATTTAATGTGAATAAAAATCACGAGTATGAAATGGTTATAACCATTAGAATAATTTTTTCTTATAAGGAAAATCAATATTCCTTTAGCTAAAATTAAAGAAGGAAATGAATGTAGAGTCATTTAGATGGGTGAGCCTAAATGAGAACAGTTCAGGAGGTTCCTATGCCTCTTGGGAATCAGATATAATATATGGCTTAAATCTATTCTGATAGATGTGAAGACTCATGAAGATATTCTATATTATTTAGGTTCATGTGTCAAAGAAGAGCTTCAGATATATAGGAGAATAAGTCTCTGTGATGGAGGAGCTATATTATGATTCTCATATTTACATGGTGAATAGGGAGTTTCTAGTCTCACTAGATCCTGAAGAACCGGTGTAACTAGTTGATGTACCTCCTATAAAAAGGAGATATAAATGATGCTCATAATTTAGAAAGAAAATCAGAACAATATTCAAGAATCATGTTATCATTCTTATTATTAGAGGTGGGGCAGTCACCAGATAAGTTTTTTTTAATTAAGGAAAATTTGCAGCAGAGAACCTGAAGAGTTTCAGGATGATGGATTAAAAGTCAATGGGCATCTATATGAATGGACATATGAAGTTTATATCATATTTGGAAGATATAAAAAACTTAGTTGAAATGAACCTGGTTAGTCATAGGTCCCATGATCAGTCATGTGCTTTACAGTCTGTACATATACATGTACATAACATGTGTTGTGGTACCTACTTGGAACAAGTGTATGTCGACTCAGATATATCTTGGTCAATGAAATAGAGTTTCAAAGATATATGGAATGTGACTAGTATAGTGATTGAGGAAGATCACATGTGTTGCTATACATAGAGCATGTTAAAAAGTAGTAAATATTTTTGAGGTTTCTACTCAGTTATATTCAAGGCATGGCACATATCCAAAAATCAGCAACATTATCAGCATTCTTACCAAATCCTTTATCCGAGATGAGCGGCCTAGTATATTACAGAAAAACCTGTCCAATTGAAGAGGGAGTATTGATGTGTCTTCATATAAATAAAAAGATAAATTCCCCATCAATTAGTCATGGTATATGACTTAGGTACCCAGGGGTTGTGATATCTTGTGGAGAGAATCCACATGAGTAGATACATGGTAAAAGTCTCATAGACTATTGATATTCAAGAAGAGTTATAGTCTGGACTTCTAGAGAAAAGTTAAAAATATTAGAGAGGTAATTGGGGTGCTGCAATATAAAGAGAAGGATCATTGAGAAAGTGATCATGACTTAAAGAACATCACAGAGAATGTCAAGCTCAGAGATAGCTTCTCCATATAGAAAAAGATTCAAGAAGTCAACAAATGTTGAAGACTGAAAGAAAACATAAGTCTTTCTTTTTGCATGTTATTACAGATTTTTTGTATAATTTTTTATGTCGTGGATTTAAAATTTATGGTTTCTAGTTTAGAGAAACTTTATTCTGGATTGGATCTAGATGATGCTACTTTGTGTAAGTAGCCGGTTGGTCTTTGAGAAGACCTGTTGTATTTTACGCTTTCTACTAGGCATATGTTTGAGTACCTTTGAGTTACATTACAATAGGATCTTTATTGTATTTGATACATGGAAGACCTATTATATGATCTTTCTATCCAGTTATTATTTTATCTTGAGATAAGCCTTCTAATTTGAGGATAGCACTAAAAAATCTAATTGTATTGTAGCTAGTACTATAGAAGCAAGATGTATGTATGAGAGTACTACATAAGAAAAATGTGTTTTGCAGATAGTACTACATACTAAGGAGTAGTGTAGCTTGGGAAGCTACCTACTAGGGTGAAAGACTTCAACCTATAATCCATTAGGTGTTAATAGTCAAGCTTTCTCGAAAACCCTATATGTGTGTTATGATAAAAACACATTGAGATGAAGTCACGGTCATGTAAAATGAGTTCCAATACATAGGTACTGATGAGAATATTACAAATTTGTGACAAGCCTCTATCTGTGATGAAGTTTAGACACTTCCAATATAATATTTGTATGTAAAAGAATGTCTCCCTTAATGAGAGGGAGTGTTGAGAGTACAAATTCGGGAGTTATTCTCCATGACCTTATGTTGTATTAAGGTTTGAGACTTATGTTGTACTCAAGTCTAAAATCAATGTTGTAATTAGGTTCAGATATTCTCTTTGAACTTATGTTGTATTAAGTTCTGAGAATTGTGTTGTATCAAGTACAAAAGCTGTATTGTATTAAGTTCACATTGCATTGTCATATTCAGGAGAGATGCTTGTACTGGGATCTTATGGTTAAGATCATGAACTTATGTTAAGGTATGATACTTGTGTTGTATCAAGTTCAGAACTTATGGTGTATTAAATTCACATGAATTATGTTGTATTAAGTCTTGAGGATATACTATGTGATGTATGGCTAGTCATGGTCAACAAGTGATACATGTATCTTTTAGAGATTATCTACCCTAGAGTGATTTACTTTAGCATGTGAATATATGACCCGTGGTAATACATATTATGATAGGTTTGAAATGATTCTTATGAGTATGATATGATATAGAATTAATGAAAACACATATGGACCATGCAAATAAAATGAATATGAGCACAGAGATGGATAGAGAATTAGAATTTCCTATGCATGCCTCCAAGTGAACTCGAAATAATAAGGTATCAATTGAGTGTTAGTTGTGATAAAACAAGTTCATTTAATTAAGGAATCAACTCTTTAATTTATGCAAGTGGTTGTTGAATATGACACTGATGAAGAAACACTAGTTAAATTCAGTTACATTCATTTATGTTTAGTTACATTCAGTTCTGTTCAGTTAAATTCAGTTATGTTTAGTTACATTCGGTTCTTTTCAATTACATTTAGTTATGTTTAGTTGCATGCAGTTCCATTCGGTTGCATGCAGGAGTCAATTCAGTTACATGCAGTTCTAGTCAATTCAGTTCATTCAAATAACAACTCAGTTAGAGACAATTAAACTCACTAAATTAATGGAGGGTGCATATATTCCTTGTGGGAGATAATTATGGAGTGCCAACTTGGCACCAAGTCAGTTATGGGGCATGGTTGAAGATAAATAAATGTTCTCAGTTTTAACTACTTACCAAAGAATGTAATATTTGCTACCTTCCTTGTATGACCTAATTTGACTTCTTATTAAAGAGATATGCACTTGGAAGCATCATTAAAATGTTCCATTTCATCTCTACTCTATGGTGCTCTCAGGAAAGGAAATATGCTAGTGTGGTGTAATCATTCTCTATCAATTATCAATCATACTCTAAGATTTTTTGCTGGGTTTTTTATCCTCCAAATCGATGGAGGGTTTTCCCAGGGTATATCTCGTGTTCTATGCTCTAATTTATGTCTTTGGAATATTGATGAGATATATATGCACTGTTATTATGGATCAAAGTTTTAAAGTTCAATTATATTCATATTTTTTTCTTAATCACTAATAGTGCCGAGAAGCGATGCTCGTGATAATGTGTCGAGATATGATACTTGTGATGATGTGTAGAGATACGATGCTCTTGGTGATGTGTTGAGATGCAATTGTTGTGATGATGTGTTGAGATGTGATGCCCATGATGATGCATCAAGATGCGATACTTGTGATGATGTGTTTAGATGTGATGCTCCATGATGATGAAGTTCCATGGTCGATGATGATGTTGATGTAGTTGTGAAAACTTGCTATGATGTATAGACTTACCAGTCAGTTGAACTGTTGTGTTGTGTTATATAATACCTTCCTTGCAAGGAGGGAGTGTTAAATAAATGCATAAATGTATCAATAGAATTCATATGGTTTGTGAAGATGAGATCCAAACATTGAAGTGGGGTAGCCTCACAAGTAATCATGTATTTAAAGTGAGATCTAATGGAAAAGGCAAGGTCACATTTGCAAGAGACTAATATATATTGACCTCATTCACTAACTTGCTAGATAAGAATATATGATGCATGGTGAGTATTTATGGGAATAGAAAAGGATTTAACCAATGTTAAATAGACATGGTTTTTTTGGTTTTGTTGATCTAGAATGAGATAAGCTATGCAACACTTATTTGGAAATTATGGGTAAATAACAACTATCAGTGTATAGAAAAAATCATGTGCCATGATGACTAAGTTGGGATCTGATTAGTGGGGTTACATATGTCTATCATAGATGCAATGTTAGGGGGATAATATGGAGCAACTTGATCTTCAAAAAACAACGTTTTCATAGGCCTTTGGTGTTGCAATATGTGACAGTACTTGATAGAATGGAAGTGTACTCTTATGAGTGATATAATAGTTAAATGGGCATTCAGTCGAAGAGGGAGGGATTTGAAAAAGGGTTGTGAGGTGGCCAGAAGAATGTTGGAAATTATGGGTAAATAACAACTATCAGTGTATAGCAACAATCATGTGTCATGATGACTAAGTTGGGATATGATTAGTGGGGTTACACATGTCTATCATAGATGCAATGTTAGGGGGATAATATGGAGCAACTTGATCTTCAAAAAACAACGTTTTCATAGGCCTTTGGTGTTGCAATATGTGACACTACTTGATAGAATGGAAGTGTACTCTTATTAGTGATACAATAGTTAAATGGGCATTCAGATGAAGAGGGAGGGATTTGAAAAAGGGTTGTGAGGTGGCCAGAAGAATGTTGGAAAAACAAGCGGTACCTAGTTAGACATGTTTCATACCGAATTTGTGTTTAGCATTTCAAAATTGTTGAAATACAAGTGACAAAATAGAACTAGTAACCATAGAAATTTCATAATGTAAAGAATGTAATAAGCCACAATAAATTCTATAATAATTACTTAATCTCCATCTCCACTAGTAGAAAAATATAAATTTATGACAAAAAAAAAACTAAAATTTCCATATAAATGACTAATTCTGGTCACATGAGTATTAGTAGTTTATTGTTTGACACTTATAACATGACTAAAAATATCAGTAGTTTATTAATTGTTCTAATTCGTCAACTTGGTAGTATATTTAGTAGTTGTATTCATTGATTGTCATCAACAAGTAGTTAATTTAGTCATTATAGTCATTGCTTGTCGTTAATTGGTAGTATATTTAGTCATTTCAATTTATACTTGCTGTTAACTGGTACTATATTTAGTTATTTTGTTCGCTAATTTATGTCAACTAGTAGTATATTTAGTCATTTTTATCATTAAGTGTTGGTAATAACTCCCGATTCCAATTATTCTATTCATGGCTAAGCATTCATTTATACATTCATGTGACGAT
>LPNX010001572.1:48774-123181 GCA_001517045.1 Pseudotsuga menziesii | reverse complement strand
TTCACGCAGCATATATATGATCAACGCATATATATATGAGATCAATGCATATTATCTTTCAAGGCCTGCAGCACAGGTCGCAGCTCCACTTCCAGGAGGAATATTTACCATCAAGCAGCAAGCAAATACCAACGCATTATATATCAGACAGCACCAGTTTTCAGGCATCAAATGACCAGCTTACACCGTTACAATTAGGGTTCACCAATATTTCTCCAGCACAATCTCTCCACGCAGTTCTTCAATCTCCAAGATACACCAATTCGCTGGTCTTCACACCAACACGCTGGTCTCTATGCAGAAAAAATTAGGGCTTCCAGTACAGCAAAGGGAGGTCGCGCCTTGAGAGATTCGAACATGCAGTCTTCAAGATAGAACGCAGCAATATATGTCTCCTTCACGCAGTCTTCATTCTGCAATCAAGTTGGAGAGGTTCCATGACAATAAGCCAGTGCTCGTAGTCGCAGCTGGGGAATAGGGACGCATTTTCACACAAGCAGCGTATTGTAAGCCGGCAATTCAAAACTCAACACACAGCTTCATTTATTAACTCCACGAAGGTCACACGCTGGTAGCAATCTTCCAACGCAGCTTCACACAAGCATCAAATGCAGCCTCCACGCAGCATACTCCACGCAGGTCTCCACGCAGCTGAGTGATTGCACGCAGCTTCAATCTAGAGCACCACCGGTTGATCAATGCAGTTTTCAGGCAAATCGCAGCTCCAGCCAGAATTAGGGTTTCATCTCAACGCATCTCCACAAAACAATATACAGACTCCTCATAACGGGATTCTTCAAAATGCAGGCAGCTCCATCAAGATCAGATTTGCAGTGTTAGATGATCAACGCGCAGTCTTAAATGATCAAATCGCAATGTTCTCCTCCAGAAGGGCGATTTCTCCACGTGCTTGCAGAGAACAATCTCCACTCAGCATACAACACAAGTAGCCTCTTCGTTCAGTATTAACGCAGCTCTTAACCTTGTGGTCGTGGACGTTTTAGAGCTTCAAAACATGGGTCTCGGCTCTCACAAGAAATTATTGTTCAGGCTTCACGCAGGTTGGTTGAAACAAGGCGGATACACTCGCTTGAAACTGGCTGCTGTTGCAGATACACTCGCACGCAGATGAGGACTTGCTGAGAATCAAACACACGATGTTGGTTTCTGCAAGGTAGGGGTTTTTGGGTCCAAGGATTCGATCAACGGATAGTCTTTAATCTTCAACACAGCACTCACTCTTATCAGCTCATAAAACAGTTTACGATTAAGAATTAGATCAACTACGGCCCACTGGAATGGGTCGCAGCTCTCACTTAAAGTTAAACTCTTATCAGCTCAGAAAACACAGTTTACGATTCTCAGCTCATATCAGCTCAGAAAACACAAGCAGGCTCAACTCACGCTCACAATACATGAGCAGGCTCATACAACAGCCTTTACAACGTAGCAGGTCGCAGCCCACCAGGATGAAAATGCAGCAGAAGAATAACTCAATAACTCAGGATTAGGGTTAAGCTAATTCAATGCATTCGACCGGCAATTAGGTATACACTGATTCTAGCAGAAAACGAATGCGTGCAGGGGCAGACTGGCCATGGGCAGGCAGTCTGAAAGAGCAGACTGGCAGGCAGAATGTAGGTCTGGCAATGCACTGGCAGGCAATGCACTGGAAAGCATACAGGCTACCAGGACTGAAATTTAACAGCAGGAGTTATGGCAGGAACCTGCTCTGATACCACTTGTTGGTAATAACTCCCGATTCCAATTATTCTATTCATGGCTAAGCATTCATTTATACATTCATGTGACGGTTTGTTTAACCTTCCGTCCAGCCTTTTCGGCTTCCAACTATTCCTATTTTATTTATTTACAATATTATAGTCCCTAACGGATTATATTCTAACATTAAGTGCCATCAAATGGTAGTATATTTAATCATTTTTATTCACTAATTTCCATAAATTGGTAGCATATTTATAAAAGACATTGTAATATCATTTATTTATTATGGTAGGGCATAGAGGAATCGAACCACCAACCTCCTTCCTGCAAGACATGCGCTCTTCCATTGAGATAGCATGATTTAATAATTGAGGAGAGGAGCAATATTAACATCTAGATTTAATCATTTGTACCAAATTAAAAATAAAATGCCAACTTTGTAGCTACAAATTCATTAGAGACGGTGAGAATACAAAATCCTTGAGAACCATTCCTTTGGTTGCAATAAAATGGAAACCAAACTTTACATACCTAAGTAATTTTTCATAAATTGATATTTCAAAGTATATTGAGAAGTTAGCTTATTAAATTAGGTCTCTTACTGTTAACCCAAAAAATCCCTCACTCAGCTTTACATGGCCTACACCACCTAAGGACACCCACACATGACCCTCATTTGACCCCCACACCCTAAAAAAGGCTTAAAAACCCCTAAAAAGAGCCAAACTAGCTCCAATAGGGGATAAAACCCCCAAACAAGTTAAATATTGGCTGAAAGGGGATAAAATCCCCAAAAAAGGGGCTAAATCCTCAACCACGGGCTTAAAACCCTAAAAATCCCAAGAAAAAGTATAAATAGAGGGGTGGGGGTCACTCTCAAAACATTCCTTCTTCCCATATTGTTATGCTGCCCAAGTGAGTGCCTTGAGACCATTTGCCTCTCAATACATTCACCCTCCCTCTCATCCATCCTCCCATTGAGCCAAAGATCCCCATTCCCAAGAGAAGTGCTCTCCCAAGCTAGGGCATGGTGGCCCATTTCCACCTAAAGAAGGTATAATTTTTGTTTTATGTTGTTTATCTTTTTGTTTTCTAACATAGTTTGTTTGCAAGTATTTTGTTTAACATGTTCTTGTAGGTTTCCCTTGTTTACTTGTAGGTCTTTTGTTTTTTCTAATAGTTGTATGCAGGGTCTTGGAGCTTAACCCATAACCATGTGTATAGAGGGGTTTTTATTTCCTGTTCTATTTCATTTTTTGTCTGTTTTTATTGCACAAACACTAGGAACCCTATCCTTCCGTCCTATAGACGAAATGGAGTTGTTCGTTCTTTGTAGAAAGGGAGAAATCCCTACTACAAATCTGGCGACCATACCAGGTTGATCCCACAGGATCCCTGGGTTTTATTTTTGTAATTTAGTTTTATTTTCCCTGGTTTAAATTTTTCTCAAATCTAGCTTAGATCTCTATTTTTCTGCATTTCTAGTTACTGTTGAGCCTCCTCAAGGCCAATCCAAGCCCATTTGGCCATAGTAAAGGTTACTGTCGGTTGGATCTGGCTCAGGATATAAAAAAAATTCACTTTTTGGAGCAGGTTTCTCTTATCGGGCTGAAAGAGGTGACCAGGTCACTCATTCAGGCCTAACAGGTGCGACCAGGTCCCCCAATTTGCCCCAAAAGGTGTGACACCCTCCTAGAATTCAGCCCGCTTCTGTCTGCAGGTTCTGAGCGACCCCCTCGCCACATTTGACCCAAAAAGTGCAATCTATCTCTCAGATTCTATTTTTTTTAAAGTTAAGGAATCTTAGTGTGGCTCAGCCACCTCTGTCCATCAAATCTCTTTCTATTTCTGTTCAGTATTTGTTCATTTTATTTGTAGCATGTGTAAATCAATGGTTAATGGATTAATGAACATGAACAAATCTTGATTAAAAATTACTGTAATTAAAATCAACATCTTTCCTTGCCCTTCCTCCTCTACCCAGTCATCACCCTTCGGGGTATTTTGGGATAAGATGAAGGGTGAAGCTCGTATAGTAATAGGCACTTCACCTATCATTTTTCAAAGCCACTAAAAACAAGTGACTTGGAAGGTAGAGGGGGTAGAGAAGGAGGGCTTCTCATGGCGCTCAGCATCCTCCCTATTAACTAACCTTGCATCCGGAGGGTGACCTATGGATATTTGGATGGGCTTAGTCCCATTGTGTTGAGAGCCCAACACCCTTTCTTGGTTGAAGAGAAATATAGGTACAAGGTAGTCACCTAGTCAGGCTGTCATAGTTTAGATTCACAAATGGTACATGTGTAAATTTCTGATTATAATTTACTGCTTTCATTGACAATGTTATGAACTCTATGGAATATTCATAAACCATTTAAGCAGCCACCAAGTATAACATAAATACAAAATACATACACACAAACCATACCATATAAACCAACCAAACTCAGTTCATGATGTTGAGTGAGCCATTAAAATTTACAATTTACACTAAGTCAAACATCTGTAGTCTTTGAGGACATAAGTCCCTAACTACCTTAACCATGAAAGTACTTGGGTTCAGCCCATAAACTCATTGTGAGGAGTACCACGGGAACCCCAAAGTAGCTAGCCACTGAGAGGAATTGCCAAGCAAAATGGGAAACGACCCCCACCGATTGACTAGCACTCCCATGAGGAAAAAGCCAAGCATTGTCTTCTTGTAGTCTTGGTGGTTGAGTGAACATGTGAAGCCAATAGGAAGCCATTAAAATCGGGGTCCAAAAATCATTACCATATTTCACCATTTTGACTTACAAATTAGACACGATTGATCCCCCACGTTCTTTCTCATGCTTGAGAGGCGACCCATCACAGTTTGGGTCCTTGCACCAACACCGCAGAGACCATTCTTTATGACCCTCTACACCATCAGAAGGCCATACAGCCTCTGATTCAGACTCAGAATCATACTAATCTGAGCCAGACCTGCATACTGCACCATCTAGCCCCATGGCTAGTGCAAACCCGGATCCATTTTTTGGCTTAGTGATTGGCAATGAACCCATGTCCACACCCCACACCACCACCAACATCTCTGCTGGTGTCCCTATCAAGGTCATGCAAACCATCATAAGCCAATTACCACCACCCATATTGACCAGTCAAGTTGTCCCACCTGTAACACATGGGGGCAGTGTACCTTCCACCCACATTATCCCACTTGGTATACATGGGGGCAATGGCCCTTCTACCTACACTGCCCCTCCTATCACACATGGGGGCAGTGGCCCTTCCACTCACATAGTTCCTTTTACCACACTTGGGGGCAGTGGCCCATCCACAATGGTGCCACAAGTACCCCCAGTTATGTAGGTGCATCATGTCCCTGCAAACCCCACCACCATTACTGCCCCATCTCACATCAACATTGGGTCAAACCTTCCTTTCATGGCACATCTCAACTTGCTTGACTTGGCTCGGTTAACAAATGACCCTATTCGTCATCAAACTTTTTGGCCTCCCATGCCAACCAAACTTCCCTCAGACATTCCCAAGTTTGAAGGTAAGGCAGGGGAGTGCCCCTAAAACCACATCATGATGTTCCATCTATGGTGCTCCTCAAATAGCATCATAGATGATTCGATCAGACTCTGACTATTCCAATGCACCCTCACAGGTGCTGCAACCAAGTGGTACATCGAGCTACCACAAGCCAAGTACCCAGATTTCAACTCCTTGGCTTTCATGTTACTGAAATATTTCCAACTCCCCGTTAGATACGATGAAGGGGTGGAGATCTTGTTATCTTGCCACCAAAATAGTGCAACCCACATAATCGACCACATCCATGAGTGGAAATGACGCCGTAATTTGTGCAAGATCCAACTTGATGACGAGATCTTCCTGGATTGGTTCCTAAAAACCTTGCTACTACCTATAGCAAAGGACATCGCATCCGAACATCCCCAATCTGAAAAGGAGGCCATCTTGAAATCCCAGCAGTTTGATTTGATCTATATACAGTATGGATACCTTTACACTGTCATTCCAAATGCTCCACGTGCAGGAACCTCCTATCGGGCTGCACCGGGGGCATCCCATGCCACAGATGGAATCATAGGTTCTGTCTCCCACCAACCACAGCACTATCTGAAACCACTTGCAATACCACCACAACCAAGCAACACCCCTAGTGTTGCCTACCAAAACCAAACTTTGGACTATGAAAGAATGATGTCCCAGTCCGGAGCCACAACTTCTTATCACAACCTGCACCACCGCAGTAGGCCCAGGCATTAGCTTGGATGACACAGCAATACGCGGGAGAAATGACCACATTTGTGGCACCGGCACCCACCCAAGTATACTATGCACCACCATTGCAAGCTGTTTAAGTCCCTGCCCCTGCTCCACCTGCTCCATTGGGACAAGTGTTTGCATAGAAAAACCGTCCCAACCAGCTAGCCCCCAATAACCAACAAGGGAAAGCCAGGAATAACCAAGCCCAAAACCAAGGCAACAACCAACCGCAGGGAGGTGGTCAAAACCCAAATCCTCCCAATAATGCTACGACAAACTAGTCAACCAAAAATCCTCAATGACCAAATGCACCGAGACACAACGCTCTATTGCATACAAACCAACTGTGCACACTATGCGAGGTCTATGGGCACTACACATATGAGTGTCCCTTCATGGGTCGCACTAAGTAGGCCATTAGGAACAAGGTTCAACATGCCACCAATACAACAGACCAAGCCCAACCCAACCCAACACCACCAGGACCTCCTCTTATGGTGCTCCAAAACCCATTACTAGTCCAAGGACTAGTGACAACTACACCTCCTCCCCAACCCAATCCAAATGCCCCGAGGGCACCTCCGACGACAAAAATGGGTGTTCACCACCTGCTAGCTATGACAACTGAAGAGGTCAATTTACAGACCAGATGAAATCAATATAGAACCAACATCGAACCTGCTGACACATCAGCGACATCTATGTCCAAAACAACCAATGCACCTCTTTAATTACCTCCTTTCCCGCTCCCCCCCATACATTGGGTTTCCAACAACACTACAGCTAGAGCTGCTATCATCTACAACATTGTGGATGATTTGGCCCAAACACCTACAGCCATGTCTGCTCTTGAGGTACTCAAAACTTTCCCAACTCAGTGGAAACACTTACTAGCAGCCCTTGGTGCTGTAGACCCCTCTGACTCCAAGTTGATCACATTCGACATGGAGAATGGAGAACCGTGGAAACCATCAACTGTTGCCTTCCAAATCCTAGTGTCTATCCGGAATTTGGTCGTGCACCAGTGCATAGTGAATGAGGGGGCATCCACATGCATTATGTCTACCCTAGTCTGGCAGAATCTTGGATCCCCAATTCTGCAACCATCCTCTACTACTCTGCGGGCTTATGATGGCCATCCCACTAAAGCCCAAGGAATCCTCCCTCATGTCCCCATCACATTAGACAGGAAAACAATACTGATTGACATAGAGGTTGTCAATGCTCAGTTGGACTATAAAATTCTCCTTGGAAGAAGTTATATGTGCCATGAGGGCCGTAGCATCAATTATTTTCTGTCTCGTGATGTTCCCCCACGAAGGGAAAATCATGATGGTTGACCAACTGACTTATCAAAATCCACAAGGGCTAATGGTACCAGCCAAAATTATCCCTATGATCAACACCATTGATCCGCAAGGGCCAACTACACCCACCAGTGTTATCCCTGCAGTCAACACCATGGTTGACAACATACCAGCCTCCCCATTGTTGAATGTGAGCCCTGGGTTGTTTGCCAATATGACCATGATGGCTTCTTTCCCCTTAGTTTCACCACTGTTGACACCAAATGAGACTTTGGATTTGTGCATGCTCTCATCCAGCACTGCTGCACCCAAACATCAACCACAGCCATAGCCCCAACCACAACCACAACACCATCCGCAGCCTCAAAACCATCAGTAGCCACAGCTTTATTAGCAGCCACAACATTATGCATAGCCGCCACCACAACCTCATCCCCACATGCAACCATCAAGGAGTTATCTGGGCTCATCCCCATCCCACACAATTCCCTTCCTCTTTCCCCCACCTAGTGTCATGAGCAAGCCAGTAATGTCTACCTTAAACTTACCCAATTTTACATTGGGAATTCCCATGTGGTACCTTGATCCACCGGCCCAACCAAAAATACCCCAGGTAGTCTTAATCCCCATGCAAACCATTGTGGTCGAATATCATCCTCCATCCAACCCGCAAAAACCATCAACCACACCCACACCGCCCCACCCAAAAAGGGCTAGAGGCAAAAATGTGAAAGCTACTGTTGAGCCTCGACAAATCCCACCTTGCACTGTCTGCAAAAAAAAAGTCCATCCAACTCAAAAATGCCCTGAGATTCCCATAATCCACACGTATTTGGATTCCATGGATACAATGGAAAACTTCCCCGTGGTTGAACTCTCAAGCAGGCCAATAGTGAGAAACAAGTCATTGAGAACAAAACATGCTTGCGCCCTTTGCAGATTGTATGGACACTATTCTCACCATTGCCAAGACTTGTCTGAGTTCTAAATGGCTCTAGCCAACCTTTGACAACATTCCCTTAAATCTGAGATCACTCCAATCGAAGAAATCCATCCCCCACCTCCTTCTTCAGACACCATGTATATTTACATGATGTCCAGTTCCACAGACCCTCTTGTCTCCACCATCATCGACGGTCCATTAGAATTGTCTCTTTGTTGCTTCCACAATGATGAGGATATACTTGAAGCCTTGACCACCTCAGAATACCCAAGGGACAACATGCACCAACCGTGATCACATCTCCATCCTCAGCCACAACCCCATCCACAGCCGCAGCTCCATTTACAGCCGCAACCCCATCCACAGCTGCAACCTCAGTTACCAAGGAAAAGTTGGGGTTCATTCTCGATCAACACGATCCTTTTCCTTTTCCTACCATTCGGGATCGTGAGTAACTCAGTCTTGGAAACCCACAATCTACAAGATTTCACACTGGGATTTTCTTTCGTGGTACCTTGAACCACCTACCCTACCTCTAAGGCCCCAAGATGTGTTGACTCATGTCCAGCCAATTGAGATGATATTGCACCTACCTCTAGGTCCATCAAATATTCCTCCCATCTCCAGGCCTGCCCCTCTTCCTCCAACAAATACTGGGATAAAGGCCACAAAAACCACAGCCAATACCATTTACATGATTGCTAGCACCAGTTGCCCTTCCATCTCATCACTTGTGAGAGATCTGTAAGACTGCCTCTAGTTTTACCCCATTCCCTTTAAACCATAGTGTGGAATCGGTTATTCCTATAAAATACTAGATTTTGTCATCCTACCTTGCTAATGACCTTCATCTCAGCAAGGGGGCATACCTCTTCGTTGACTCAGACAATAGACTCTTGAAGAAGCCATGCAATGGGATCCATTTTAAGAGAGTCTATGCCTGATATAACCACTATGAGTCCCTTATAGCGTAGTTTTTTCCCTTTTTTTCTTAAACATTTTTTCACCACAAGTCAGGGGTAGCACCATTAGCTGCCAGTTCAAAGTCACCCAGAGCCTGCTCGAGACACCTCTCACACCTCTGGGCTCAAATTTTCATCCTCTATCTTTTTATGAGACCATTGTCTCATGTTTGAAAGGTAATTTTCAAGACCACTTCCCAAAAGTTACCTCGATTTATGAGCCACATCATGGTGATGCAAGCGTCTTCAGACCTGTACTTGCATCACACTTTCCTACCGCCAATCATGTGGGTTCTCGAGCCACTGCCTGTAAGGCACATTATTTTGATTTGTAGCATATCACTGTCTAATTTGCCAACCGCACCTTATGCAGATCTCTGGACCATCGTCTGGAGGATGGATCATTTCCTTTGCATGGATTTGGCATATAACTACCTCCGAACTTGCACTCACATCACATGTAGTCAAGTCTGTCCATCACAACTCACACATAGCTCTCCCGACCTTTGTTTGAGAGCCACTTCGGTTTGTGTGCCTCTGCCGCACCGGCTCACGTGCCTTTGCCACGATCTATCCCGTGCATGTATTGGTATGATTAAGAGCCACCTGTTCCATTCATACTACACGGATGACCTTTGGACCACTGTCCGCCATACTAACATAGGGGCACCACCTGTGCCACCACAATTGGTTGACCATACTAGAGTTTCTTTTAAGCTCTTTTCTGACTCCTAAAAGAATGAAAAGATGGCCGAGCGTAGCTACTTCCTTTCCCGCTCGTTAAAGTATAGGAAAGGGCATCTACATCATCTCGTTTATCTCCTTTTGCAGACCATGTAGACCATCAAATGAAAAGGACCACCTTGGCATATTCAAGCCAAGACCGTTCCCCTCTGCATCCTTTTATGCTTTCTTGGGCAGAGGGGCCAAACTTTATGAAAGAGCTCACCATGAGTTGTCATTAAGCTCTTTTCTATCCTTCTCATCAATAAAAGATCACTAAGAAAACTTGGTTTTGTTCATGCTTGTAAAAGTATCTGAATGACCGTCCAGTCAGTATAGGTTTAACCTTTCTCGACCTAACTAGAATACCAACGGTAAAGAAGTCTCTCATCCCCTAAAGGATGGGCGAGCTATCCTGTGTATACTTTTATCATTTTTAGGGCACAGTAGACTACCAATGAAAAAGAGCCCCCATTGGAGTCTTATTCATGCTTTTAGAATCTCCAAAATTGAAAGCACCATCGAGCATTTACTTTCTCGAGCTCGCCAAAAATCCATGAGATTGTACCATAATGGTGTCTTTAGACACCACCCTACAGATAACATTTTGGCAGCATTCCCACTTTGGGTCACCTTTGTTTAGAGTACTCTGTAATGTGTCTTCCTTGGATCCCATCAATATCAAAAGTATCTACCTCTCCCAAGTATTCCCATTTGCAGTGGCATTCCCGGTATTACAGCTATGATCCCATTCCCATGAGTCAGTTTCATTTGCTGCCTGGTTCGCCCTGCCGTCATACTCTGAACAAAGGAAGTTTGAGTCTACCACACATCCCCTACCCCTGTTCAATTCTTTCCCTCCCCCTTCCCCCCCCCTTATTCAGTGGTTCAGTCCACAGATTGTCTCACACCTTTAGGTTATCTCCCCCGCGCTTCTGGTCAAGGAAACACTATTGCCTTGACTAGGGGTAGGTCTCCCTCTGTCGACGACAACACACATATTCCACAGGATAGATCCAGAGGTCCCTGTATCCTGGTTTCATTAACCTCATTGATGAGTTCCTTGGACCACTTGAGAGGAGTCCTTAATGCCTCTCGGGATGGTTGTTTCTCACATGCTCGACTCCAACTACATCATCGCACCGTTGAGATTTGTACATGGTATTGGTCTGTGTAGTATTTGGTCGAAGACCCCGGGTGTCACTTGACTCTAGCACACTGATGAGCCTATTTGAGGGACCTAAATAGGTTTATGTCCCTTATGATTTCTGGGTTGCGTTGGAGACAGTGTTCAGAAGAACCAGCAGTGCTTATATATAGATTGATGATTGATGCAGCATATTTGTACCACAGAGACTCTGACTCTCCATCAATGAGTCCATACAGCTATGTACCATTCCATATTCAGCAGGCCATTAGTCTTGAAGATATAGCATTCCATGAGAATGCCATGGGTCCAAGGTAGCAGCTCTTCAGATCAGTATTATATTCAGCCTCTCATTGAGGCAATCACTATGTATCATTAGTTGTACATGATTAGTTCTTGTATTATAGAGCATAGATCACATTATTCGTTTGACATTGTTACGAGCATGGGGATGCCTGCCTTGTCCATATACATGCCACACATTATTTGTATCTCACCCATTGATGGGAACCATATTAATACAAAAACCAAAAGCCACCATGCCCTAGCCTAGGAAGCACCATCTCTCCCCAGAAAATCCTATGATGTCCGTCGGCCATACAATGAGTTCCTACCCTCACACATCAGGGGGTAATATGTTAACCCAAAAAATCCCTCACTCAGCTCTACATGGCCTACACCACCTAAGGATACCCACACACGACCCTCATTTGACCCCATTTGACCTTGACACCCTCAAAAAGGCTTAAAAATATGAAAAAGGGCTTAAAAACCCCTAAAAAGAGCCAAACTAGCTCCCATAGGGGCTAAATCCCCAACCAGGGGCTTAAAACCCTAAAAATCCCAAGAAAAAGTATAAATAGAGGGGTGGGGGTCACTCTCAAAACATTCCTTCTTTCCATATTGTTATACTGCCCGAGCGAGTGCCTTGAGACCATTTTCCTCTCAATCCATTCACCCTCCCTCTCATCCATCCTCCCATTAAGCCAAATCTCCCCATTCCTAAGAGATGTGCTCTCCCAAGCTAGGGCATGGTGGCCCATTTCCACCTAAAGAAGGTATAATTTTTGTTTTATGGTGTTTATCTTTTTGTTTTCTAACATAGTTTGTCTGTAGGTCTATTGTTTAACATGTTCTTGCAGGTTTCCCTTATTTACTTGCAGGTCTTTGGGTTTTTCTAACAGTTGTATGCAGGGTCTTGGATCTTAACCCATAACCTTGTGTGCAAAAGGGTTTTTATTTCCTGTTCTATTTCATTTTTTGTCTATTTTTCTTGCACAACCACTAGGAACCCTATCCTTTTGTCCTATAGACGGAAGGGAGTTGTTCATGCTCTGTAGCAAGGGAGAGGACAGAAGGGAGTTGTTCATGCTCTGTAGCAAGGGAGAAATCACTACTACACTTACAATCATGGAGTCCCTTGTACACTACTCACATAATAGTGATATTGTTGAGAAACTCTATTTTTTTAAACATTGACAAATACTGTAAAGTTCATGTGTGAAAGGTAAATCCATTGGATACTTACTCTATGTATTCTATTGGATCAACTTAATCTACAAGATCTGGTGCAAATTTGGTAACATAGGGTGAGAAAAAAGAACTCATTGTTGTCATGCCAAAGGTTATTGCTCAATGTTGAAGTTACAAACTCAATACCAATGCAATCCTCCCTTGATGTTCATATACTAAACAAACAAGTAGAAAAAAAGCAATTTGAGAAGGAATGGAGCCCATGGGATTTCAAGTGGGTGAGGGTTTATTGAATATTTCATTGTATATATTCTATCTTATGATAACAACATTGTAATATAGATGATGTGTAATTTTATTTCTTTATCTAGTATTGTGTCGAAGTTGTTCCAAGTCAAAACTAGGGTTTCAAGGGTTGTTTTAGGGTAATTTCATATTTGAAACTAGGACTTTAGCACCCCTTTGGGACATATAATTGTTTTTTAGGATTATCTCTCCTATTTTCCACCAACACCATCTTCGGTTGTTTCTTGGTCTTTTCAACATACTAACAAGGTTATTTTGCAGATTTATGCCTCTTTTAGTGCAACACACTCCTTTTTTCTTCTTGCAGATTATCTGGTGTAATTTTAAGGGTTGAATTGGTGTTATGAATGGAAAATAATTGATTCCCCATATTAATGGGGAAATCTAGCTTATTTGGATTGATCAAATCACGACTCTTCTTCATTAATGCAAAGGATTCTGGATGTATTTTAAGAAACTACTCCTACCTAAAGATGATTACAATTAAGATCTAGTGTGTTTCAAGAAAATATAACCTTCAACTTGGGAAGCTATCCCATTGTTTAATTTAAAACTTCATGCCTAATTCTTTTGTCCAAAATTTAAGAAATACCACACATGCCATCTTATGGAAGGACTATACTTGGAATGTGTCTTGGTATTTTTGAAAACCTTTGTTATATAGAATCCCTAAAAATTAAGAGAGGATTGTATAAAATAAAATAAATAGGTTGTAGACATATTACATCAGCAAATCCTCAGAGGAATTTTACATTTTCTATTGGTTCCTCAAAGTTACATTTTTTCTCATATTTTCTTCCCAAGCAATACATTCAAGTAGATGTATCATGTGATATTTTGAAGCAAATGATTCATTAATAATGTAATTTTGGAAAAATCTACTTGTAAACTTCTACATTTTTGGTAATCACCATGCCAATTTTAATAACACAAAATCAAGTATATATTTTAATATGTATAAGTAGCTTGATCACATTAAAATCCACATCCACCATTGTGAAAAGTTCCTTTGCATTCTAATCAAAATTCCACCAAATTAGATCTCTTCGAAAGAGAAAAGTTCTAAAACAAGAACAAGCCTAGTGGAAAAATTGGCATCAAAGAACAAGCACCCCATCCCTTGTCAATATAAGCTACATCAAAGGACCATGTTAAAAAAAATGAACAACCAGGAATATCTACATCAAAAGATCGTGATATAAATATTGATTGTACTAAAAACATACAACACTGGTGATCCTAGGACCCATACTTAGTGTAACTTAGTATTAGTTATTGGGAATGTGCACAAATACTACCCTATTGTTTTGTAGAAAAATTGTATGTTTCCTTTTCTTTTCAAATAAAAACTTCATATTTTGAAATCAAAGAATGATTATCATTTTATATGACAAATTATTTATCTGACTAAAATTAGAGAAATTTAATTTAATAAAGCCAACTATCCTTCTAATCAAAGGCAAACACAAACACAAACAAAAAGAATCAAAATATGAAACATATGAAAAAGATGAGAATTATTGGGTATGACTCCTGATGTATTGTTTTATTGATCATTATTAAGGTTTTCATATCAAAGATCCATATTAAGGTTTTTATTAAGGTAAGATTCTAAGGTTTTCATATCAAAGATCCATATTAAGGTAAGATTCTCCCAATATATGAATAGGGATATCTAGTTCTCTTTACACTATTAGTTAGACATATATTGCTACCTAAACAACCAAATAGGCATGGATATCATATAAAATTTGGAAATTACTCATACACTGATGATACTGACTTTAGTGTGTTAAGTTTTTTATGGTTATACCAGATCTAATAACATTTAGCATCATAACAAAATAACCATAAGAAAAATGATCACTTAAATATAGACAAGCAAAGCCACAAAAAATAACACAAAGATTTATCTTGGGAAAAAATCATGGGGAAGAAAACCCAACAAAACTTCCTCTGTATAAGATGTATCAAAAGTTCAAGACAAGACTCTAGATAGGTGCACCTTCTTCCATCATATATCTCTCTTTCTCTCTCTCTCTCTCCTATGCGCTATACACAACTGAGTGTGTGTTTAAATGAGGAACACAACTCCTCTATTTATACCATTTTTGTCACTTGACTTTTAACCTAACAAGCCGACCCTACTTAACTAACTGAGCCAACTTTACCTAGGAAAAATCAAACCAATATTATATTATATTCATTAGGGTACAATTGAACTGAATTACAATGGAGGATTTACCTCATGACTCGATGATGACCAAATAAAATAGTAACATCCCGCCATAGGAATAATACATCTCCCTTGGGGTACATTACTAAAATACATTTAATATCCTTTGAAGTTACAATATTTCAACACTCCCCCTTAACGAGAAGGGTATTCTACGGACAACATCATAATCAAGTATAGGATTAATGAGAGAGAATATGCAACATCGTCAAGGTGTTACATATATACATCATAGGAAGTTTTCAACAATCATCAGTAACTAAAACAGTTACTCTTCAATGTCTTCAGTACTAGAACATCATCTTCTACAGTACTGAGACTTTATCTTCTTCAGCACTCGATCACTTGATCCTTTATAGCAGTACTTCGATCTTATTAATCCTTTGTAGTGACACTTTGATCTTCTTGATCTTTTATAGAAGCACTTTGATCTTCTTGATCCTTTGCAGCAACACTTAAATCTTATCGATCCTTTGTATGGGAACTTGGATCTTCTCGATCCTTTGTAGAAACAATTTGATCTTCTCTATCTTTTACAACAACACTTTGATCTTCTATATCCTTTGCAGCAACACTTTGATCTTCTCGATCCTTTGCAGCAGCACTTCGATATTCTCGATCCTTTGTAGTAGAACTTTGATATTCTTGATCATTTGCAATAACACTTTGATCTTCTCGATCCTTTGCCACCACACTACATGTAGTACACATGATATCTTTGAGGGATGATCAATCCCTATTACTTTAGGACATAGGCCCAAGGATGATGAAATTCTCATCAGCATACTCCCCCTTAATGAGGAGGGTCCATAGTATCGACTACCTGATTCATCCACAAATGAATGTAGGACCATATTGTCTACAAGGAATCATCGTAGACCATCCTCACCCTATTAGAGCTAGGACCACTCCAAGCGAGTGTTATACTACGAAATCTACATGTACATGTAGTCATACTCTCCATGAAAGAGTATCGTCTGCAAATGTAGATATCAACTACACCTAAATGTAGGTCCTGTCGTCTGTAAGGACTCATCGTACAACATCCTCAGCTTCAAAGCTATGACCACTCCTAAGAGAGTGTTATTCTACGACATCCACAAGTGAATGTGGGTACACTCTCCATGTAAGAGTAACGTCTTTAACTGCATATCTCGACCGCACCTAAATGCAGGCCCTTCCATTCGTCAGTACTCATCATAGAGCATCCTCAACTTCAAATCTAGGACCAGTCCTAAGTGAGTGGTATTCTATAACATCCACAAGTGAATGTCGGTACACTCTCCATGTGAGAGTAATGTCCGCAAGGCCATCCTTAGCTAGTAAGGACCACTCTCAGGAACAAAGTGTTATTTCCTACAAGACCATCCTCAAGAGAGGATACTATTGTCCACAAGTGAATTTCAGACCTTGTCACCATCTTCATGCATGCTTGGCCTCTTTCATACTAGAGATTCACTACCATCCCATCATCAATGACAGTCTCATCATCACTGCCCCTTTCCAGGGAGGATCCATATCATAAATCTATTCCCCTTTTGTTTGATGGGGTTTAATAGCTTTGACTTTTTATTCCTTTCCAAGAAGAGTCCATATCTTTGAACAGTTCCTCCTTTCTGAAGAGAGTCCATATATTCAACCTATTTCTACTTTCTGAGAAGGGTCCATATCTTCAACATGTTTCTCCTTTCCTAGAAGGGTTCATATATTAATCATTCCTCCTTGTGAGGAAAGTATGTATCATCATCATTGTTCCTCCTTACGAGGAAGGATATATATCGTCAACATAATTGTTCTTCTTTATGAGGAAAGTCTTCAGTATCAACATCATTGTTCCTACTTGCGAGGATTTTTTTTTCGAAATACAACAAGCTTGTGAGGGAAGCTTGGTTGATAATATCTGCAACTTGCTCATTGGTACTCACATACTAGAGTTTTATATATCCCTTTAGTACCATATCCATTATGTAAAAATATCAGATTTCTATGTGCTTTGATTTATCATGGAACACAGGATTCTTTGTCATCTTTATACAACTCTGGTGTTCACATAGAATCACTGTGGTATCCAACTTCAGATCAAATAGACCCATCCTCAATTTTCGAAGCCATATGGATTCTCAAATAGCCGAGCAAGTTTATATATATTCTACTTCAACTGTGCTAAGAGAAACACTGGATTGTTTCTTATTCAACCATGAGATCATGGCATATCCCAGACAGTATCATCCACCTTAGGTGTGCTTCCTATCTGCGACACTTCCTTCCCAATCTGAATCCATATATCCATACAATCTGTAGTCACGATCTCTATCATAGTAGAGTCCAAAGTCTATCGTACCCTTTAGGTACCTCATCACATGATTTGTAGCTATCAGGTGAACCCGTCTAGGTTTAACTAGATACTAACTCAAGGTTTTCACATCAAAGCATATATCTGGCCTTGTATTCGTTAGATACATCAACGACTCAATAAATTTTATGTACCAAGTCATAACCACTAACTTTTATGATTCATTAGAGAATAACTTTCGGTTGGTGTCTATGGGTGTGGCCATGGATTTACAATCCAACATATCAAATCTTTTCAAAATTTCTACTGCATACTTTCCCTGGTTAAGAAAAACTCCTTATTGGCTCCACCACACTTCCAGACCAAGGAAATAATGCATTAATTCAAGATATTTCATCTTGAATTTTTCAGCTAGCTTCTTCTTTCTTTCTATGATTTGTTTCTCAGTTCTAGTCAGAGATAGATCATCCACATACAATAATAGTATGACAGGTTCATCATACATAAACTTGAGGTAAATGTTAGGATCAAATTTACTTTTGGTAAATCCAAATCTTATCAAGAATATTTATATTCTTCCATACCAAGCTCTAGGAGCTTGCTTCGGTCCATACATAGCCTTATTTAACTAACAACCATGAGTCACTTTTTCTTTGACTTCAAATCCTTGTGGATGTTCGATGTATACTTCTTCCTCAATCACATCATTCAGAAATGCTATCTTTACATCCATCTGGTGTATATTCCACTTCATCATGGAAGAAAGTGCCATGATGCTTCTGATGGGAGTGTACCTTTCTATTAGCGCAAATGTTTCTTCATAATCAATTCCCTCTCTTTGAGATAATCCTCTAGCCACAAATATTTCCTTGTATTTTTCAATACTTCCATCAGCAACATGTTTGGGTACTATATCCCAAATATCATTGTTCATTGATGACTGGTATTATTCGATTGTTGCTTCTACCATGAGTTCATTCTGTCAAGCCATCAGCATATCCCAGTCTTCCACATTCAACCTTGAATGTTGAAACCCACTTTACTCTTGGTAAAGCCTTAGTTCATCAGGAATTTGTCCATCCTGGTGTACCATGTTGAACTCATAGATCTTCTACAGTCACTCTCCTTGAGGTGGAGGATCATCCTCCATTTGCATTATGTACTAGACTGACAGGTAGGATCCTCTACTATTGACATTTTATGTATCCATCTCAGGTTACTAGATACCGAGATCATTTATCTTTAACTTTGTCAAAAAGTTCATCTTGCACCCATCTGTGAACTTGTTATTTTCTATAGGTTTCCATATTCAACCTTGTAGCAAATATTAATATATTCATCACTCTAGGTGATCTTCAAGCTCCTTATGTGACTGGATGTGCTTATCTATGGGTTCCTTCTGAGATTGAACAAATCCTATTCTGCACAGGTGTCTCTTTGCTCGATACATACTTGTACTTTACTTGGAGTAGTGTGTCTGATCAACAGAGTATGTCATGCCATAGTTTATTCCCTATTTTTGATACAAACCATGAACCTTTCTTTGTATACTTTTTCTTTTAGATCCACATGGAAGACACTACAGAATTTCCTTTAGGTCTAGAAACCATATCCTATACATCATTCCCCATGATCAACTATTACTCTTTGATCATAGCGTATTCCATAGCTGGAAAGGTTTGCATCAATGATGTCACTCAACTATGCCACATAACTAGAGTGTATCTGGGGCCTCTTTCTTTAGTTTGGAATTCACACCATACTTTTATTCATCTTGAATTATCTCTCATGCCCAAGACGTTCTTCATCTCTCAAGGTGGATCTACCTCTCTCTTATATTCTTCTGAATCTCTTTCTTCTATCACAGTGTCTCCGACCCTCAGAGATTCATGTTCATATTTATAGGAGTGAATCTTGAACTATCGTCACTTGTTCTTTGGAACAAGTCTTATCCTCCTTTTTATTGTGGGAAGTTGTACACGACCTTTCCTACGAGTCACATACACCAATTGTATAGTTAGAAACATATCGTAGGACATATGCATAATGATAAACTCTTATGCATCATGCAACTATTTTAACCAATACAACATTCATCCATATCTTGTATACACAAAAATTTTCGAGATGCCTTCCATCTCTACCATAACATCATTGAGATTTTGCACTAATCCAATTTTCAACAAATAGTCTTCATTCTATATAAGTGATAATAGAGTGTTGTATAGCACCATGGGATACTTACCCATAACATGCATATTCATAGTAATGTCATTAATGAAAACATTCTATAATGAATAATACACAACATATATAGGAAATGAAATTCAAATACTTATCTTTGTTTGTTTGGTAGATTAATTTTTGTTCTTTGTATTCATCTCTTTCTGGATCCACAACTTCTTCTTTGACCAATGAGATTGCTTCAATCTGATGCTTGCTTGAAAGCTTTTTTGGAAGACTACTTCTAGTGGACCTAGGGTTTGACAGAGAAACACTAATTATTCAACTTAGGTATATTTCATATATGATTGGATAGAAATATGCACCTCCTCAAGGCGAGCAAAGAAGCATACTCATTTTCCCAAAACTTTGAATAGAACTCCAAAATATCGGATGCCCTAGTTTTCTTCAATTTCTTCTACATAATTTATTGATGTTGTTTCTATTACATATCATAAATTATTGATCCTGTGAGTCTGAAAATTTGTACTGAAGTATCTTGGTTTGTCTTATTTCCAACCCCTTGGTTTATATCATAATTGGTTTCGCCGATTGGGACTTATGCAAATTTTCCCAAGGTGACTTATTTCTCGAATGTTCTTCATAGAGAACTTGTATGGACTTCCATGTGTCACTGTTTCATCTTCGAGGTATGAAAATTTTACCATATAAGCTAAATTCCATGAACTATATTCACAATCTTTCTAAATTTCATTTGGACCTTCTTAGCCCGATATATAGCAATTCTTCCTAGGTCACCTATTTAAGGATGAATTCTGGGAGGGGCTGGAACCATGAGTTAGAGGAATCATATATCTTATATTATAGAGAATATGAGGTTGAAACTTTTAGAAATGGTACATCAAGATTTCATATTCTTCCTATAAAAGTTTCAGCTCCTGAGCCTTCTCCAATCTCGAGATATAGCGAAAGTACCAACATAACTAGTTTTAGTCTTCTAGGGTTTTCAAGCATGAAACCCTAATCTTTAGTAGTTGTAGTTGTAGTAGTGTTTTGATTGCAAAAAGAATTCTTTTAGGGTATATATGATACCATGTTAAGTTTTTTATGGTTATACAAAATCTAATAACATTTAGCATCATAACAACATAACCATAAGAAAAAGGATCATTGAAAGATAGTTAAGCACAACCACAGAAAAGAACAAAAAGATTTATCCAGGGAAACTCTCATGGGGAAGAAAACCCAGCAAAAATTTCTCTGTATAAGATGTATCAAAAGTACAAGACAAGACCCCAGGTAGGTGCACCTTTTTTTCGTAGATATATATCTCTATCTCCTATGCGCTATACATACGTGAGCGTGTGTTCAAATCATGTTCAAATGAGGAACACAACTCCTCTATTTATACTCTTTTTGTCACTTGACTTTTAACCTAACAGTTCAGCCCCAATTAACCGATTGGTCCGATTTCACCTAGGAAGACTCAAAAAATATTAAATTATATTAATTAGGGTACTATTCACTTGAGTTACAATGGAGGATTTACCTCATGACTTGATGATGATCAAATACAATAGTGACATCCCGACGGAGGAATAATACATCTCCCTTGGGGTACATCACTAAAATACATTTAGAATATCCTTTGAAGTAACATAGTGTCCATAAATCGAAGTCAAGTATAGTAATGTGGATTTGGATATTAAATTGGAACTCAATGACTGAAGATGGGATTTTACACCAAAATTTGTGGTAAAAAATTGATAATATTCATCATAGCTTACTTAAGTTGGAATTTTATAATTTGTATGGGAATTTTGAATCACTACTACAAAAACGTCCTTTAGTGACAGATGAAAAATGTCACCATAACCTCATTGGTGATGATCAATAGGGACTTCATCACAAAAAACCAAGCATCACCAAAGGCAACATTTCCTAAAGTAAAGGTTATTTAGTGACGGTGAAGGTATCTCACCAATAATATTTACTATTACGTTCAATTGTCGTCACCATTTCCTATGAACAATACTGATTTTTGGCGATGAAAATTTAGTGAACCTCATTATTTATGCATTTGGTGATGATCAGTGACCATTACTAATTCATATGAACAATAGTGACTTTTACTGAAGGACCTTTAATGACCTCACTATTGATGCATATATGTGAATGGTCAATGAGTGTATCTCACCAATAATCCTTATTGTGACATTCAATGACTATCACCATTTCCTATTTACAATAGGGACTTTTAATGCAGGACCCTTAATGACCCTCACTATTGATCAATATATCTGGATAGTCAATGAGAATCACCATTTTATATGAACAATAATGACCTATGGTGACTAGGATTTAATGAACCTCACTATTGATGTAATTGGTATTATCATATTAATGGTGACATGCCATACAAAATTGTCACCACTTATAGTCATTTTGAAATTTTTTTAACAATGTGTGATAAAGGAGCGTCACCATTTCAATTCACATTTAAAAATAATGGAATGGTCCTTGAAGGACAATTGACATTATTTCATTAATAGTGACAATCATAAAATGAAGCATTATTATTATTTTTTACATTAATGGTGGAAGCCACAGTTAAACGATATTACCATTAATTTATACAATGGTGATGATCCTCGACATGTGTTGTTACCCATGTAGATGGATAATAACACATTTCCATGTATAAGAACAAATAAAAATCAACAACCGATGAAAAAATGTAAAAAACAAAGCAATTAAACAAAAGGGAAGATGACTAATGAGCAAAAAGGAAAGAGCAACATTTAACTATGTAAGTAAATGCAAAAATAGAAAGAGATCAAACTTGAAGGCATAATCGCTAAACTTACTTATTTGTGGGAAATGGTGGATATGCTTTATTTATTAACATTCACCCATAATGTTAACACCAAAATTTTTCCATCTTACATATAACCTAGCCTCATTAAACCTATATATCATTGACCACTTTTGATTTCCACCACATTGACCTTCATTGATCCAAAAATCCTAAGTCAATCATAAAATTCCATTTTAAATACTATTTGGCTCATTAAATCCAAAATTTATGAGTCATGTTTCCTAAAATGAATTTTTGGATATTTCCTCTTTGACAAAAAGGGAAATTTGACACTTACCCAAAATCATGGACAAGGATCCCAAAAATCATGGAGGAAGAAAATGAAACTTGGCACCTACCCAAAATCATGGATAATGATCCCAAAAACCATGGAGAAGAAAAATAAAATAAAATCCCGAAAAGATAAAAATATCTGATTGATCCTTATTTTCCATCCTACCTACAACACATATAAATTGAATGTGAAGGCACACCATTAGGACATAACTTCTCCATTCATTGCTCATATCGTTATTCTTCTAAAATATTCCCCTGAGATTCAAAAACCCCTTGAGTATTCATATTTCACCTTCGTTCGATAATTGCACATCGTGGTGTGTGGTCGGAGAACACCGGGTTGTTGGGAGACTAGGCTCACTCTTCCTCGAAAAACTATTGGGGCCCCTGCCACTACTACTATGAGGTATCCCTTTGTCGTATACATCCCATTATTTTAATGAAAAAAGATCTTTGATTCCTTCAATATGTGTATCAAAGAATGCATGATCTTAGTTTAGATTTGCTTATGTTCTTTTAATTCCAGTTATATGCATGCTTAGAATAATTTTTATTTATGTTTATCAGTTTTTAAAATTTTCCCTATTCGAACTACTAATAAGGTTTCCATAAACCTTACTAGGTTCCTTTTGGTATATACTAGTTTGGAAAAACTAGTAACAATTTTGGTGACTCCACTCGGGATTATCCATATCGATTTTTGGTTCTGTTTAACAACTTTTCTCTCTTAGTTTTTTTAGTTGGTCTTGCTTTGTTTGCTTGATTTTTGTCTGTTTGTTGATATATGAGTCGTTATGGTAATGAAATTGGCTTTAATCCACCCTCTATTGATCAATCTTAGGTTTTTTTCCTTCAAAAGGTCCTCTACAATATTTTCGTTCACACACAAAAATGCTTAAAAATGTCATTTTTTGAATGAGGATATATTTTCCTCCGGAACTCGTATTTGCATTCTTAAGTTTTTTCAAACCATATATTTTTTAGAGAGGAATTCAAATATGTAATTTGTTTTTGTTAATTTTGCTTCAAAAGTTATAGAAAGATATCTAATTTTCACCCTCTAAAAAGCAAAAAAAAAAGGTGTTGAAAATTGTTTACCTTTTCCTCCCAAACTTGGAATTGCATGTTTTGCTTTTTCAAAACATATATTTTTTCCAGTGGAATTTATATATCTATATACTATTTTTTGTTAATTATGCTTCAAGAGTTACAGAAATAAATCTAATTTACGCCCTCCAAAAAGCAAAAGAAAAGAAATGTTAGCAACAATTTTCTTTTTATTTTTTCTTAATAATATTTTTATGCTTTGAAAATTGAATGCTTAGTCGCAATCTTTTCACGTTGAAGTGATATTTTCAAGAAAAGTCTAAACTTAGTATTAGAATTTTCTCATTTATGTTTAGAATTTATTTTCATAGTTATATGATGTACACACCACCGCTGCACACAAAACACTCCCTAGGTTAAAATATCATTGGTTCTTGCCACCAATGAAGCCTTAAAATAAAGCATAACTTAACACACATTAACCTCATTTGAGGACCAAAAAATAATATTCTAGTTAAGTTAGGATACTAGGGATAGGAATCCAAGTAATTGCCATTTATCACTTAACTATGAGACATAGTTGTTGAATCTTAGGGTACCAAAATCCCCTAGTATTTGTTGACATGGTTACAAGCAATTTGTTAGGTAGGCCTCTCCCATAGGAGGGTTGAAGTCACAATACTCATTCTGGAGGTATGGGTTGAATTCCACACTCCAATATATACTAAAGGATACCTTGATCCATATGGATATCAATGGCCACCTACCTATTCGAATGACTCAAAACAATTGTCCATTTTGGTAGTTTCATAGCAACCTTTCTACGGTTTTTCGGGTCCTAAACTTTTGGGGCCGTTTTGAGGCCCTAACAATGTTTTATGGTGATTCGGGGGGGAAAATGGTTTTCAATGGAATTAATTTTACCCAGTTAGAAGATGTAAATCTCACATAGACCATTCCAATGGGATATTGAGCACCCAAATCAGAGATCGTATGCAAAAGTTGTGATCCTGAGAATTTGATTGTTCAACTAAGCACCTTGGTGCCACAAACTATATGACCATTCATCTTCTAGGGTTATTTTGTGGACGTTTAGGATTATTTCCCGCATGATTATTATAAATAGTCCCTTTCTCCCTCATTTTGTATTCATCTTGTCGCACATGAATGTAGCAACCACATCTCTTCTTAGAGATAACTACCACCATTCTAGCTGTTGTATTTACATTTTGTTCTATTTCCTTCATTTAATAGACTATGTGTTTATTGTATCTTCATTTTCATTGCAGTATGTATATGTTTATGATTCTATATATATTATTTCATTTTTTTCTCACATAAATCCAGATAAGTGGTATCATAGAAATATGTTCTTTGATTGTTTCTCGGTGTATGTTCCCGACAAGGTCAGGGTATAGAGATTTGGTATTGAACTAGTTTCACTTGGGGAAGACCACTCTTGTCACCCAAAGAAACCTCCCATGGTGGAAGAAAAGAGAGATGACAAAGCAAAATATCATATTAAACTTTTTCTCGAGGAATCCCTTACACGATATATGAACGAGCTGATGGATAATTTCTCCCTGGCGCTTCGATGAATGCTTCCAGCGGCAGATGCACCTTCAATAAGCAATCATTCTCGGGGATGAAAATCCATTCAAGGTACAAATTAACTTTGATATTCCTTTATTTGAAGGCTAGATTGATATTGATTCCCTAGATAAGTGGTTGAATTCTCTAGAAGGGTATTTCTCTATGCACAATTTTTTCGACAGGGAAAATATCGCCTTTGCACTCCTCAAGGATGTCCCCATGTAAAAAATTGGTGGGACACTTAATGTGAGAAAAAATCATCAAACGATTTTGAAATGTTCGAGGCCAATCCTGCTTGGGCCTCTTTCATAGATTTTTCAAGGAACAGTATTACCCCGTGGGAAACTATGATGACCAATACATAAAATGGACCATTCTATGTCAAGAAAGGGACTGAATGGTGTCATATTACACTAAAAACATTCATACCTTACATACAAAGTTGGTTATCAAGGACTCCGAGCAACACCCGGTACTAAAATATCGCAGTGGCCTACATTAGTACATACGAACAGATATGGAGTTCCTATACATCTCTTCATTGGGAGATACCTAGTATTGGTATGTTGTCAAATAAAGGAGAAATTTCGGCAAAAGAACAAGTGAGACTTTGGAACCGTGAAACCACTACAAAAGCAAAGCAATGGAACCCTGGCCGGAAAAAACATAGGATAAGGAAAGTAAAACTAGTCCCCTACATAAGAAAATGAGTGTAGTGGAAATCCAAATAAGGGCACAGTGAATTGGTGCAAGTTCCAAAAAATTTGTTGGGTAACACCAATGAATGTCACTCAAAAAATTCATTGGTGGCCGAGTTCAAAGTTGTAGAATAAAATCCCAATTCACATTCAAAACCCAATGTCATAGCCATAGACTGTGGGAAGCGCATCATTGATGCACAACCTAGTGTAACTATTGCTACCACACATATCCAACCATAGAAAACTGAAGAGTCAAAGACAGAGGAGCGCCTCTTCCACTCATATATGTGGGTGAAGGAAATCCCACTACATTTTGTTGTTGACAATGACAACCAAAAGAACCTAATCTTAGTAGAAGCTATCAAGATATTGGAGCTTCTTGCACCACCATGCCTACAACCCTAAAACATCAGTTAGATAAGCCAAGGATGAGGTATCCTCTTTTCTCAGCAATGTCTCCTACCATATGGCATCAATCCTTTCATGGACGAGGTACTATGTGATGTGGCCCCACTTGAAGTATCTAATGTCCTTTTAGGTTATCCATATATGTAGAGGAATCATTCTTGTAACGAACATAAAATATATAAATATTAAAAATAATATCAATAGATAATTATTAATTAATTAATTAACCTTTTCATATATCCAGTACCCAACATGAAAGTAATGGTAGCAGATGGAAAGAAGATCGAAAAAGTAGGGAAATGCCACAAAGTTAAGCTACAAATACAAGACTATAACCTTGAGTCAGAATTTTATGCAGTGCCCTTAGGAGGAGTTGATGCAGTATTAGGAATTCAGTGGTTGCAAACACTAGGTACCTACTCAGCAAACCACCAAGAACACTTTATAAAGTTTAAATGGCAAGGATAAATATACAAATTATATGGGTTCCAACCCCCTCGCACACAAATTGTGTCATCCCACAAAATGGAGAAGCTAATTCGAAAAGGATCACTAGCATATGTCATACAATGCCAGAAGATGGAATTATTAACTTCAGAAGTAGTTAAACAAGATCATCTAGAGATCTAAGGATTAATCCAAAAATACAAAAAGGTATTTGAAGACCTCCCCATGGATTTACCACCAAAATGGAAGATCGAGCATGTCATCGAAATCAAGTCAGGATCCAGCCCTGTCAATATTAAACCCTATAGATATCCACACCACCATTAGACGGAGATTGAAAGATTAATCTGTGATTTATTGAAATGTGGAGTGATTACAGAAAGTTGAAGTCCTTATGCTACACCAGTAGTACTAGTACGAAAGAAGGATGGATCATTTAGGCTATGCATCGATTACATAGGACTAAACAAAATAACTATTAAAGACAAATTCCCCATTCCATTTATCGATGAAATGTTGGACGAACTGCATGGTGGAAGGTACTTTTAAAAATTAGACTTAAGGTCGGGATATTACCAAATCATAGTAAGGCTAGAAGATGTGGCGAAGATAGCTTTCCTAACCCATGAGGGACATTACGAATTTAAGGTAATGCCTTTTGGGCTAACTAACGCCCCAACGACATTTCAAGCAAACATGAATAACCTATTCCAGTCATTCCTAAGGAAGTCTGTATTAGTGTTTTATGATGAAATCCTTATATACAGTAAGACATGGAAGGATCATCTCACACACCTAGAACAGGTGCTCTCTATTTTAAAAGAAAATCAGTTCTATGCCAAGATGTCCAAATGCACATTTGGTAAAGAAGAAGTGAGCTATATCTTGGACATGTAATATCTAAAGATGGAGTCAAGGTTGATCCAGAAAAAATCAAATCCATCACAGAATGGCCCAACCCTACTAACATCTCCAAGTTAAGAGGATTCCTTGGGCTAATGGGATACTATAGAAGATTCATTAGGAATTATGCGCACAGAACCGCACCCTTATCCAACCTTCTAAAAAAGAATGCATTCCATTGGAATGAAGAAGCGGAAAAATGTTTTGAAGCCTTAAAAGGAATTATGTCGTCCACACTTGTATTAGCTACCCCAGACTTCTACAAACCATTCATGATAGAATGTGATGCTTCAGGTTATGGGTTGGGAGTAGTACTAATGCAAGATGAACACCCGATAGCTTTTGAGAGTAGGAAATTAAACAAGCGAGAACAATTGAAGTCTACATATGATAAAGAAATTGTAGAAATTATGTAGGCATTGGTAAAGTGGCGACAATACCTCTTAGGGAGAAAATTCATGATCCACATAGACCATAATAGTCTTAAATACCTACTTCAATAGAAAACGTTGTCCACAGAAAAACAGAAGTGGATAGAAAAATTTGTTGCTTTCGACATGGAAATAATACACAAAAAAGCGAAGGAAAATATAGTTGCATATGCACTCTCCAGAAAAGATGAGGATATTACCTCTTACTCCATCTCAGTGGCAATTCCAGAATGCCTGAATGAAATACAAAGTGAATATACCAAGGACCCAGAAACAAGCACTATAATCAACAACTCCAACCGTGACCCCAAGTTTGAATGGAAAAATGATATTCTTTGGTATAAGGGGAGGATTTATTTGAACTCAAAATCTAAATTCAAGGTTAAAGCAATAAAAGAATCCCATGATTCACCAGCCGTCGGACATGTAGGATTCTTCAAATCTTATTATAATGCAAGAAGGTCATTTTTCTGGAAGGGAATGCAGAAAGATATCTAGCAATATGTGGCAGAATGCGACAATTGCCAGAGAAACAAAAGTGAAAATGTTTTAACCCCAGGGTTACTCCAACCCCTACACATTCCAAACCAGAAATGGGAAGAGATATCAATGGATTTCATCGATGGGTTACCTCCGTCAGAAGGAAAGGACAAGATCCTTGTAGTGGTCGATCGATTAACCAAATTTGCTCACTTCATGGCAATAAAAAAAATAGACACGGAAAAACAAATTGTAGAAGTATTTTGCAAAAATGTCTACAAATTGCATGGCTTCCCAAAAGTCATCGTGAGCGACAGAGATGCAAAATTTAATGGAAAATTTTGGAGGCAATTATTTAAACAAATGGGTACATCACTCAATATGAGCTCAGCTTACCACCCCCAAACGTATGGTCAGACTGAAGTCATAAATAAATGCTTAGAAGCATATCTAAGTTATTTCGTAACAGATAAAAAAAACCATTGGTCTCAATGGTTACACTTACCAGAATGGTGGTACAATTCAACATACCACACCTCCACAAAATGACCCCTTTCCAAGCGTTATATGGGTATGAACCTCCAAATTGGAAGGAGATAGTTATGAACAACAGTAATGTTCCAGAAGTAAGGAACCAACTAGAGAAATCCAAAAAAACAATTGAATTACTAAAGGATAACTTAATCATGGCACAGAATCGCATGAGGAAACAAGCAGATCAATGCAGAACCGAAAGAGAATTTGAAGTAGGAGATTGGGTATTCATAAGAATCCAACCCTATAAATAGGTATCCCTTAAAATTGGAGGGAAACACAAGTTGGCTCCAAAGTTCTATGGACCGCACCATATTATCCAGAAGATTAGTCAAGTGGCATATAAATTACAGTTACCTGATAAAAGTCGTATCCACAATGTCTTCCATGTATCATGTCTCAAAAAAATGTTGGGTAAACATCAAATAGCACAAACAATACTTCCTATGTTAGATGAAGAAGGAAGGGTCATTTGGGAACCTGAGGCAATCATTGCAATATGAGAAAGAAAACTCCGTTCTAGAACACTCAAGGAATATCTCATTAAGTGGAAGAATTTCCCAGATGAAGACGCATCATGGGAGACAGAACAATTTTTTCAACAATACCCATCCTTACCGTTTCTTTGAGGACAAAGCATTCTAAAAGACGACGGCAATGTTATGTATATAATATTATGAGCAATTATTTTAATATTAATGTAGTATTAATTAAAACATAGGATCACACCCCTTCAGTGAAACAGTGTATTTTTTACCTATAAAAGGTTTTCTCATTAGTGTACTAATTAAAGCATCAATCAATATTCAATTTTACTGTGGTTAATTTCTAGAATTCATGTGGGTTTTAGAGTTTTTGTCCACTTCAAGATTAAGCAAATAATTATTCACTTACACAAATAATATTACCAAAATACTTGGAATATTAAATAAGCCATAATAATATATAAATTGATGATAGAATATATATGATACATTTACAATGGTCGGACTTATATATGTCCATTCGTGACTTTCCAACCTACATTCATGACTCTCTGATAATTATTATTTATTAATTAATAATTATCTATTAATATAATTTTTAATATTTATATATTTTATGTTCGTTACATTTCCTTCCCCTTAAGGGAAGCTTTGTCCTCAAAGCTTGTTTAGTGAAGGAATTCTCAATTATGAATAACGTCTTGACATGTCTCTCTGAACTTATAACTTCGACACTTGATGAGACATGGTGATATAATTTCTGAATACCTGAACTGAATTGTTGCATTTCCTCGGAAGTGATCCATCCAAGATTTAATTTCATCCGAGCTGCCTGTTGGTCTCCTTGCTGGATAAAACTTCTTGTTTTTTGTTTAGGTTGTAGATTTTGTGTTTCTTCACATTTGACATCGTAACCTCTCTATTTATGTACATTTTGACCTTGTTGTTGGTAAAAATGAATTTTATAGTTAGGGTGTCGATAAGGATTTTTTATTGTTTGTTCATTTGTTGGATTGACTTCTTTTTTATCTATATTGATGACTGGATTTGTATTTGCTTTGTTTTCCTCAACTTGTTTTTTTGAGCCCAAAAGTTTTGATGTCCTCTTTTGAATGTGCACCAACTTGTTTCCAACTAAATCTTTAGCATTCTTAAGATTCCTGATCGTTTCTTCTTGCTTTTTCGCATCGTCCTTAAGCTATAATAGTTTCTTTTGTAGATCTCGATTTTCCTCTTCTATCTTTTGATGGTCCTGTGCCCTATCTTTTGCCTTCTTGATTTGAAAGAGCAACTTCTGATTATGATCTCTTAAACGAGATATCTCTTCTTCTTTGTCCTTGATGACTTTGTCGAATTATTTTTGCATCTTTTGTCTTGATTTTTGATCTTCTTGTGAAATCATCTTCGAAATGTCTTTGAAATCTTCAGATGGCACATCCTCAGAATCCGATTTCATTGAAACATCTTGCAGTTTGATTTGTTTCTTCTTATATGGAAGTGTTAAAAAAAAATCTTCATATTTAAGATGATTGATCCCAATGTTTCCATCGACGATAAGCCGAGAATGATGTCAACTTCATTTAGATAAATAATCGTAACATTGAATTGGGATGTGAACTTATAATCATCAATTGTCAGTTCTAAGTCCCTAATGGAATATTGCTTACCACCATATTTATCTTTCTTTTCGATTATACTTAGTTCTCAAACGAGTAATTGATTTGCCAAGTTGACGTTAATGTGATTTTCCTCATTGGTTGGGAAAATAGCGATGCTAATATGCTTGCTTTGAATAATCCCTTCAAGTTTTAGAATGTCAATGGATACCTTTGAGTCGGTCTTCTGGAATCTTCCTTTTTGGTCACCATGAGACTCCATTTTTGTGTTCGAAGGTGAATAGTCTTCGACTTTCGGCGATAATTGATCTTCCTTTGACTTCTTTAGCAATAAATGGTCTTCGAATTTTTCAATGATAGGAGGGTCTTTGACTTCGAATTCTTGAATAATAATGATATTCTTTCTTTTTTGTATTAAATAATAATTCTAATTATTACAGTTATTAATATTAATAATATTTTTTCATAAATATAATCATAATATTAACAAGTCACTTAGATCTCCACGTTGGTTAACCTTTTGATTTAGATTAACTTTTTTGTGGATTGTGTGTAGATTAGGTGGTTGAGAAGAGTGATTGTTAACTTCCCCACCCAGGTTCAAAACTCACTTCTTTATGCACTTCTAGCTTTTATGTTATTTAATATACAGAATTAAAGACTAAACTCAACCTAATTAAGGTATGAGTTATTATTTAATATCCAATAACCTTTCAATAAGTAAATAACTTAATTAAGGTGTGAGTTGGTTTGTTTTATAAAACCACGGGTGTTTGTTTTCTTCTTTCCTTTTTTTATGGGATCTTCTCCCTTCTTCTCTTTTTTTATTTTTATTTTTACTTCTTCCTTTTTTTCTTTTTTCTTTTTTCTTTTTATCTTTTTACGTTTTTCTCCTTTAGATTATTTTCTCTTTTTTACTTTTTTTATTCTTCCTTCTTCTCTTTCTTTTTTCTTTTTTCTTTTGTTTTTACTTCTCACGTTTTTTCCTTTTACTCTCTATTTTTATGGTAAAAGACCCAATTTAGGAAACTTGGAATAATGGCTAAAAACCGATAAAATGGCCAAAGGCCAGAATCTAGCTCAGATACCAATGAAGCGAATAATTATTCACTTACACAAATAATATTACCAAAATACTTGGAATATTAAATAAGCCATAATAATATATAAATTGATGATAGAATAGATATGATACCTTTACAATGGTCGGACTTATATTTGTCCATTCGTGACTTTCCAACCTACAGTCATGACTCTTTGATAATTATTAATTATTAATTATTAATTATCTATTAATATTATTTTTAATATTTATATATTTTATGTTCGTTACAATTCTATATATTAATCACGACCTTGTAGTTTCATTGTCAGTTGGAAGGACAAATCTATCATATACTAGAGACAGTTGCACCTACCACAATCTCGTAGGGTAGGAAGATAATCTCCCACATCGAAAAATTGTCCCTCTTCACAATTTCCTCTGAAGGGGAACATCATATCACTTAGAACTCCACATCCTCTATAAAGGGTCCCTCTACTTAGAAAAAACAAGAAGAACACAAAGTCAGTGTTCCCTCATCCATTCAAATACCTCTATAGTGTAAGGACACACATTTAAGGTGCTCGTCCATAAATAAATCATCCATACCGGTTCAGAGAAAGGATAACATGAAAACCAAAATTGTTGAACAACTCCAACGAATTCATCAACAACAATTACATCCCTCTCAAGATGTCAAAGAAATGAATCCTTTTCGTTTCAGTGAATGCAACACCAAGAGATCAAATCAACACAGTTTGAGATATGATACAGGATTTGTGTCATGTCCCCACCTAATTTAACAACAAAAGTGTGGACCATGGTAAACACCTAGGGGGACTAAGTGGAATTAATTAAATTACCTAGGGAAATTTTGCTAAATAAACATTATTGAGGCATGTACTTAATTTTTATTTATCATTATTATTTATTATGCAATTTAATTATGTGGAAATGAGCTTTCCATGTCACAGGGTGCACTTCAAAAAGCCAACTTACCAAGGAGAAAGAATTGGAAACCCTATGATAAAAGCAGCGAGGGAGGAAAAAGGAAAGTGCTTAAAAGCGACAAAAAAATAGTAAGAGACAAAAGTAGGAAACCTTTGATGAAGGAGGCCACAGTTTCCTTTTGGAGACTAAGAAAATATGTCATAGGAAAAGTAGGAAACATTTAACAAAGGAGGGCGTCGTTTCCTTTTGGAGACTTAGAAAGGATGTCATAGGAAAATCAGGAAAAATTGTCCTGAGCAGGGTGTAGTTTCTATGTTGTATGGATGACTTGAACAATGAAACATATTCACATGGCCCTTACTCTCCAATTACTCAAGTAGGGCGCATGACTTGGCCAAGGTTAGGGTTTCTATGTGGATGACTTGCTCTCATAAGTCACCTATTACCTACACCTTCTAACAAGTCACCCATGACTCTATTTAAAGGGGATTCAAGCTCCATTTACTATTTTTGGTTAAATATTAATTGATTCATGCTTATGTGAAGCATACTATACTGATTGTTGTGCCTCACCCTTTGGGAGATGAGCCCCAAATCCTTCCTTCCCCACTCCTACATTCCCTTTGATTCCTCATTGGAGGTGTGGAGTGCATGCTGATCAACCCATGAGATCATATTAGTCACTTATTACAGCCATCATCATCAGTGAAATCAAGCTCCAGTGAATCCCAATATTCACCTATGCTCCCATCCATTCTATTGTCATATTTTGGGCCTCTTTCCTACGGTTTTGAGCCCCATTTTGGAGTGGTCAGTACTCTAATTCCACTTTGATGTGAACTAGTAAAATAACTCTGATAAATATATATATATATATATATATCTAATAATACTTTTCAATTATCTCTTATTTCAAACATTCTATCAATGATATTTAATTCATGCTTAAATGAGGGTTTTTGATCAAGTAAATGCAATAATAAAGGATTCAAGGCAATGACCATGAATATGAGTGATGTAATATGTTGATATAATATGTATTAGTCTCTATTAATTTCATTTCTCAGGTCTGATGCATTTATTCTATGCATTTCATGTGTTTCTTTACACCCTAGCTAGATGACTAGGATAAATTAACTAGTCTCACTGTTTCTTCAATTATGTGAGTTATTTTCACTCCGTTTTGATTCTGGAAGTTGATGCCTATTTTTTATTGACCCATATATCCATAAATAATTTCATACTGAAAATTAGTTGAGGCTGTACACCGTTTTGGATGCCTCCACTATGCAGAACTTCCCTAGGCCAAAATTGCCCAATTTTCCCAAATCACTCCTAAACTTCCCAAACTTCTCCAAAACTGTCTTGAACTATCCCAAAAATTATTTTATTCTATAAAAATGTTTGAAAACATCTCTGGGCCTTTCCCCAATCCCTTGGTCGAAAGGAATTGAATATGTTTTCCTAGTTTCACGGTTGGGTGACCTAGAAGCGTGGGAGTAAGTTTCAACATAGATGAATCTGAAACCTAAATGGTCCTAGATATAAATGTGTCAGAAAATATGAATTCAATGTTATAAAACTATCCTTGTATTTCTCCCTCTACCTGCTTCCATGCCTACAAATTTCTCAAAAAAAACACCTTATCTGCCTAGTCCAAAGTTTTACTGTTTGTGTGCAAGTCTCTGATCAGAAATTTAATTAAAGTTGCAGAAATATTAGTGATATGATATATATATAAGACTTCAGATCATTACAGTGGTATCATATCATGGTCCTCCATACCTTCTCTTGATAATCATCGATGGGTCCAAGATACAATTCTAATTCTAAAAGAAATATTCCCCAAGAAGAGGAACTTGAACCTGTGGGAGGGAGATTCCATGATGAAAAATATGAGAAGGATGAGTTCCAAAAAATTTTGAGGAACATATTGAAAGGTATACAAAACATTTCACCTAAAATCATACAGTCTAGTCAAGAGACCAGATAATTTCTAGCTAAACAGCTAGAAGTTAAAGATGAAGAAGGGAGTAACATTGGCTCCCAATGTGAAGAGGGAAATATCATGGGTGTATCTATTTTCTCCAAGAATGGGCTGCAGAATAGGCCTCTAGATTATAGAGATTAAAAAAAATTGTAGCCCCCACCTACTATGCCCAAATTTGTAGAGATCCCAAAGGAAGACCATGAAGCACATGCTGAAACAATTGCTACATGGGAGGAGAAGTTTTCTGTTTATCAATCGTTGAGAGAAGAATGCAGAAGGGATATTCCATTCAGATATTTCTGTGAGACTCAATATAGGGGGAATCCAATAGGAAATCAAATTTTTCCATATTATAATTATGAATTAAAGAATGCCATTGGAAAAATCACCTTTCCATATTTTGATGGCACTTCCAATTGCTTAGTGAGCTCCCGTATCCAGAAAATGGACACATATTTTCAACTGAATCCTATGGCAGAAAGGAATGCCATGAAGTTGGAAACCTTAATATTTATGGGGATTCCATTGACTGGTGGTTTCATAGCATGAATATCCTAGGCCATGATAAAGTAGTCACCTATGAGGAATTCACCAGAATATTAACATAAAGGTTTGACAGGAGAGATCCTGCTATCTATTTCCGGGATTTGGCACACATTAGAAAAGTTGGAACTCTAGAAGCATACATCCCAGAGTTCCAAAAGGTGGATGTAATGGTCACTAATATATCAGAAGTAAGGCTGATCCTTTTTTTAACAGAAGGACTTACTGAACCTTTGAAGGGGTCGGTGAAAGCTTACCAACCCACAACTCCGCAGGAAGCAGCGATCAGAACTAGAGACTTGTAGGATGCAATTCGGAGGACCAAGTATCCTCCCAGACATCCTATGCCTCCTAAATTGAAGAATCAAAGAACTCCAATGAGGAAATTTAATTCCCCTGGTAAAAAATATTACTCCTACAAGGAACGAGAGGCACTAAGGAGTAAAAAGATCTTTTCTTCCTTCCAAGAACCTTGGGTTCCATGCCACAAGTGTGTGAAGGGAAAGGAACACTACATCAAAGTGTTCTATGAAAATGATGAGGATATAATTGAAGAAGCTGATAGAGAATATGAAACAACTGAGGAAGAGGAGAAGTTCCCTCAACCCAGCAGAAAAATTGCAGTACTCAATGGGGTACCCAGTCCCGTACATTAAGGAAGAAAAAAGTATTGCAAGGCCAAGGAATCACAGTCCTAGTTGATGGGGGTTCCACCCATAATTTTATTGATGCATCCCTGGTGGAGAAAAGGAATCTGGTGACTGAGTCCTTTGAATGATTCACTGTGGTTATTCCAAGAAATCATACCATGGAATGCAATTAGTGGATTCGAAACCTACAAGTAAGTCTTGGAGACTACACAGTGAAGGAAAACTGTTATGTTTTCAGTATGGAAGAAACCAACCTAGTGTTGGGAGTTCAATGGTTGTAGTCAATTGGAGAACATTCCATGAATTATAAAGTACCCTAGATAAGTTTCAAGGATACTAAAGGGAAACCTATGGTTCTGAAGGGTATGAACACTTACCCAAACCAACTAATTTCTGACAACAATATGAGATCCATTATGAGACATGGAGACATTGAATGGGCTGTAGAATGCTATATTACTAATGAGGGATTTTTTAAAACCTTCCACATGGTAGGCCACCTAACCGTGGCATTGAGCACATGATTGAGTTGGAATTTGGTACACTTCCAATGAAAATACACCCTTACAAGCATCCAAATAGGTTCAAGGATGAGATTGAGAAGGACATTAAGGATGTCCTTGAGTTGGGCCTCATTAGAACAAGTTCTAGTCCTTTTGCTTCTTCGATGGTTCCAGTGAAGAAGAAGGATGAGACACTCGGGATGCGCATAGATTACTGGGCCTTAAAAAAGAATACCATAAAGAACCGGTACCCAATCTCCTGGATTGATGAGATGATGGATGGACTTCATGGACCAAAATTATTCTTTAAAATAGATCTCTGATCCAGGTACCGCCAAATTGGGATGAGGGAGGAAGGCATACAGAACACATATTTCTGTTGTTATTTTGGTCACTTTGAGTTTATGGTCATGCCATTTGGATTGACTAATGCTCTTGAAACTTTCCAGTCTCGTATGAACAAGGTTTTCAGTGAGCAACTCCGTAAGTATGTCCTTGTAATATTTTATGATATTCTTATTTATAGCAAGACATGGGAGAAGCACCTGATCCACTTGGATGTCATACAAAAAATACCTGCATATCAGACCTTATTTGCTAAGTTGTCCAAATGTGAGTTTGGAATGACTGAACTCCTCTATATCGACCATGTGATCTTCCAAGAAGGATTCAAGGTACACCAAGAAAATATAGAGGCCATTTTGGGTTGGCCAAGCCCAAAGAGCCTCACTGAACTGAGAGGATTCATTGGCCTTTGTAACTACAACCACATATTTGTGAAAATATACTCCTGGTACACTGCACCCTTGACTGATCTGACTAAGAAGGGTGCATTTAGTTGGAATGAGGAAGCTGAAAAATATTTCCAGAAGATGAAATAGATAATGAGCAGCTATCCAGTACTTGCCTTGCCTAATTTTTCCAAACCTTTTATGCTGGAATGTGATGCTTCTAGTGAAGCAATTGGAGTTGTTTTGATGCAAGATAAGCAACCTATTGCATTTGAGAGCAGAAAATTGCATCCACATGAAAGGATGTGTTCAATCTATGACAAGGAGATGTTGTCCATTATGCATGCATTGGCCAAGTTCTGAAAGTATTTGGTGGGAGGTAAATTCATTGTGAATACTGATCACAACAATCTTAGACACTTCCTAACCCAAAATAAACTCAATGACATGCAACAAAAATGGGTGAGTAAAGTTCAATCATATGATTTTTACATTGAGTATAAAAAGGGGAAAATGAATGTTGTAGATGATGCACTCTCCCGTAAGCCCACATTCTCTTTGCTACTGATGCTAAATGAGTGGAAGATCCACTTGGGCATTGAATATTCTAAGGATTGGTTTGCTTGTGATTTTTTTGATGGGGTAAACCAAAATGAAGAGTACAAGGTACATGATGACCTCATCTACTACCAAAACATATTTTTTTTAGTGCCCGGATCTGCACTAAAGAGAAATATTTTGGAAGCTGCACATGATGCACCAATGGCTGGCCACCCTGGCTTTCTGAAGACTTATCAGAAGGTAAGGGAGAGATGCACTTGGAAGGGCCTTAAATATGATGTTCTCATGCATGTGAAGGAATGTTATGAATTTCAATAGAACAAAGTGGAGCACACACACCTTGTTGGAATCCTCTAACCTCTTCCCATTCCAGAACAAAAATGGGAGAGTGCATCCATGGAATTTATCACTAGATTGCCAAAGTATAAAGGAAAATATTGTATTTATGTGGTGGTTGATAGGTTGAAAAAAATTTCTCACTTTTTTGTAGTCACATCCACTATTTTAGCTAGTGAGGTTGTTGCTCTATTCTTTAAGGATATTTCCAGGCTACATGGATTGCCCAGATTTATAATCAGTGACAGGGATAGTAAGTTCACCAATTCCTTTTGGTAGGCATCGTTCAGGCTGGTTGGTATAATTTTGAACATGAGAACAAGATATCACGCCTCGAAATATGGAAAAGCTGAAAGTGTGAATCAATGGCTTGAACGGTACCTCCATAATTATGCTACGGGACAATAAGGAGATTGGGAAACTTGGCTCCACCTGGGTGAGTTATGTTATAATACCACATTTCATATTTCTATCAGAATGACCCCATTTATGGGATTGTATGTGTATGAGGCTCTAACTTTTGCAGACTTAATGTTTGGAGACTACAAGACACAAAAAGCTAAATATTGGTTACAGGAAAACCAAGACATTCTAACAGCCGTTGAAAGACAATATGTAGATGGCACAGAACCAACAAAAGGTGTTTCCATATAAGCACGGAATTGACAGAGTGTTCCAAGTAGAATACTTAGTGTACCTAAGGCTGCAACCTTACAGACAGTCTTCCTTGAAGAAGAAAGGGGCTGAAAAATTTTAGTCAAGGTTTTATGGACCCTACAAGATTATAAGAAAAGTTTGTGAAGTGGCCTACGATTTGGAATTTCCAGCAGAAAGCAAAATCCATAATTTTTTCCATGTGTCTTGTATGAAGAAATTAGTTGGCCAACAAATAATAGCATTTGAAGAACTGCCACCCCTCGATGATGAAGGTCATTTGGTCCTGGTACCAGAGAAAGTGCTATTGGGAAGAGAAAGGAAATTGAGGAACATAATAATCAAAGAATATTTGATACAGTGGAAATGATTACCCAGTGAAGATGCTACTTGGGAGGGTGAGAATATCTTGTAGCACCCTGCTTTGCTTCTGCTTGGGGATAAGCATATTTGGGAGGGGAGGAATTTCATGTCCCCACCTAATTGACCAACAAAATTATGGAACATCTAAAAACCTGGGGGGACTAAGTGGAATTAATTAAATTTCCCAGGGAATATTTGCTAAATAAAAATTATTGAGGCATGTACTTGTTTTTTATTTATCATTATTATTTATTATTCAATTTAATTATGTGGAAATGAGCTTTCCATGTCAGGGGGCTCATTTGGGTAAGCCAACTTTCCAATGAGAAAGAATTGGAACTCTATGACAAAAGCAGTCAGGGAGGAAAAAGGAAAGTGTCCAAAAGCCACATAAAAGAAGTCAGAGACAAAGCAGTAAAAACTTGAGAAAGGAGGGTGCAATTTCATTTTGGAGACTCAGAAAAGATGTCATATGAAAAGCAGGAAAATTTGACAATGGAGGGCACAATTTCCTTTTGCAGATTCAAAAAAGATGTCATAGGAAAAGCAAGAAAAATTGGCCTAAGGAGGGCATGGTTTCTATGTTGTATGGATGACTTGGACAATGAAACATCTTCACATGGCCCTTACTTTCCAATTACTCAAGGAGGGCGCATGACTTGGCCAAGGTTAGGGTTTCTATGTGGATGACTTGCTCTCATAGGTCACCTATTACCTACACCTGCTAACACGTCACCCATGAATATATTTAAAGGGGATTCAAGCTCCATTTACTATGTTTGGTTAAATATTAATTGATTCATGCTTATGTGAAGCATACTCTACTGAGTGTCGTGCCTCAACCTTTGGGAGATGAGCCCCAAATCCTTCCTTCCCCACTCCTACATTCCCTTTGATTCCTCATTGCAGGTGTGGAGTGCATGCTGATCAACCCATGAGACCATATTAGTCACTTATTACAGCCATCATCATCAGTGAAATTGAGCTCCAGTGAATCCCAAGCTTCACCTATGCTCCCATCCATTCTATTGTCATATTTTGGGCCTCTTTCCTACGGTTTTGAGCCCCATTTTGGAGTGGTCAATACTCCAATGTCAGTACTCCAATTCCATTTTTATGTGAACTAGTAAAATAAATCTGATAAATAAATCTGTGTTTATCTAATAATACTGTTAAATTATCTCTTATTTCAAACATTTTATCAATGATATTTAATTCATGCTTAAATGAGGGTTTTTGATCAAGTAAATGCAATAATAAAGGAGTCAAGGCCATGACCATGAGTACGAGTGGTGTAATATGTTGATATAATATGTATTAGGCTCTATTAATTTCATTTCTTATGTCTCATGCACTTATTCTATGAATTTATTGTGTTTCTTTACACCCTAGCTAGATGACTAGGATAAATTGAGTAGTCTCACTGTTTCTTCAATTATGTGAGTTATTTTCACTTAGTTTTGATTCTGGAAGTTCAAACATATTTTTTATTGACCCATATATCCATACATACTTTCATACTGAAAATTAGTTGAGGCCGTACACCGTTTTGGAAGCCTCCACTGTGCAGAACTTCCCTAGGCCAAAATTGCCCAATTTTCCCAAATCACTCCTAAACTTCCCAAACTTCTCAAGAACTGTCTTGAACTATCCCAAAAATTATTTTCCTCTATAAAAATGTTTGAAAACATATTTTTGCCTTTCCCCAAGTGCTTGGTCGAAAGGAATTGAAAACGTCTTCCTAGTTTCACGATTAGGTGACCTAGAAGCATGGGAGTAAGTTTCAACATAGATGAGTCTGAAAATAAAATGGTGCCCAATATAAATGTGTCAAGGAATATGAATTCAATTTTATAAAACTATCCTTGTCTTTCTCCCTCTTCCTGCTTCCATGCCTACAAATTTCTCAGAAAAAACACCTTACCTGCCTAGTCCAAAGTTTTATTGTTTGTGTGCAAGTCTCTGATCAGAAATTTAATTAAAGTTGCAGATATATTAGTGATATGATATTGATATAAGAATTTGGATCATTACAGTGGTATCAGATCATGGTCCTTCATACCTTCTCTTGATAATCATCAATGGCTCCAAGATACAATTCTGATTCTAAAAGAAAGATTCCCCAAGAAGAGGAACTTGAATATGTGGAAGGGAGATTCCATGATGAAAAATATGAGAAGGATGAGTTCCAATTTTTTTTTAGGAACATGTTAAAAGGTATACAACAAATTTCATCTAAAATCATACAGTCTGGTCATAAGGCCAGATAATTTCTAGCTAAACAACTAGGAGTTAAAGATGAAGAAGGGAGCAACATTGGTTCCCTATGTGAAGAGAGAAATATCATGGGTGGATATATTTTCTCCAATAATGGGCCTCAGAATAGGCCTCTAGAGTATAGAGATGAAAACAATTTGCATCCCCCACCTACTATGCCAAAATTTGAAAAGATCCCAAAGGAAGGCCATGAAGCACATGCTTAAACAATTCCTACATGGGAGGAGAAGTTTTTTGTTTATCAATCCTTGAGTGAAGAATGCAGAAGGGATATTCCATTCAAATATCTCTGTGAGACTCAATATAGGGGGAATCCAAGAGGAAATCAAATTTTTCCATATTATAATTATGAATTAAATAATGCCATTGGAAAAATCACTTTGCCATATTTTGATGGCACTTCCAATTGCTTAGTGACCTCCCGTATCCAAAAAATGGACACATTTTCAATTGAATCTTGTGGCAGAAAGGAATGCCATGAAGTTGGAAACCTTACATATTTATGGGGATTCCATTGACTGGTGGTTTCATAGCATGAAGATCCTAGGCCATGATAAAGTAGCCACCTACGAGGAATTCACCTGAATATTAACATAAAGGTTTGACCAGAGAGATCCTGATATCTATTTTTGGGACTTGGCACACATTAGAAAAGTTGGAAATCTAGAAGAATACATCCAAAAGTTCCAAAAGGTGGATGTAATGGTCACTAATATATCAGAAGTAAGGCTGATCCTTTTTTTTTACAAAAGGACTTACTGAACCTTTAAAGGGGCTGGTGAAAGCTTACCAACCCACAACTCCACAGGGAGCAGTGATCAGAACTACAGACTTGCAAGATGCAATTTCGAGGACCAAGTATCCTCCAAGATATCCTATGCCTCCTAAATTGAAGAATCAAAGAAATCGAGTGAGGAACTTTCTTTCCCCTGGAAAGAAATATTACTCTTACAAGGATCGAGATGCACTAAGGAGTAAAAGATCTTTTTTTCTTGCCAAGAACCTTGGGTTCCAAGCCACAAGTGTGTGAAGGGGAAGGAAAACTACATCAAAGTATTCTATGAAAGTGATGAGGATATAGTTGAAGAATTTGATGGATAATATGAAACAACTGAGGAAGAGGATAAGTTCCCTCAACCCAACAGCAAAATTGCAGTACTCAATGGGGTACCTAGTACCGTACATTAAGGATGAAAAAATTACTAGAAGGCTAAAGAATTAAAGTCCTAGTTGATGGGGGTTCCACCCATAATTTTATTAATGCATCCCTGGAGGAGAAAAGGAAGCTGTCGACTAAGTCCTTTGAAGGATTCACTGTGGTTATTCTAGGAAATCATACCATGGAATGCAATTGGTGGATTCCAAACCTGCAAGTCAGTCTTGGACACTACACAGTGAAGGAAAACTGTTATGTTTTCAATATGGAAGACACCAACCTGGTGTTGGGAGTTCAATGGTTGTAGTCCATTGGAGAACATTCCATGAATTATAAAGTACCCTAGATAAGTTTCAAGGATGCTAAAGGGAAACCTATGGTTCTGAAGGGTATGAACACTTACCCAAACCAAGTAATTTATGACAACAATATGAGATCCATTATGAGACATGGAGACAATGAATGGGCTACAAAATGCTATATTAATAATGAGGGAACTAATTCCAAAGTTTCCTACCAACCCAAAGACATAAAAAAGTTGCTGCATAAGCACAAGGGGATTTTTGAAAATCTTACACATGGCAGGCCACCTGACTATGGCATTGAGCACATAATTGAGTTGGAAGTTGGTACACTTCCAATAAAAATACACCCTTACAAGAATCCAAATAGGTTCAAGGATGAGATTGAGAAATACATCAAGGATCTCCTTGAGTTGGGCCTCATTAGAACAAGTTCTAGTCCTTTTGCTTCTTTGATGGTTCTAGTGAAGAAGAAGGATGGGACATTTGGAATGTGCATAGATTACTGGGCCTTAAAAAAGAAGACCATAAAGAACTGGTACCCAATCCCTCGGATTGATGAGATGATGGATGAACTTCATGGACTAAAATTCTTCTTTGAAATATATCTCTGATCTGGGTACTGCCAAATTGGGATGAGGGAGGAAGACATACAGAACACATCTTTCTATTGTCATTTTAGTCACTTTGAGTTTCTGGTCATGCCATTTGGATTGTCTAATGCTCTTGAAACTTTCCAGTCTCGCATGAACAAGGTTTTCAGTGAGCAGCTCCGTAAGTATGTCCTTGTATTCTTTTATGATATTATTATTTATAGAAAGACATGGGATAAGCACCTGCTCCACTTGGATGTCATACTTAAAATACCTGCATATCAGACCTTCTTTTCTAAGTTGCCCAAATGTGAGTTTGGAATGACCGAACTCCTCTATATCGGCCATGTGATCTTCCAAGAAGGATTCAAGGTACACCAAGAAAATATAGAGGCCATTTTGGGTTGGCCAAGCCCAAAGAGCCTCACTGAACTGAGAGGATTCATTGGCCTTTGTAACTACAACCACATATTTGTGAAAATATACTCCTGGTACACTGTACCCTTAACTGATTTGACTAAGAAGGGTGCATTTAGTTGGAATGAGGAAGTTGAAAAATATTTCCAGAAGATGAAAGAGATAATGAGCAGCTATCCAGTACTTGCCTTGCCTAATTTTTCCAAACCTTTTATGCTGGAATGTGATGCTTCTAGTGAAGGAATTGGAGTTGTTCTGATGCAAGATAAGAAAACTATTGCATTCGAGAGCAGAAAATTGCAGCCACATGAAAGGATGTATTCAATCTATGACAAGGAGATGTTGTCCATTATGCATGTATTGGCCAAGTTCTGAAAGTAATTGGTGGTAGGTAAATTCATTGTGAATACTGATCACAACAGTCTTAGACATTTCCTAACCCAAAATGAACTCAATGACATGCAACAAAAATGGGTGAGTAAAGTTCAGTCATATTATTTTGACATTGAGTATAAAAAGGGGAAAATGAATGTTGTAGCTGATGCACTCTCCCGTAATCCCACATTCTCTTTCCTGCTAATGCTAAATGAGTGGAAGATCCACTTGTCCAGTGAATATTATAAGGATTGGTTTGCTTGTGAAGTTTTGGATAGATTAAACCAGAATGAATAATACAAGGTACATGATGACCTCATCTACTACAAAAACATATTTTGTTTAGTGCCCAGATTTGCACCAAAGAGGAATATTTTGGAAGCTGCACATGATGCACTAGTGGTTGGCCACCCTGGCTTTCTGAAGACTTATTGGAAGGTGAGGGAGAGATGCACTTGGAAGGGACTTAAATATGATGTTCTCATGCATGTGAAGGAATGTTCTGCATTTCAATAGAACAAAGTGGAGCACACACACCCTGTTGGAATCCTCTAAGCTCTTCCCATTCCAGAACAAAACTGGGAGAGTGTATCCATGGAATTTATCTCGAGGCTGCCAAAGTATAAAGGAAAATATTGTATTTATGTGGTGGTTGACAGGTTGACAAATTTTTCTCACTTTTTTGTAGTCACATCCACTATTTTAGCTAGTGAGGTTGTTGCTTTATTCTTTAAGGATATTTCCAGGCTACATGGATTGCCCAGATTTATAATCAGTGACAGGGATAGTAATTTCACCAATTCCTTTTGGAAAGCATTGTTCGGGCTGGTTGGTATAAAATTGAACATGAGAACAATATATCATGCCTCGACAAATGGAAAAACTGAAAGTGTGAATCAATTCCCTTAAGGGTGCCTCCGTAATTATGTTACGAGACAAGAAGGAGATTGGGAAACTTGGCTCCACCTGGGTGAGTTATGTTACAATACCACATTTCATATTTTTATCAGAATGACCCCATTTATGGGATTGTATGTGTATGAGGCTCCAACTTTTGCAGACTTAATTTTTGAAGACTACAAGACACAAAAATCTAAAGATTGATTACAGGAAAACCAAGACATTATAACAGCACTGAAAGACAATATGGAGATGGCACAGAACCAACAAAAGGTGTTTGCAGATAAGCACCAAATTGACAAAGTGTTCCAATTATAATACTTAGTGTACCTAAGGCTACAACCTTACAGACAGTCTTCCTTGAAGAAGAAAGGGGCTTAAAATGTTTAGTCAAGGTTTTATGGACCCTACAAGATTATAAAAAAAGTTTGTGAAGTGGCCTACGATTTGAAATTTCCAGTAGAAAGCAAAATCCATAATGTTTTCCATGTGTCTTGTATGAAGAAATTAGTTGGCCAACAGATAATAGCATTTTAAGAACTGCCACCCCTCGATCATGAAGGTCATTTGGTCCTAGTACCAGAGAAAGTGTTATTGGGAAGATAAAGGAAATTGAGGAACATAACAATCAGAGAATATTCAATACAGTGGAAAGGATTACCCAGTGAAGATGCTACTTGGGAGGGTGAGAAGATCTTATAGCACCTTTCTTTGCTTCTACTTAGGGATAAGCATATTTGGGAGGGGAGGAATTTCGTGTCCCCACCTAATTGACCAACAAAATTGTTGAACATTCTAAACACCTAGGGGGACTAAGTGGAATTAATTAAATTTCCCAGGGAATGTTTGCTAAATAAAAATTATTGGGGCATGTACTTGATTTTTATTTATCATTATTATTTATTAGTCAATTTCATTATGTGGAAATGATCTTTCCATGTCAGGGGGTGCATTTGGGTAAGCCAACTTTCCAATGAGAAAGAATTCGAACTCTATGACAAAAGTAGTCAGGGAGGAAAAAGGAAAGTGTCCAAAAGCCACATAAAAGAAGTGAAAGACAAAAGAAGTAAAAATTTTACAAAGGAGGGTGCAATTTCCTTTTGGAGACTCAGAAAAGATGTCATATGAAAAGAAGGAAAATTTGAAAATGGAGGGCACAATTTCCTTTTGCAGATTCAGAAAAGATGTCATAGGAAAAGCAAGAAACATTGGGCTAAGGAGGGCGTAGTTTTTTTTTGTTGTATGGATGACTTGGACATGGAAACATATTCACATGGAACCTACTTTCCAATTACTCAAGGAGGGAAAATGAATTGTCCAAGGTTAGGTTTTCTATGTGGATGACTTGCTCTCACATGTCACCAATCACCTACACCTACTAAACAAGTCACCCAGTAATCTATTTAAAGGGGATTGAAGCTCCATTTACTAGTTTTGGTCGATGATTAATTAATTCATGCTTATGTGAAGCATAGTCTACTAAGTGTTGTGCCTCATCCTTTGGAAGATGAGCCCCAAATCCTTCCTTCCCCAGTCCTCCATTCCCTTTCATTCCTCATTGCAGGTGTGGAGTGCATGCTGATCGACCCATGATATCAGATCAGTCACCTATTATAGCCATCATCATCAGTGAAATCGAGCTCCAGTGAATCCCAAGCTTCACCTATGCTGCCATCCATTCTATTGTCAGATTTTGGGCCTCCTACCCACTAATTTGAGCCCCATTTTGGAGTGGCCATTCCTCCACTTCCATTTTGATGTGCACAAGTCAAATAAATATGATAAATATATATGTATTTATGTAATAATACTGTTCAATTATATCTTATGTCAAACGTTCTATCAATGAGATTTAATTCATACTTAAATGAGAGTTTTTTATCAAGTAAATGAAATAATAAATGAGTCAAGTCCATGAGCACGAGTCTGAGTGTTGTAATATGCTTATATAATATCTATTAGGCTCTATTAATTTTATTTCTTAGGTCTGATGCATTTCTACTATGAATTTCATGTGTTTCTTGACACTCTACCTAGATGACTAGGCTAAATACACTAGTCTCACTATTTCTTCAATTCTGTGAGTTCTGTTCACTCAATTTTGATTCTGGAAGTTGCTAACTGTTTTTTATTGACCCATTTATCCATAAATACTTTAATACTGAAAATTAGTTGAGGAAGTACACTGTTTTGGAAGCCTCCACTCCATTGCTAGATTTTTATCATTTAATCAATATGATCTAGGATCTTATTTGAGAGAATAACATGCACAACAATAATCACAGGAGACAAGAGACACAAATAATTTTCCTCAGGGAAACCATAAAGGAGAAAACCCTGCAACTTCCTCAGAGATAGAATGAGCACCAATAGCAAAAGTAAAACCCAAAGATACAAAGATGATCTCTGATAGTTTTTCTCTCTCTCACTTGTGTGAGCTACTTCTCTCTCACTCATGCTCTACTTTATACTTGTTTTACACTTGAAAATTACTCTATAGGGTAAATTTCACTAGGAGAGTCTAATAACGCTAATACCATTCAACTGTAGGGACTATTTCCCCGACTTACAATGGAGGGTTAACCTCAATGACTTTACATGACTTTATTATATTGATGACTCTCCCAATTGGAGGAATACAAATATTTGTTGGGGTACAATGAAATACAATAAGAAATATACAAGTGAATACATTCCAAAGCTACAAATACATCAACAATCCCTCTTAACTAGGAAGGTATTCTCTTAATAAAGTTCATCAGCACAAGTATTCATCATTGGATCATCATCAAAGATGGATCATCATCAACACTCATGCTGCTATCTTGAGCAAATAGTGTTATCTCTCAAATATACTTGTCATAGGAATTTCTACAAAGACAACCCTTTTTCATGTTGGATGTAGGCCTAGCCTCCATGTAGTCTTCATCGACAGAGATATCCCTTTTTCATGCTAGATGTAAGTCTACAGTTCCATCCCTTTTTCATGCTAGATGTAGTTCTACAGAGCCAACCATTTTTCATGTTGGATGTAGCTCTCCATCTATAGATCCATCCCTTTTTCATGCTGGATGTAGTTCTACAGAGCCAACCCTTTTTCATGCTGGATGTATTTCTCAATCTAGAGAGCCAACCCTTTTTCATGTTGGATGTAGTTCTACAGAACCAACCCTTTTTCATGTTGGATGTAGTTCTCCATCTATAGATCCATCCCTTTTTCATGATGGATGTAGTTCTACAGAGTCAGCCCTTTTTCATGTTGGATGTAGGCCTTTCCCTCTGCAAGGTATTCCTCTACAAAGCCATCCATTTTTAATGCTAAAAGTAGGCATTTCCCTCTGTAAGATATTCCTCTATAGAGCCAACACTTTTTCATTCTAGATGTAGGCCTCGCCCTCTGGAAGGTATTTCTCTACAGATCCAGCCCTTTTTGATGCTGGATGTAGGCCTCTCCCTTTGCAAGGTATTTCTCTATAGAGCCAGCCCTTTTTGATGCTGGATGTAGGCCTCGCACTATGGAAGGTATTTCTCTTTAAATCATATCATTTCCACATGGAATACAACCCAAATACACATTACACAACATTCACATTCACCGGAATGGCAGGACACACCTACTACCATCCGGGAAAGGCTTCAACACTTACATCCACCGGCATGGTAGGACACACCTACTACCCTCTGGGAAGGGCTCATGTGTATCACTTCACCTTGGAGGGAACCTCGATCTAAAGAATCACCAAGATTATTTCTGAAGTATTCAAACTTCACTCTGGCCATTTCTAGCATAGAATCACACCAGGGCTGATTACGTCCAAATATAACCCGCAAGCTTCTCCAAGACTGATTACATCCGAGGAGAACCTACATGACTGATTATGTCTGAGAAACCTACAATCTTCACCAGGATTTTATGCTTAGACAACCTATTTCACTGGATATGCCAAAACTCCCTCTTTTGAGATAGCTTGATCTGGATCACAAACTGGAGCTTCACTGTTGCTCTCTACATCATACAAAAATGCAATTTAGATCAATCAAATCAAATAGTAACTTTCAAAAGAAACATACTACCTTACAAATAGTTGAGCAAGTGTCAACATATTTTTCCTCGACTGTACTTAGCGCCATGCAGGACTCCATCCTGCCAAGCCAGTAGCCCATACTGGATCTCAAGATGAAAAATAAACGCAAGGTGCTCTTCTTCCCAATGGCACCACAAATCTGAATCAACATAACCATGCAGGTTAGTCTTCTGATTCATGTCATACTTGAGTCCATACTCAACTGTACCCTTCAGGTACCTCACTGCATGCTTTACAACTAGGTGAGCATGTCTAGGTTTTTCATAGAAAATCATATGTCTGGTCTTGTATTCGTCAGGAACATCAATGAACAAATCATCTGATGATACATCGTGGCATCAACCGTATATGATGAAGTATCACTTAATAGCTTCAGGTTCAATGCCATAGGTGTTTCCATGGCCTTGCAGTCCGTCATCCCGAACCTCTTCAGGGTCTCCACTGCATCCTTCCCTTATCCAAGGGAGATTCCATCTGCACTTTGCCACACCTCCATTCCTAGAAATTAGTGCATCATACCCTTCATCTTGAACTCGACATCAATTCTCCTTATTGCATATTTAATGAGTTCCTCTTTTTCTGTCAGGAACATGTCATCGACATATAACAAGAGAATCATTGTTCTTTCGCCTTCAACCTTGAATTAAAGATTGGAATCCACTTTACTCTCAGTAAATCCTAGAGCCATCAGTAAGTTGTCCATCCTGTTGTACCTTATTGAACCTTAGGATCTTCTGCATTCACTCTCTCTGAAGCAGAGAATCATTCTCCCTCTGCCTTTCGTACTCTATGTATTGAAACATTTTGTAATGGAGTGGCAAGTAGCTTCCTCTGCTACTAATATTCTATGCATCCATCTAGGGTCACTGGATACCAATATCCTCTATCTTTGAACTTTGTTTGAAAAGTTATTCTCGCATCCATCTGTGATCTTGTCATCCTATATAGGATTTCATCTTCAACCTTGTATAAAAGGTTAAGATATTTATCATTCTAGGTGATCTTCAAGCTCCTCATGTATGTGTTATCCCATGGGTGCCTTCTGATCTCATACACGACCTTCTTTAATTTGCACACATGAGTCTTCCTGTCATGTGTCTCAACTTCTAGTGGCTGCAAATGTCTCTTCATAGTCTATGCTTTCTTTATGTAAGAAGCCTCGTGCTACGGATCTTACCTTGTATCCCACAATGTTTCCATATACTGCATGTTGCATCTTGTATATCCATATGGAAGACACTACAGACTTCCCTTCAGGTCTCGATACTACATCCTAGACATCATTCTTCTTGGATACTTCTTCATAGCTGGAAGGCTCTGCATCAATGATTTCGCTCAACATAACTAGATTGTGTTTGAGGCCTCTTCATTTCCTTGGATTATTTTTCGTCTATCATTCTCTTTATATTCTTCTGAAGCTTTTTCTTTCCATATGGAAGCTTCTTGGTTCATCTTCATGTATGCTTATTGGAGTGAATCTTGAACTGTCATCACTTGTTCTTTAGAACAAGTCTCATCCTTCTTTTCTTGTAGGTGATTGTACGCCATCTTTCCTACAAGTCAAATGCACCAGTTCTATGGTTATAAAATTTTCATAAGGCATATTCATTATGGAAAATTATTATGCATAAAAATATAATCATACAACTATTTTAGCCAATACAAAATTCATCCATATCTCACGAAAAATTTCTAGATTTCTTCCATCTCTACCATGACATCATTGAGATTGTGCACTAATCCAATATGTCAGCAAAGAGGTTTCATTCTAGATAGTAGCAATGGACTGTTGTATAGAACCATGGGTGTCATGTCCCCGGTTTCGACCCCGTTTGCATGATGTGTAAAATGTAATTAATCATGGTGAGGAGCTCAAGGCAAAAGCCCCACCATCGATTTGGTTGTGTAGGTTCGGCAATGGGGATATTTGCCGATGGTTTGTCGTGCTATCTGGCACCTTAATAATTTGACATCATGTAAACACTCGCATCAAATAAAACTAAAACCACAACCAGCTACGACAGTGCAACGTTGAATGAAAAGGGCATGGTTCCAAAGGATAAGGGGTGGGGGATGTCAAACCTTGGTTATGGGGGAAAAACCCATGTTTTATTGCCTTGTTGTTTTTCCACCTTTGTTATTTGTCACCCTTTTTGTCTCATCCAACCTTGTCAACCTCTTTAATGCTCAGCTGGTGGTTGAGGAGTTATGGCTGAGGGCATTTATTGCTGAAGTGGTGGTGGTTGTGGGAGGCTGTCAACCTTACCCAATTTCCCACTCCACCCACGTTGCCCATTCTTCACCCTCATGCACTCTTCCCTGGTCAGTTTTTACACTCTCACCACGATTTTGGCTGTTTGGTTCCTCACGCACAGGCTCTGGGCGATTTTAGTCTCACGCAGACATTTTCTGGGGGCTCCACGAGTTGCTGAAGCACCCACGCACTGTAATTCGCGTCCTTGCTGTTGTTTTGTTCATCCACGGGCAAAATCGGAGTTGTTTTCTCCTCACGCAGGGCCTCTACTGCTGTAATCCTCACGCAGAAAATCGGGTATGCCTTTCCCATGCATTTTTCTATTGGGTGCGAGTCTTTCCTCACGCACAAGATGTTTGGGTCGTTTTTCCCATGCCATGAGCCATGCTCGCTGTTTGTGTTCGGGGCTGCTGTCTTCCCCATGAGTTTTGACGGCTGTGGGTTCCAATTTCGTTTTGGACCACTGTGGATTGCTAATTCGTGGGTTGAATTTCCCTTGTCTGTCCACGCTAGGAGTTGTTCTTCTCCTTTGTTGGGACTGTGTGACGTTTCCCAACCATTCTATTGAGTAATTGTGTGTGCTGTTGGTTGAATTTCCCTGTTTTGGGACTGTGGACTGTTGTTATCCTTCATGGTGTGTTGTGGCTGCTGATATACCCTGGTTTGGGTGTTGTTGTTGAGTTGTTTTGGCCACGTTAGGGCCAAAACCTACTCTGAGTTGCCTTATAGGCTGGAGCTGTGTCCCACCTTTCGTTTGGGACTGTCATCGGTCATTTTGCTTCTTCACAGGGTTGTGAAGGGAATTGTTTTGCTGCTGGTATGCAGTGGTTAGTCCCTTGGACTGTGCTGGCTTGGCTTGTTTGTTGACAGCCTGTGAAACCCAGCTGTGATTGGTTTGTTGTTTATGTCCCCTTGGCTATGTATAAGCCTGTAATTGACCCTTATTCCAGAGGAATCATGCCCAGCTCGGGGGTGGCAGTGTTGCTGAGAGATTGATGAGCAGGATGGCCTATGGTTGGGTGGAATGTTGCAGCGACGTAGCTGGTTGCGGGTGAATTCTTCATCTAGAGATAAGTACTGCTGTTACTTCTCCTCTGAAGTTTGTATACTGTATTATGTGTAATAATGAACACGCTCAATGCTGGAAACGTATTTTGTTTTGCTTCCGCTGTATGATCGATGAGTTCGACATCTATGTATGCTTGTAAGCTTTCATTTCAGCATTTGAATTTCTATCAATGTTCAATGGGCTCTTCTCCCGCCGTGTTGATATGTTCGTCGCGTCCTCTTTGCTGGTTAGGGGATGGGGACGTGACAATGGGTTACTTACCCATCACATGCATATTAGTAGTATACTGTCATTAATGCAACCATTCTATCATGCATAATACACAACATATACAGGAAATACAATTCAAATACTTATCTTTATTTGTTTCATGGGTAGACTCCTTGATCCTTCATCTTCATCATATTCTTCATTCATAATTTCTAATCCAAATGCTAACATGGATAAGAGGTTCTTCAAGAATTGATTCCTTCATATTACTCATCACTTGAGGGATCTTCTTTGAATTGTGAGAGCTTGATCTTCAGTTGCTCCCATCTTCTCTTCTCTTATTATGAGTCGAGTTTCTTCTTGTATGCACTCTTCCTCGATTTTGCTGAAGGTAATCACTTCCTTATGGAACACATTCCTTGAATGAATAAATCCCATGATCCTAGGAGTCCATTCAAGGTGGTTATAACAATATCTTATTCTTCTTCGATTGCATCGTCATAGCTTTGAACACTTCCTTTTGGTGTCTTCAAGCATGACCCATGAGGGATGAGATGATATTTAACAAAATATGCAATGATTTTCTTGGATCTAGACTTAGCCTCATCTCCCTCTAGCTCCTATACCTTTCTTAAAGAAATACTGATCCAATTCAATTTCTTCAACGATCACAGAGGTCCGATTTGAGGTGTCCATCCCGGTTTCGGAGCTGGATAATCTAGGGTTTGTCAGAGAAACCCTAATTTTCAAAACTTGGAATTTAAAATTCTTACTGGATACAAATATGGGCCTCTTCAAGGTGATTTTTCCAATGTACTCCTTTTCTGAAAACAATGGAGAGAAGCCCTCAGAACATGAAGCCCTAGTTTTCCAATTTCTTCAGCAAAAATGACTGATATTTATTTTGTTTTATCTACAAAGTTTTAGATCCTTTACATATTAAAATTCTGCATGTTATATTTTGATGAGTCTTATTTCCAACCCCATATATTAGAGCAAAAATGGATTCTCCAAGTGGGACTTATTTGGATTTTCCCAAGGTGACTCGTTTTGGGACTATTCAGGATAGCGATCTTGGATGGACTATCACGTGTCACTGTTTCACATTCTATGTCTAAACAACTTAATAAAGAAACTAAATTCTATTCCCTACCAGTAACATCTTGCAAAATTTTGTTTGGACCTTCCTAGCCCGAGATATAGCAAATATCCCTAGGTCACCTGTTTATGACTATATTCTAGAGGAGGCTAGAACCTTGATTTGGAGGAACCATATATCTTGAAGTATAGCGAGTTTGAGGCTGAAATTTTTACACAGTGTACAACACGCATTTCTGTTTGTCATGTAAAAATTTTGGCTTCTAAAATTTCTCCAATCTCACTTATAGCGAACATTCTAGGATTACTAAATTCAGTCTTCTAGGGTTTTCAAGAATGAAACCCTAATTTCCATTAGCTACCATTGCAGCTGTACAGTGAAACTTATATGATTCATATTTAATGAGAACCTCAAATGGAAATACAAAATACTTAGATCTTACCAATTTGATATGCCCAAATTGGATCAAGAGCTGATATTTTGCAATGTTGATTTTCTGGTCCGAGGTCAAATTAGGGTTTGACTTTCCTAGAGATTTACCCAACCAAAAGTTTTGATCTTGGTCTCTAAATTTAGATTTTGAGGAGGAGATAAATCCTATGCTGGGATCACTCTAAAAATCCTCTTCTATGAAAATCCCTAATTTCCTATAATAGTGAAAGGTAAAAAACTGAAAAATGCCCAGAATCAAATTATTTTTCAACATAAAGATGCACCCTTCAATGGAGAGATAGCCTATCCTCCTTTTACTGATGATCTATGGAGAGAGACCCAAAAAGTAATAATACCTAGCTTATGTAGCTGCACAATGTCTTCTTCTCAATTTAGCTCTGATACCATGTTATATTTTTGTCATTAATCGATATGATCTAGGATCTTATCTAAGAGAATAACATGGACAACAATGTTCACAAGAGACAAGAGACACAAATAAATTTCCTTGGGGAAACCATAAAGGAGAGTACCCAACAACTTACTCAAAGAGAGAATGAGCACTAATAGCAAAAGTAAAACCCAAAGATACAAAGATGATCTCCGACAGTTGTTCTCTCTCTCACTTGTACAACCTACTCCTCTTCTCACTCATGTGCTACTGTTGAGTTAGTGTGTGTTTCAAATGGAGAGTCTCACTCTCTATTTATACTTGTTTTCCACTTGACAATTACTCTAAATGGCCGACTTCACTAGGAGATTCTAATAACCCTAATACCACTCAATTGTGGGGACTATTTCCCCGACTTACAATGGAGGGTTAACCTCAATGACTTTGCATGAATTTATTATATTAATGACTCTCTCGATTAGAGGAATCAATATCAACGTCAAGGTACAATTAAATAAAATAATAAATATACAAGCGAATAAATTCCGAAGTTACAAATACATCAACATCCATAGGACTTCCCTAGGGAAAAATTGCCTAGTTTTCCCAAATCACTCCTAAACTCCTCAAATTTATCCATAACTGTCCCAAACTGTCCCAAAAATATATTTTTCATGTACAAATGTATGAAAACATATATGGGCCTTTCCCCAATACCATGGTCGAACTGAACTAAATAAGTCTTCCTAGTTTCATGGTTGGGTGACCCAGAAGTGTGGGAGTAAGTTTCAGCATAGATGACTCTGAAACCTAAATGGTCCCCGATCTAAACGTGTTAGGAAAGATAAATTCAATATTCTAAAACTTGCCTTGTTTGTTTCCCTCTTCCTACTTCCATGCCTACAAATTTCTCAGAAAAAAACACCTTATTTTCCTAGTCCAAAGTTCTATTGTTTGTGTGCAAGTCTTTGATAATAAATTTAATTAAAGTTGCAGCAATATTAGTGATCTGATATGTATATCAGACTTTAGATCATTACAATTTGATGCAATGGAGAGCATTTCTTCCTAAGGTGGGAGGATTGATCCAGATGGATATTGGTGGTCGCCCACCTACTCCGCTCACTCAAAACAATTGTCCATTTTGACAGTTTCTTGGTTATTTTCTACAGTATTTCGGGTCCTAAACTTCTAGGGCCGTGTTGGCAGTCAGCAACAACCCCTTAATTTTTCATTAAGATGAAGGGGGATCAGCTCTCTTTTATGATTTACTTTCAAAAGATTATAAAAGAGTGCCTTCAAAATCTTCGATTCTGAAGGTACTCTCAATTGTAGAAGAGTCAAATGACAACATTTTCATAATTTTGATAATTAGCAGCTATCAGTTTCATAGATTTTTATATAATCAATTCTATCATTAATTAATCTATTTGATTATATGTGTTGATATAAGAAATTTCAAGGGATAGTATGCTAATTGGGGTTCAACGAAAACATATTTTGAATTTGTTTGAAGCTGGTTATTGATAAGATATTATAAAGTTCTAAAAATCCTAGAACTTGAGGTGAATTATTAAATTAAAATTTTTATTAAAACCTAAAAGTTCACATTCTATAGGTAACTTAATATCATATCATTATTTTTGTAAAAATTGTGTATATATAACTAGTGAAAAAGCAAATAAATAAATATCATTTTGAAATCTTTATATGCCATAGTTTGATGTCTTTGCATCCTATCAAATTCGATTGGGGATATTAATGGATGAGGTTTTGTAAAGTCTTAAGACTATATTTCAAAATGAAACTTTATGTATATACATGGCCTAAATGTTAATTCAGATCATTAGTTAGTTGGAGTGCAAAACATTAGGGTTTATGGTTTTGATACTATATCGTCATATTAATAAACATGACCACCTTTCATGTATAATCTAGAGGAGATCATCAATTGACCGTTTTCATAAGAATACACGACCCATATGTCAAATAAATAACACCTGTTACTTGGATCGCTGCGTTGACATGAAGATTTGGCTAACACCTTGTGATTAATTGACAGCTGTAAATATATTAATGAATCATATCAGCAGGATTTAATGTGGTATATGACTGATAACCATTCTGTTTCGTAACACTGTATGAGCTCATCGTGACCAACTATGTGTAATCAATTTCTTGATATACGATTCATCAATCTAATGATCCCTGATATGTAGAATTGCTTAAGATTTACAGTTAGTCATGGTTAGTCATGCATTTATCATAACAGAGCACTGGCTGTAGCGTTCATCACCTCTAAATCCGGTTAAAATGGCCAAACTTGGAGCCTTCCTTTATGTCAGGTATGAAGCATGTGAAGATTTGATGTTTCACATCATGTCTTACACCTGGGTGCCTATCCCTTCCCTCTTCACGAATCCATTCATTCCATTTCATAATCAGGATAGTGGTGAGGAAACCATGGCTCCACTCAGTCGTTTTGAAATATCAGGGTCAGAGCTTGTCGAAGCCAATGAAAAAGTTGCCCTGCTATTTGAGAATATTGGATGGGGGCATTTCTTCAAGAGCTTTAGTGGCCATAACACAGGGGTGACTAAACAGTTTGCTTTGAGCTTGAAAGAAAACATAGCGTAGATTGGGAGTTTTAAGTTTATCATTCACGAAGACAAAATCGCAGAGGCTACGAAGCTCCCACAAATTGGGGAGCGATGGTTCAAAGGAGGGAAAGTGAATAAAAAGAAGTGTCAGTCCTTGTTGTTGCCATTTCCAGCTAGTGCAAAACTGAAAATTGGGGTTTCGCTTAGGTTTCTGAAGCCAGAGTGGCGAGCATTCTACGAGATCTTGGTCAGGTACGTATCGTGCGATGGATGATTTTCTCACCTACATTATTATCACCTAAGACTACTATTAGCATTAAAAGGATGTAAACTTAATCTGCTGTTTTACCTATGGTAAAGTCTGAAAAAAATGTCGCATTCGGTTCAAAGTTTCGATAATCCTGATAGAAGTCTATTTCATCATGGTTTAGTCAAAATTATAGTACAGTATTAACTGTCTCTTAATGGTAAATCATGGGATGAGTTTCTAATTGAATGTCAATTAGGGCAGACTCAATATTGGCCAAACCCTTCCCCAAAGACTCGTAAGAAATGAAAGGTCACTGTAAAATCCGAAGTTAGTAATATTCATGAGGCTGAATCAAAGGATGATGAGCTTTAGGAAGCTAATTCACCCATAAATATTGGTATCAGTGATGAGGGAGTCGAGAATGTAGCTCCTTGTTATTCTGAAGCAACCTTGAACCAGTCTCCATCTAACAAATGTTGTAGTTCACCTGCAAAGACAGGGGAGAAATTAACCAAAACTGAAGATGTTAATGCTGTTGATTATAAAAAACCCTTTGAGCTAAATACTCCTCATAAACATGGCAGTGAATCCATGCACAAACTAGAACAACTAGCACAGGTATGCTGTGATAGAGGGGGGTTTGAATAAAAAAATCTTGTGTTCGTTCGTACGAGAAGGGTTACTAGAAGCATGAACAATACACTTACAGCTTCTATTCCTATGACTCCTCAGCAGAGTACTCAACCAACAATTATCCAGCTTGAGGACGACGTTCCATCGTCGGTTCCTAAAACTACTTGTATGGATGATCCTACTCTTATAAGGAATAATAGTGCAAAATTGACCGAAGACATTACAGAGTCAGGCAGGGCAGAAGTTGTTCCATCGTGTATGGATGCCTATGGTTTAGGCCCCGAGCCATCTTTGGGGAGCTTTCCATCACCTGTTCAAGACGTAGAAAAACCTAATTCTTCTCAGGCAGCGGATTCGTGCCATGACAAGGAGGAGGAAACTCTCCAACAAGTCCTGAACAGGGTATACAAGACTAAGATTGTAGAATTGAAATATGAATTTAAACAGTGTCAATCTAATGCAGCTTTGATAGAGGTGGAAAATAAGACGTTCAGGGAGGAGTTGTTGAACTGGATTAATAGGTGGAAAGAAATAAACATAAAAAAGAACCAATATAAAAAGGCAAAAAAATCAATGATAGGTACCAATCAACATCTGCTTGAACAACTAGAAAAACAAAAGTTAGTGATCATCAGGTTGAAAGCCAAACTAGCAGAATCCAGAAGAGTGGTTGATTTTCAAAATAGAACCTGATGATTATTTCCATTTTCAGATTACGTGATTTGTTTCTCTGTTAACAGGTAATCAAAGTTTTTTTTGTGCATGCATGTAAAATCGCAAATTTTACAGGCACACATTTAAATTATGGTTTCTTTTGTTATTCTTGTTATTATTGGTTTTTAATAAGATGCTTTTTGTTTGTTTAAAATAGGTGGGCATGTCATCGTTATCCTCTACAGTTTCAGGACGTTCCTAATATTCTGGATTTTAGTTGGAAGACGTGGATGTGTATTGAAGACTGGAGTTTCGAAATAGCCACGAATTTGCCAGTTCCTTTAAACTAGCAATTGTTTCAGGCTAGTTGTTTTTGTTGTTATCTTCTAGTGACAAGTGTCTAATAAAAAGAGATTTGATACTATTTGTTAGTGATAGGACTCCTATAGTATTGCATATAGCATTTATGGGAAAACTGAATCGAAAGACTGGTAGTATTATATAAGTTGGTAATTTTTATGAGATAGGGGATGGAGTGACTGAAGCAAAAAATACTCAAAATACTATTTTGATACTAGTTTTGTTCTTGGCTGAAGTTTTATCTTTGGGAATGGGATGTGACTGGAAATCTCCAAGTTTATATCGTGATTGGTATTATTTTGGATACTCTTTATATTTCAGTATATGATCTTCTATATTTAACATTAATACAGTATACTTTGTTATGCTTGTGTTTATTAATCAGTATTTCACTTTGTCAAAGCAATATTGTATTTGAATTAGTATATTATTGTAACTGAATTTTTCAGTGTGTCTACTTTTCGGTGCTACTACTGAAAATTCAAGATATGATGATATATATATGTTTATGTCTATTTGATTTCATTTGTATTGTTGCGATAATTTCATACTGAACATTATTTCTTATTCAAATATCTAATGTTGGTTATTAATTATTAATTGATTAGACATTTCAGAAAATTTGAAGTAATTATTTATTTCAGTTTCTCTGTCAAGTTATTTTATAGCAAAATAATTTAGTGTAGATGATCTAAGTATTTTTATTTTGATCTTACTCCTTATCTTTATGTTTATCATATTATTAATTGATAATTAATATAATATTCAAAATCACTCTTAGCTGAGATAGGATAGTTAGAATAGTTTAGTTAGTATTATTATAGTATAGTTTAGATTTAACAGTTGTTAAATAAGATTTTTGTAAATTTTAGAATCATTTTCAGTAGTCATTTAAAATTTAGGATATTAAATATAAAACCCTCCAAAATCAAAGACTTTCCTTAAGAAAGCAAGTGTAGGATAATTTAGGTAGTTGTAAACTAATTTTAGGGTTTAGTTAGATAGATATAACTTTAGGATAGATTTTTTACTGAATTTTAGTTTCTCCCTAAGAGAAAAATTCAGTTGATAGCAGGACCATAACATGCGATATTTTGCTATTCCAAACACACCAGAAGCTGCTTTAAGCTGATTGTGTGGGCATAATCTCCTTGTTGGCCAAGGTCATAAAATCAGGCCAATGGGCCGTTTTGAGGTCCTACATGACATTTTCTTGTGATTCAAGGGGACAAATGTATACTAATGGTATGCATTTGGCCCCATTAAAAATATTTAAATCTCAGATAAGCATTTCTAACGAGCTATCGAACACCTGAATTTGAGATTGTGTGCAAAAGTTTGGACCTGTTGGCTGGAATTTCTGACTTGGCCAACTTAAGGAGATTTAGCCCACACAAGTTGCTTAGAGCAGCTCTCGGTGTGTTTGAAATGGAAAAATCTCACAGATTATGGTCCTGCTACCAACTGAATTTTTCCTCTTAAGGAGAACCTAAAAATTCAGTAAAAATTTATCCTAATTTTATTACTACCTAAATAAATCATAGAATTAGTTTTCTAAGACCTAAGTTATCCTAAAATGCTTTCTTAAGGAAAGTCTTCATTTTTTTAGGGTTTTGCTTCAAATATTTTAACTTAAAGCCTATTTTAAGTTTTATCAAATTAATCTATTTCTATTTAACAACTGTTAAAATAAACTAAAATTTAAGAAATAAACTAAGCTAAGATTAAAATTAACTAACTATCCTATCTCAGCTGAGAGCAACTTGAAAACTAAATTAATTACCAATTAATTATTTAAAATAAACAAAGAGATAGACAATAACAATTCAAATGAAAATATTCAAATCATTATCATATAATTACTTTATCGAATATGCACAACAACAAAAAATTAAAATAGGTAACTACTTTTAATTTTTCTGTAATGTTCTATTAATTAATAACTAATATTCAATACTAAATATTTGAATAATAAGATGATATTTATTCATGAAAACATTGTAGAAAATACAAATGAAATCAAAAAATAAATATGAAATTTTTATATTATCAAATTTTAATTATCAATACAAATATCGATTAATTAAATTCAATAATATCCTCAAATCAAACATTAATATTGTGCAAACAGAGTATAATTTTGGATAATAAATACAATCATAACACAGTATAATTGTATAAAAAGTATAGTGAGAAAACAATATATCAATACATATATATATAGATAAAGTTTTCAAAATAGTAATAAAATACCAGTTTGAGAACTCAAGTCACAATCCTTCACAAAGATAAAACTCTAGCAAAGAAATTAAAACCAGAACTGTAATTATATTTTAGATAAGTCTATTTCTTCAATAATCCATCCCCCTTTATTACACCGAGCTTACTAGCTTATATAATAAGACTAGTGACTCCTTCCAATTTCTATGTAACAAACATGCTAAAAATATCCCCTCGGTTTCTAACAACCACTACATAATAAAGACAGAAATTCTATCCCTATTCTGTTGCATCGAATTTCTTCAAAGAAGGCACCTGGAAAAAACGTTTTATCCTATGAAACAACAATGTCAATCATATGACTGGCTAGTTGAATCGACCTATGACGTGGTTGTCTTTAGCATCCAATTCTTCTAGAAGCACCAGCGAATGCCAACGACGAGCAAAAATAGTCTTCATTCCTTACAACATGTCAACAATATGTACACCTGTAACAAAAATTAATTTCTCATTAAAATCATGATAACAGAAAATAAAATAAAATAATAGGAATTATAAGCATACCTGCAAAATCTACGATTTTGCAGGTGTGCTAATTAAATCATTTTATTACCTTTCAAAATTGAAATTAAAATAACTAAAAATAGACTAAGTCATTGCTATCTGTAATTTGATTGCTTTCCTGGCTTCTGATAGCTTGGCCCTAATTTTCAAGATTTATTCTTCATGGACTCTTTCATCTTTCAGTAATTTATCATTAGTTGCAGCTAACAATTTTTTTTCTGCCTTGTATTTGTCTTTCTTGGATTTCATTTGTTGCCATCGATCTACCCACATTAACAATTCATTTTTTTGCTGTTGTAACTTTGCTTTCAACTTGTCACAAGCTTCTTCAATGTCCTTTAACCGATCAGCCTTATGTTGTTTCGAAAGCTTGATCGACTGCTTCGCTGCTTTTAAAGTGTCTGCTAGAGAATATTCATCATTTAATGGTGAATCAAATTGAGCTTCATGTTCAGAATGTGCTGGTAATGGTGATTCACGAGGAGGAGATTCATCCTTGTCATCACTATTATCCTCAACAACAATGGGTTCACTACTCTGTTCTATGGTTCTTGGAACCAAAAGACTGATTATACGTTTCAGATTTTCTCATGCTCGATTCAAGGGTTTTATTGTCACCTTCCAGATTTTTCCCTTTTACCTCATACTTCTTTCTCTCCTCCATTACCTTAGAATATAAATCACCTATCGATTTAGCAGGGTGCGTCTGAACAACAATTTTACTTCCCTCTCCTACTACGTTTTCTCTCTTTTATTGTTCAGGAGGGTTCGAAGTATAAAATATTTCATTTTCAACTATCAGACAAAGCTTATCCAACCTCTCATGATCAGTTATGTGATCAGTCTCTTCTTTTACTTCTCCTTCACAAGGTCTTCTTCTTTTTGCATGGGTCTTAGGTAAGTAAGTAGGACAAAATTGGGTTAACCCGAACTCATTATATTTCAAGAATTCATCCCATGTTTTCCCTATTGTAACTAACTGATACTGAACTAAAATTTTGATCAAACTGTGATGGAAAATACTACAATCTTGATTACCAATGGTACGCTGAACCATGACAGCCATTTTATGCAAACTATGAATTAGAAAGTAGGGTAGATTTAATTTCAAACCCTTAGTAGCCATTAAAATTCTCGGATGATATAACTAGACATTTGAATATTGACCATCACAAGAGATGTACCTGGAAATGACTTCAAAAGGAGCATGCCATTGATTCCTCAAATATTTTACAGGAAAAATGAACTTAAGGTGTGCATCTTCCTTTGATAATGGAAGAAGGAACTGCTTAAAATTTTTATTGTCAATTTGTGACCCTTTGAACCAGCATTCACCAGTACGAGGTAGCTTCGTAGCTTTCGAAATAAACTCTTCATCTATGATTACTTGTAAATTACCTATCTGAGCAACATTTCCATCAAAGGACAATGCAAACCATCTGGTAACTTCTTCATTATGTCCACTGAAACCCCAAAAGAAGAGTTTCCAACCAATTTTCTCAAATAGGGAAAGAACTTCAGGGTCGGCTTCTAACATTTCTGGACCATAAAGCTCAAAGTGACTTAAGGGAGCCATCTGTTCAACTATCAATTCTTTCTGTGACAGAGGATTGAAATGGGTTGTAAAGACTGAAGGAATAGGGATACGTGAATACACAGACATGTTATGAACCTTCATGTGATTCTGGAAGATCTAATAAGTAACCCTAGACTAATTCCTACACGTGAGAACTTCACCATCAGACTATCGTAAGTATTCATCAAACAAATTGATGTGATCTGAAATCATTACGTGATATTTGAAATCAAATAAATTCATGAATGTAGAACAACTGTTAGATAGGATGGTATTAATATGGACACATATGAATAAGGTAATCATCACATAATAAAATCCTTTTGAACAAATGTCATCAAACCAATCAATTTGCATCTTATACCATAAACACGACTGTCAATGTTAATAGGCAAGGATTATACATGGAAGGCAATCGTGCTATCAAACCAGATGATGTGAAGTTGTCATTACAAGCACTGATATCTTCTAGGGTTTCATAAATCCAACCAAGTACCAATAGCAACTTTGGATAATAATTTAAATGCCCAAAAACCATATTTATGCATGTAATAGATTCAAGGAGAAAATGATATAGTTTTGAATGAACTCATAAAATCCAAATTATTATATGACCTATTGCAAAGTATGATCGGAAGAAAAATTTATTAAAGACTAAACACTAGATCAAAATCAATTACTATGATAATAATACAATGAACATTCGAAATGATATATAAAAATACACTTTAACTATTTTGAGAAACATATATACACTTTCCAAAATTTGTAAAATAACATAGTATTAAAAGATAAAGTTTTATGTAAAAATATTTTATTAGGGTTAAAATAAAATATTTCAATTAATTCATCAACCCTAATAATATAAAGTACAAAAAATTAATGATAAATACTTTGTCAAAAGAAACCAATAAAACCAAATTGTAGCAAGTTCAACATGCATTTTCATTTTAATCCAAAGAACTATTTAGCACACTATAATTTAAATGTCTTGAATCAATATATAATCAGATGTATTGATAATAATAAAAATTGATTATATATATATATATATAGAATTACAAGATTTAACAGCTGCTAATTTATTAAATTTATGAAAGTGTTTCCTAAATTTCTAATATAACCCTTAACTCTTCTTAAATTGAGAGTACCTTCAGAATCAAAGATTCTGAAGGAACTCTTATACAATTCTTGTGATAAATCATAGAAGAGAACTGATCATTTTTATTCAGCAAAGCAGAAAAAAATGAGAGGGTCGTTGCCTGCCAACAGGACCTTGGGAAGTTGAATGTTCAGCTACCCACCTTAGAGCCGCAAAATGATTTATGACGGTTCATCTTCTAGGGTTATGTTCTGGAAATTTAGGTTTCTAACCCTCCTCATTATCATAAATAGGAACTTTTGGCCTCATTTTGTATTCACCTTGGAAGGAATGAATGTAGCATCCACAACTCTTCTCAAAGATAGATACCACCATTCTAGCTATTGTATTTACAATATGTTCTATTTCTGACATTCAATAGAATATATGTTTACTATATCTCTGTTTTCATTGCAATATGTATGTGTTTATGATTCTATATCCATTCTTTTATTTCATTCTCACATAAATCCGGATCAGTGGTATCGAAACAATTTGGTCTTTAATTGTTTCTCGGTGCATGTCTCCGACGAGGTTAGCATATAGAGAGTTGGGTATCGAACTAGTTTCACTTCGGGAATACCACTCTCATCATCCCATGTGGACTCCCATGTGGACTCCCATGGTGGAATAAAATATATCTAATGGAGTAGGATATCGTATTAAATTGTTTCTTGAGGAATCCCTCGCACAAAAGAGGAATGCAATGATGGATAATTTCGCCCAGATCCTTCAACGACTGCAGACAACGACAAATGCACATTCAACCAGTAGTCATTTCAAGGATGAAAATCCATTCAAGGTACAAGTTAACTTTGATACTCATTTATTTTAAGGCCAGATCGATGTTGATGCCCTAGATAAGTGGTTGAATGTTTTAGAAGGATATTTCTCTGTCCACAATTTTTTCGATAGGGAAAACATCACCTTTGCGCTCCTCAAGGTCATTCCCCATGTCAAAAATTGGTGGGATACTTATTGTGAGAAAAATGTATCATACGAGTGTGAAATGTTCGAAGCAAATCCCACTTGGGACTCTTTCATAAATGTCGTCAAGGAAAAGTATTACATTGTGGTAAACTATGATGACCAACACACAAAGTGGACCATTCTGTGTCAAGAGAGGGACTAGACGATGTTTGACTACACTAACAACTTTCATACCTTGCATACAAAGTTGGGTATCAAGGATTTCGAGCAGCACCTGGTGCTGAAATATCACAGTGGCCTACAATGGTACATACAAACAGAGATGAACTTCCTAGACATCTCTTCATTGGGAGCTTCCTATCGATATGTTATCAAAATCAAGGATAAATTTTGGAAAAATAACAAGCGAGACTTTGGACATACGAATACACCGCCAAAGCAAGGAAAAGGAAACCCTAGCCGACAGAACACAAGACAAGGAAATGACAACCAGTCCCTGCCACAAGTAAAGAAAGGTAATGAAAAGACAAAACAGGACACCAAGAAGTGGTGTGAGTTCCACAAAATCCCCTGGCACAATATTAATGAATGTCGCTCAAAGTAGTCATTCGTGGAAGAGATTAAAGCTTCATAATCATATCTCGATTTTGATTCAATACCCAATTTCATATCCACAGACTATGGGAAGGGGATCATTGTTGCATAATCCAATGTCACTGTTTCTACCACATAGATCCAACCAGAGGAACCCGAAGAGTCAGAGATAGAGGAGCACCTCTTCCACTCACAGACGTGGATGAAGGTAATCCCAATACATATTTTTGTTGACAACAATAGAAAAAAGAACCTAATATTAGTAGAATTTATCAAGAGACTGGAGCTTTCGACAAAACCACACCTGTAACCCTACAACATCAGTTGGTTAAGCCAAGGATGAGGTATACGCGTTACTCATCAATGTTGCCTACCATATGGCATCAATCCTTTCAAGGATGAGGTACTATTTGATGTGGCCCCACTTCAAGTCCGTGATGTTCATTTAGGACAACATATATGTGGAAGCTTCATGATATATATGAATCATGACCTCATAGTGTCATTGTCACTTTGCAAGGACAACTCTATCAGATACCAGAGATAGTTGCACCTACAACAGTCTCGTAGGGTAGGAAGATAATATCCCACACCGGGAAGTTATCGCTCTTCACAATTTCCTCTTAAGGAGAACATCGGATCATAGAGACCTCCACATCCTCTACATAGGGTCCCTATGCTCATAAGAAACAAGAAGAACACAAAGAAAGTGTTCTGTCATCCATTCAAATACCTTTACAATGCAAGGCCATGCATTAAAGTTGCTCATCCAGAAAGAAATCATCTAGATTGGTTTAGTCAAAGGATAACACAAAAACTATAATTGTTGAACATCTCCATCACATCCATCAACAACAATTACAGGCCTCTCGGTATGTCAAAGAAAGCAAGCCTTTTCATTTCAGTGAATGTCACACCTGGAGATAAACTCAATAAATAGTTCAAGATATGATACATGATTTGATGCAATGGAGACCATTGATTCCTAAGGGGGGAGGATTGATCCAGATGGATATCAGTGTCCAAGAACCTATTCCATTGGCCCAAAAAAATTGTTTGTTTTAGCGGTTTCGTAGTTATTTTTCAAAAAAAAATCGAGTTTTAAACTTCCAGGGCCATTTTGAGGTCCTAAACGACATTTTTTGTTGATTCAGGGGGCTAGATTGATAGAAACTACAAGCATTTGAACCTATTCAAAATATGTAAATCTATGATATTCCTTTCAAATGGGGTATCAAGGGTCGAAATCAAAGATCATACGCAAAAGTTATGACCCCGAGAAGATGACTAATCAACTAACCACCTTTGGGCCGCAAACTTTATGACAGTTCAAATTGTAGGTTTATGTTGTCGATGTATAGCATTATTTACCTCATGATTATTATAAATAGGCCCTTTCAGCCTCATTTTGTATTCAGCTTGGAACATATGACGTAGCATCCATACCTCTTCTCAGAGATAGCTACCACCATTCTAGCTATTGTATTTGTTCTATTTCTGCATTTAATAGAATATGTGTTTACTGTATCTCATTTTTCATTGAAATATGTATGTCTTTGTGATTCTATATATGTTCTTTCATTTCGTTCTCACATAAATCCAGATCATACGTACTCATAGTTGTCGTTGCATTTCCAGGCTTCCTTACCCGGAATGCAACAATCAAAGGATGAAGTGGAAAATTTACCTACTCGAATGTGTCATGAATGGGATAGCCTAGTTACCATTCTTCTGGGGCTATTTTATCTAGGATTCCTCTCGGTAGGGGGATATCCCTTAGCTATTATTTGTCTTCTGGGTCGTATTGTCTGGATCAGATTTCATCACCCTGTAGAGGATATGGCGTGAACAAGATTCTATATCCTTAGTTAAATGTTTGCATTCTCTCATACATCATGGGTTAGAAAGTATTTTTGTTTCTAACCTAGTGACTTATTGTTGGCATTTTGTCCATTTTTTGCTACTTTCCTGCTGTGACACAAGATTGCAATAGAGTTTTAGAGTGTACTAGTGGCTTGAGTCTCACTTTTGTTACAAGATCTCATTCTGCACACACAACTATAGTTGTATTTTCTAGACTTTTCATAACCCTCTATCACACTTACGTCACTCTACCATCATTGATCCTCTGAGGTACTATTGTAGACTTCAGGGGTAGTCACCATAATTTGGTTCATTGGATCATTTAAATTGTACTCCTAGTTGACATCATTCACTATCTCTATAACCCTTTTGCGAAAGAATTGCAGTTGAGACTGATCATTACCACTCATATCCCTTTCCCACACCTAGTCCTATGGATACTAACATTCCTTCATTTGGAGACCGAATCCCTGATGCCTTTTATGGAGGCTTGGTTAGAGGAGGATTTGGTGGGGGGAATCCCTCAATCGGTAATCCTCCTGCTGGAAACCCACCCATTGGAAACCGTCATGTAGGAAACCTTTATACTCAGAACCCTCCCATTTGGAACCCACATTTTGGGATCCTTCCTTCTAGAAATCCCATTAGAAACCCACCCACCGGGCATGTCCTAATTGGGAACCCATACATAGGTTACTTTTCGATGGGAAGCCCTTATTCTAGTAACCCCTATATAGGAAATAAACCCATATGGAACCCCCCTATGGGGAATAATCCCCTGACAAATCCTTCACTTGGAGGTCCCATGACTGCGATTTTTCCATGTGAAGATAGCCTCAACCTACCTAATTTTGCGAGACTGACCAACAATATGATTCATCATGATCCCAATTTCCCCCTATTCCAACCAATCTCCCATCGAACATCCTAAAGTTTGAAGGGAAGGTTGATGAATAACCCCAAAATCATATCATGTCATTTCACCTATTTTGCTCGTTAAATAGAATCATAGACGATTTCATTAGACTACCCCTGTTTCAACAGATCCTCACCAGTATCGATGCCAAGTGTTATATCGAACAAACCCATGGAAAAATTCCTAAATTTGTGTAATTGGATTCCACCTTTATACAATTATTTCAGTTACCCATATGATATGATGACAGAGTAGAAATCTATCTCGCTTGTCAAAAAAATTATTCCACCCACATCACAGTCCATATCCATGAGTGGCGTAGACACAGAAGTCTATGCAAGATCAAACTTGATGAATGAATATTTTTAGACTAATTCCTCAAGTCCCTCCTCCCCACCATTTCCAAGGACATGGCCTCTGAATGACCTAAAACTAAGGAAGAGGAAATTCTAAAATATCATTAGTTCGAACTAATATATGCCCAATTTAGGTATCTGTATACCATCATCCCCGATGCTCCTTATGACGACTCCTATCAGAAAGATCTCCCAGGGGAATCCCACACTGTAGATGGTGTCATTGGAAATATCACCTAGAGAACCAACTCATATGTGACTTACCCTCCCCTAGTGACTGGTTATACATATGGATTTGTTCAAAATGTAGTGCACCCTAATCAAGGCTCGATCACCACTTCGAGCTACAGTCCATATTTATCACATTCCTCATCACAGTTAAGAACGAGTACTGAATTATCAGCTCCTACCTCAGCCCCCCATGTTCATACACCCTCATGCAATTCCATTATGTGTCACAATGATTCTACTAACTTTTTGTCTGCTTTGACCATGAACCCATACTATCTATTTCCTCACCGACCCCCAGTCACTCCAATTTAGCCACTCCCTGTTGCTCCCCATTTTCCACAGGGGAAATTATAAACCTAACAAAATATGCCCCCTCAAGCTATGCCAATACCTAACAAGCAAAACCTTGAAAAAGATTCGAGGAAATAAAAAAGGAAATAAAAAATGGTAGGGAGGTGGAAACTAAACTACAAACCCACCTGACAACATTGGTGCAAATCCTGCAAACCAAGATCCCAATAAGCCACCTAAATAGGTGAAGAATTCTCAACTATGGATAAATCATCCATCCTCTTTATGTGATGTGTATGGGAATTATACTCATCATTGTTCTCACTTGGCTAAGGAATTCCAACTATGGAATGAGGAAAATCAACACGAAGCGATGATGATCCCACCAGGGAAAGCTATCCCACGCATGCCTCAAAATAACCAAACTCAACCGGTGGTTCTGCAGAATTCTTTCCCCGCATAAGGAGTTATAACATGAAATCCAATGGTGCCTTACACAACCCAATTAGCTTTGAACATTGAGTCAACCATATGACTCTAGGGTTCAACACCTCCTTATGATGTCCTATAATGTCAACCTCCAAACCTAACGTAACTAATATGGCCCAACAATCGAAACTACGACTATTGATCAAAGGAAATACACCACTCCCATGGATGACACCTTGCACCTTCTTAGGACTCCTACAAATGAGATTCCAAAAGTGCCTAAGTTTACTATGTTTCTCATTGCAAATAATCTTGTTGGAATATATTAAACCCACTCATAACTTAGGATAAAATAATTAATCATTACTTGATTAATGATTCACCCACTAGCTTAATTAGTTGGCATCTACTTGCACCTTAAAGTCAATGCATGCCATATATATCCTAGGAATTATTTATTTCTAATTCTAGGTTGATCTTGACCACCTTGTTACCATCCAGAATTAGTATACAGCACTTTACAGCAGATTCAGCTTTATTTTGCTTTTTCTGCTTTTCTATGGATAAGATAAAAGCTAGTCAACTAGGAAACTATAAGCTTTTGTTTCCAACCCATCCTCCATTAGTTTTGCTTCATTTTCTAGGATTATCATTTTTTTCCATCTCCCTTGAAAACTCACTCATGCTTTTTCCAACTCGTGAGGTCCTTGATAGTTTTGGGAAGTGCTTTAGCCACCTATGGGGGTTTGCTATATTTTGGTAAGTCGGCCTTTTTGAGCTTTATGAGTTGATTCCATACAATTTGATTTTCCTATGAGGGATGTAATATTTATGTACACTATTATTCATCATTATTAAATGTAAGGATACACACCAATATTCATCTCTTCATTCATGTGATTCAATCTCTTTTCTTCTCTCTATTTTTCCTGTGTATGCTTGTGAGAATTTTTAGTAGCAAGATCTATTTCTTGTGATTATTCTTAGAATAATTGCTCATAACATTGATATATTATTTCTACATGGTATCAGAGCTACAGGGAGCACAACCTTTCCATCTTCTACAGAGCAGCAAGGTTGCTCAAGTTCTACAGAGTTGAGGAGCACATCCAGTCTCCTATCGCTCTCTGAAGAAGAGCTTGTCTAGCTTACAAGATTTTCTCCTAGTTTGTTTTGAAGGTTGTAGAGAGTATATACTAGATAATATCAACAACTTATATATGGATTCAAAATTTCCTTTACTATATCCTTTCAACTATGCTAATTGGAAGCCAAAGATGAGTGCATACTTGAAGAGGCAATGTCTCTTTGATGTCTCCATTGGTGCATTGAGTGAACCTGAGTCTTATGAAGAGAATATTGATTGGATTAATAATTGTGATAGAGATTATCAAATTATGTGTTTGGGAATGTCTCCAAATATATATCATCTCATAGATTCTGCTGAGTTTCCATTTGAGATTTGGAAAAATTTGGACAAAGCTTTTGGTTTGCAGGAAATTGAAGATGAAACATGGAGCGAACCCAACATCTCCTCTTGTTCTCTCTCTCAAGTTTTCTTGGCCTCTACATTCTCTAATGAATTTTATCATGGTGAATAATTTTCTCATACAATTCATGTTTCTTTTTCTCTCTTTGATTCGAATTCTTCCTCCCTCATTCAAGAAGCAAATATTGAAGAGCCATCTTTTTTTGTGTCTCTTGAAGGTGATTTTTCTTCTTGTGATACTAATGATGAAAAAGAAGTAACATATGGATATTCTATTGATATTTATGATGATCCTATCACCCATTCATTATTCTTTATATTTCCTATCTTAGATTATGTTATCTATGTGCCGGATTCTTCACACTTTGTGCATACCTCTCTCATTGATGGTGCACAACCCAGTGATTTCCAGGATGTTTGCTTAGCCAAATCAAGCCTTACTTGTGTCATACCAATTACCTTAATTGATATCATGTGCTTCAGCATATCCTCCTTTGTTCTTGGAATCAATACTCAGAACCTCCTTGAAGATTGTGAACATCTCATTATTTCCTCCTTTCATACAGAGGATTCATTGCTAGTGTATTCCCATGAGTCTATTGATATACTTTTATGTGATCATTTGGATTCTGATTTAGAATAATATTTTCAGGTTTATACAAATATAATACCACCATCCATACCATCTACCATACCTCTGAATAATCCTAAGACTATACACATCCCAAGTTCATTAGTTGATTCCTCATTGGTCTGTTATGCAGTGATATTTATCTTACATGGTTTGAAGTCTTTCCTATCTTTCAATGGCTGGTTATCCATGTCCTTAGTCATATTTGGAATGATATTAAATATGTTTGGATATTTTCTAAGCACTTATGGTTCATATTTTATGCTCATCCATCATTCAGATTTTTACACCTATCAGTTTTCCCCAGTTGCTCATAATTTTCCTAGTCTAGCCCTATATCCTCATGGAGCCACTGAATCCTTTGCCTTTGCTGTTCCATATGCTAATATTTATGATATATAAGAATTTTATCAGCCTCATATCATATATATACAGGTGCTACATCATATTGGAATATTGACATGTGATTCACATCACAATTTTGCAGCTATTCAGGGAATTGGGTGTGAAATAAATTGCCTTAATTTTTGTACTCTTTGGGAAGGAGTATGCACAGATATATTTTCCATTTCAGATTATGTTTGTAGATCAGAGTTTGACAGTAGAAAGAAGTATTTAGATAATTCTCCTACTTCATCAATTGATGAGATACAAGGAGTCTATCCTCTTCCTTCTTGTAGGTTCTACACTCCAGCGCATGATCATGGAGTTCATGATTTCTTCAACAAGTCCTTCATCCAGAAGAAGTTCAGTCAGCTCATTAATGTTAGAATAATCAACCCATAGTATTTACCCACTTAGACATTATTTCATTTATTTTTTCTTATTTGCCTAGTCCATGAGTCCCACCATGTGCAAGTTGTCAATTGCCTATCCATAGAGGTCAAACTTGCCATTATTGACTCATGGAGTGCTTGGGAAAGTCCTGGGAATCAAATCTGATTTATTCCTAGCCTCCTAGGTGCCCTTCTGCTTTTTCTACTTTGTTGACTGCTTTTCCAGTTTTTAAAGCACATAAGGAAAGCTAGACTAGGTGAGGTGAACCTGTTTTATTCCCCTTTCATCCTCCACTCTTTCCTCCATGAAAAAGCATGTATGAGCTGCCATTTGACCACTCTTTAGCTTGCCCATGCGCCCTTGCTAATTCGTGGGGTCCTTGATAGATTTGGGATCAGCTTTTTACACCTATGGGGGATTTGCCTATTTTGGGTAAGCCTGCTTTATGCTAGATTTGGATGCTTCCTCATGCATTAGATTTGTTCATGTATTCTATATATTCAGAATCCTATGTTATTATAGGGTTGGCTATTGTACACTCAGTTAATATAATTTTGTGTTACAGCTCCATATTCAGTCTCCATTGTTGATAATTTGCATGATCAATTGTTAATTGCTGTGAGTGAAATTAATCTAATA
>LPNX010001572.1:31118-44831 GCA_001517045.1 Pseudotsuga menziesii | reverse complement strand
ATAGTATTTACCCACTTAGACATTATTTCATTTATTTTGTCTTATTTGCCTACTCCATGAGTCCCACCATGTGCAAGTTGTCAATTGCCTATCCATAGAGGTAAAACTTGCCATTATTGACTCATGGAGTGCTTGGGAAAGTCCTAGGAATCAAATCTACTTTATTCCTAGCCTCCTAGGCGCCCTTCTTCTTTTTCTGCTTTGTTGACTGCTTTTCCAGTTTTTAAAGCACATAAGGAAAGCTAGACTAGGTGAGGTGAACCTGTTTTATTCCCCTTTCATCCTCCACTCTTTCCTCCATGCAAAAGCATGTATGAGCTGCCATTTGACCACTCTTTAGCTTGCCCATGCGCCCTTGCTAATTCGTGGGGTCCTTGATAGATTTGGGATCATCTTTTTACACCTATGGGGGATTTGCCTATTTTGGGTAAGCCTGCTTTATGCTAGATTTGGATGATTCCTCATGCATTCGATTTGCTCATGTATTATATATATTCAGCAGCCTATGTTATTACAGGTTTGGCTATTGTACACTCAGTTAATATAATTTTGTGTTACAGCTCCATATTCAGTCTCCATTGTTGATAATTTGCATGATCAATTGTTAATTGCTGTGAGTGAAATTAATCTACTGCAGGCCTGAATTTATACAATTAAAGTGAAGATGAAGATATGTCTAAGACATATTTAAAATTGTGTTCCTTGTCCTATCTTGAAGGAGGATTTTCCCCATGTGGTTTTGCCTCTTTCCTTACTTTTCTGGACATAATAATTGTTAAAGGGTGACCATAACCTTGTTGCTGGGCCCTATATGCATCCATATGCATCCATATTTTTTTTTCATACCATCATAAAGTCAGACTTATAGGGGGGTGTTGGAATATATTAAACCCACTCATAACTTAGGATAAAATAATTAATCATTATCTGATTAATTATTCACCCACTAGCTTAATTAGTTGGCATCCACTTGCACCTTAAAGTCAATACATAACATCTATATCCTAGGAATTATTTATTTCTAATTCAGGGTTGATCTTGACCACCTTTTGACCATCCAGAATTAGTATACAACACTTTACAGTAGATTCTGCTTTATTCTACTTTTTCTTCTTTTCTATGGATAAGATAAAAGCTAGTCAACTAGGAAACTTGCACATTTTGTTTCCAACCCATCAGCTTTTGTTTCCAACCCATCCTCCATTAGTTTTTCTTCATTTTATAGGATTATCATATTTTTCCATATCCCTTAACAAATCACTCATGATTTTTCAAACTCGTGAGGTCCTTGATAGATTTGGGAAGTGCTTTAGCCACCTATGGGGGTTTGCTATATTTTGGTAAGTTGGCCTTTTTGAGTTTTATGAGTCATTTCCATACAATTAGATTTTCCTATGAGGGATGTACTATTTATGTACACTATTATTCATCATTATTCAATGGAAGGATACACACCAATATTAATTTCTTCATTCATGTGATTCAGTCTCTTTTCTTCTCTCTATTTTTCCTGTGTATGCTTGTGAGAATTATTAGTAGCAAGATCTATTTCCTATGCTTCTTCTTAGAATCATTTCTCATAGCATTGATATATTATTTCTACAAATCTCAACGCTCATGTTTTTCCCAATTGTAGTGTTTTCGATGACTTAGCGCAATCCCCTGCTGCCATGTCAACCCTGGAAGTCCTTAGAAATTTCCCTATGAAACAAAAATCTTTAATCTTTACTTTAGGTGATATTGATCTCTCTGACTCCCATTTGGTGAATTTTGATATGGATCAAGCATATCCATGGATTCCCTCCTTAGTAGCCTTCCAAGTCTCAATGACCATTCATAACTTGGTGATTCATCGATGTATTATTGATGAAGGCGCCTGTAACGCCTCGGTTTTGACCCTGTTTGCATTAAGCGTACATGATGTATATATTGTAATTAATCATGGTGTGGAGCTAAAGGAAAAAGCCCCACCATCGATTTAGCATTTAATTTTCTAGCGATTAAATCGTTGCCGATGGTATATCGTGATATCTGGCACATTATAGTTTTGGCATCATGTAAATATGCATTTTAATTAAAATGAACCCCAACCAGCTATGTCAATGCAACCATAACGAAAAGGGCATGATTTTCCTAAGGATAAGGAGGGGGAATTATTAAACTTTGAGCCTGTGGGGAAAAGACATGTGTCAGCTGTTGAACCCATTTAGTTGTATCCCACCCTTTTGACTTACTCACCTTTCCTTGTCTCATCAGTCAAGTACCACATTAAAAACTTATGTTGTTGTTGGGACAGTTATTGTTGGGCAGTGGTGTGTGGCAGGAATGTCAGTCCTTGCCCACATGCATACTCCACCAGCAGACCCTTTCCCTTCACGTGGGAAGGGAGGCAAACAATTCCACTCTCCCATTCCTCCATTATGTCCATCCACATGTAGAGACGGTCGCTCTCTTCTCCTCACGCATAGGTTGGGATTCTTCATTGTTTCCTCACACAGTGAGCTAGGGAGCCATTTTTTGTCACCCATAAATTTCCTGTGAATGAGCCATTCATGATTTTTGCTGTCGGTGTGTGTTTTCCTTACCGGTTTTGCGGTCTGCGTATATGTTTTTCCTCTTGTCCATGATGAGAGTCTAATCTTCTCTCCAATTCTCTGGGCTGTGTATTTTTCCATTGCTTCAATGTTGAGATCAGGGTTGATGTTTTCCCCAAAATTTATGGCTTGATGTGGATTCCTTTTCATTTTTTTTTGTTGTGAATTCTCATTGGGTTGTTTTGGCCACGATAGGACCAAGAATGACTTAGGGATTGGATTTCCCTGTCCAAGCTGTGAATTGCTTGTTTTGCTGCATGTATGTAGCGGTTGGTCTCTGAATTGTGTTGGAGTGGGGATGAGGGCTTGGGTTGCTTGATAAACCTGGTGTGTTTGGGAGCCACACAGACAAATCTAGAGGGTTTGCTTTCTTCTCCACAACCCCTGAATAGCACTGGAAGGGAGGTCAAGGCCTGAGGGACTGTGTATCAGAGAAGGGATTGATTTCCTTGTGTTGGGTGTGTTTGAGTGTCCCAGAAGTCCAACTAGTTCTAGTGTAGGTGTCCTTAGCTCTTCAATGGGCTCACCAGCTTAGCATTCATCCTTTCCCAGCTCCTTGATGGCCTAATAAACCCAACTATGTTGGCTTGGATTATTTGTGTATCCTTGGCTATGTGTAAGCCTGCTTGTTCCTTATTCCTTGGGGAATCATGCCCAGCTTAGGGGTGGAAGTGTTGCTGAGATACTAAGGAGCACATTGGCCTATGGTTGGGTGGAACATTGTAGTGACGTAGCTGGTTGCGGAATGAATTCTTCACAGGATAAGTATTCTTGTATATTTCATCTCTGCAATTATATTTACTGTTTAATGGATTATGATGAACATGTCAAATGCTTGAATGTATGGATTGCTTCCGTTGTATGTTAAACAATTATGCATGTATGCATGTTTTACTTCAAGGCATTTTATTTCAGATTTTATGTATGTACATGTTCATGGGGCTAGATGCCCGTATAGTTTTGATTTGGTAGCGTCCTCTTCATCGGTTGGAGGGTCGGGGATGTTACAGTGCCTCCATTTGCATCATGTCAACTCATGTTTGGTAGAAGCTCGGATCCCCTCAACTCGTTCCATCCACCCAATAGTTGTGTGATTATGATAGTCATCCTACCCAACCACAGGGAATTCTTCAGAATGAACATGGTGAGTTAGCTAGAAAACCAATGTTAAAAGACATTGAATTAGTCAACACCCAGTTAGACTACAACCTACTCCTTGGACGTAGCTATATGCATGTGATGAAAGAGCTTGCATCATCTGTCTTCTGATTTATGACAGTCCTTCATGAAGGGGATATCGTTAAGTTGTATTAGTTGTCGTAGTACGATGCCAAGGGTATTTCCTATCCAAAGAATGTCTTACCTCTACTCGACATCCGTATCAGTAGTGCATCCATCCCAACTTTTACATCTGTTGGACCCGATATTTTTCAAAAATTACCCATGGTTGGAACATTTTAGGATATGCCTCCACCACCTTTAAAAGTGTAAATATTTGAGCTCTGTATGGTTTCTTACAATAATTCCATGCCCCAACCAAAACCAACCCCCTCTACCAGTCAGTTACCTAGGAAGAAATGGGGAGCAACACCTATTCAGCAAATCCCCCTTTTGTTTCCACCATGTGGAATTGTGAGCACTCTAGTCATGGAAACTCTCAATTTCCTAGGTTTGACATTGGGCCTCCATGTTTGGTAGCTTACACCTCCCAACCCACCTCCCACATCACAGGTTTTTTAACACCCATGCAACCTATTGGTACTTCCAAACACCCTCCTTTAGGAGTGTCAAAAGTAGAAGCAGGCATTGAACCACCTCCTATAAAAAAGAATTCTTGGGGAAATGTAGCAAGTAAAACACCATTAGGAAACTGAAACAAAACCGTGAACCCTTCCTCTTCTGCCTTAGCTTGAGCCCCATCGCCTTGTGCTTTGTGCAATGTTTTGGTTCATGCTACCCCGATCTGTCTGAAGTTTCTTGTCTTATGCACTCATCTTCAATTGTTAGGTGACACTATTACAAAATGAGAGATAAATGACCATGTGACCAAAAAATTGGTCACCATAGTTTTTTCAAGGACTAAATGGCCAAACTTGAGAAATTTTAAGTTAGTTAACTAAAAATGACCAATTTGGTCACAAGATGAGAACTAAACTAAAAATGACCAATATATATAACCAATTTGGTCATGGGATAATAGCTAAACTAAAAATTACCACGTAATAATCGGTCATTTATTTGGTCATTTTTAGCTATGTCACTCTAACAATGGAAAATTACAATTTTGACAATGAATTTGTATAATTTACTAAATTCTAACACTGCAGATGGATTCAAATACCCCTTTCTAAATTCTAATATTGCAGATGGATTTAGATACCCCTTAGGAATAACATTGCAAATGTATTCAAAGACCCCCCTTTTTAAGGGGTTTGGGATCTTTGAATCCATCTGAAGTGTTAGAATTTAGTACTTACATTCTAAGGGGTCTTTGAATCCATATTTATTGTTAGAATTTAGTACAGGGGTATTTGAATCCATCTGCAATGTTAAAATTTAGTAAATTGTAGACCCCTTCATGGATTCAATGGGTTATTTCGATAGTCCAGTTAGTAATGTCTAAGAGATTCTCATTTCTTATTAAAAGCATAACCATGTCTTGAATATTATACCATCATGTTTAACTTATTGCAATTATTATTCTCATATTTCATTTGTCCAAAATCATCATTGTTTTACACTTTCGACACTCAATTGAAGTTTCATTAAGTAAGAGACTTTTGCATCCTATTAGTTGAAATATGCCTTTTTGTGCCTCCCAGTTAATTTTTCGATCTTGTCTATGGACACCAACTCATCACACCTATATCTAGAATGTTAGAAATACCACCTTGGTGTTCCCATGGAGAAAAAAGAACTATATTGTCCATTTTAAAAAAACCTCATTTTTATATTAAAACGCCCATCTTTATAATATACCCTTTCTAAAATAATATTCCCCAATTAGTTAGATTTTAAATATTTTTTACTCGGATTTTCTGATTATAATTTTAGAATATAAAACAATCTCTTTCCCTGACTTAATTAAAAGGTGTCCCTTTTAATTAACCCTCTATCCCATTTATCCATTCTACATGTTATGAACATCCCTTTTAAAGAGGACCCCATTTATGGCATAGCCACATACCCTTCTTCCCTATGTCTCCAAAAGTTTCATTAAAACATAAAGGTGAACAAAAATTCTAAATAAAAAGTATCCTATATCCCTTTCTACTACTAACCCCCTTCCAAATGCCATATTTATGCACAAAGGGGTTCCCTTGTCCCACAAACAAGGTTCCCTCATACACTAACTTGGTGTCTCGATTAGCAATGTCCTCGAATATATATTATTATTATTATTATATGATTTTTTTTTTAAATATGGAACATCGCTCGGGAAACCCTGAGGCACTTCCCCATTTTTTTAGGATGGTACCCTATGTAAACCGTCAACCCTAATTACATGGCCTAACCTAGTGGGGACATTGAGTGAGGCCCCGGCATAGCCACATGAGGATTTGACCCCAAGATGTTCTACTAGCATAAATGATTCTCAACCACTTGAGGTAACCCACCAGGATTTTCTTGTGATGTAACATCGCTCAGGAAACCCTCAAGTACTTCCCCATTTTTTTAGGATAGTACTCGAGGTAAACCCTTAGCCCTGATTACGGGGCCTAATCTGGTGGGGACATCAAGTGAGGCCCCTACATAGCCACCTAGGGATCTGACCCCGAGACCTTATGATAGCGTAAACAACTCTTAGCCACTTGAGCTAACCCACCAGAATTATTATTATTATATGCTAATGTATATATCATATAGTTATTAATTTATATTAGTTAATATATTAATATACTATATACATATTAGTATAACATAGTTAATATATTAATATGTTATAGAGTTATAATATATTTATATAGTTAATATATGTAATATATTTATATTGGTATTAACAAATTAAAAAAAACGAATATAAATAACACAAATATAATAAAAATATGAAAATTAAATTAGAAAAAACAAGACGGAAAAGTGAATGAGCTCGAAAAAATGAGTAAATTAGAAAAAAAGGATTGGAGGAAAAATAGAATAAATGAAATTAGGGCATTTCTCAAAACAAATATTTGATATGTTGGGGTTAAATAGATGCTGAAAAAAAGGATTGAATGATCTGAAAATGACAGGATCTACCGACACTTGATTTTGCATGTGAATTCTTAAATCGGTTAACTTGTAAAAGGATTTAAATAACAAGCTTATCCAAGGCTTAAAATAATTGAAAGAATATAAATGAATAAGGATGCAAACCATAAGAATGTGGATACCATATGATAACGAAGTTCATCCCCGATGGACTACATATCTAGGTCTAGCTCCAATGAGGACTGATCTTATTAGTCTTCAAAAATATTTGAACAGGTACAAAATTCCTTCATCCTTCAACTATGTGTTGAAATATTATACTAAGAGGGGGGGGGGGGGGGGGTAAATCAGTATTATACCTTTTCACAATTTAAAACCACTTTTAAAAAATTTACTTATTAAAACATATAATAAACAAGAACAAATAGAACACACATTTACCATGGAAGCCCAATTGGGTAAACTACCAATACTTCCTATTACTACAAAATTGTTATTTACAAATATTTTTTCCTACTTCTACAGACAAGGATGGTATTACACCCTATTTACCAGCAACTACTAGAAGGAGGCTATGACCCCTTGGTTTATCAGCTGCTACTGAAAGGATGCTATGACACCCTATTTACAGCTACCATTGGAAGGAGTCTACAACCCCCTGTTTTGTCAGCTACAACTGATAGGATGCTCCTACACCTATTTACCAGCTTCTGCTGGAAGGAGGCTACAACCCCCTGTAGGCCTCTTGCCTTCCCTTGAGTTACCCTACCACCTTGATATGTTTTCATTAATATTCCATATTTCTTTACCCTTCAATCGCTGTGACACCCACTAATATCTACTTCTGATCTTATGATCTGGACCCTAGAGATGATTTCTCTCACTCATCCCTCAATGTATAGATACCTTCATGTTTCCTGCACATGCATCTCTTTACCATTCTGCCATTCCATTATTAGATGATACTTCTTCATGAGAGATTAATTCATCATTCTAACAATGAGTCGTAGAGTCATCTCCCTCCGTCGTGATTCTTCAAAACAACTAAAACAATTTTAGGTTAATCAATTTACTATTTCATCTTCCAGTCGTGACCTTTTTCATTTTTCATTTCTGCAACCATCCTGAGACGTTGATCTTATATCGGGATTCTTCTTGACCATATATCTAATATAGGATGTGGTATGCGGATTTCCGAAATGTGACATTTCTCAAAAACAATTTCTACACTTAGATTTTCGCCTCAACCATTCTTCACCGTTGATCTCCTTCAATATTTTTGTGAACATCAATCTGAGGTGGTAATCAGATATCGGATAGGTGACTTTTTCCAAATATCATTTCCTAATTTCTTCTTTCTGAACCAATATTTACACACCGTTGATCTTTTACGGATGTCTCCTAACCATCGATCTTCTGGATCGCGGGTTGCGAAATGCAGGTTCTCAAAAACTCAAATGTTGCTTTCACAATGATTCGCCTTCCTCTTTCTGCACAAATATTTCCTTACCGTATATCTTTTATGGATGTATTTATGACCGTCAATATTTCATATCACGGGATGTAGAATGCAGGTTCTCAAATACTCAAACGTTGCTTTTTGCAAATCTCTGCCTTCCTCTTTCCGCACTGTCAATATTTTACATATGTCTTTCTGACTGTCGATCTTCTGGATCGAGGGATGCAGAATGCGGAATTATGACATTTTCCAAAGTATTTTTGGGATTATCTGCCTTCTACATTTCACTTTCCACTTTCTTCTTTTCTTATGAACCATTTATTTCTTTGCGGGTTCACTCCTATCCGTCGATCTACAATCTAATGCAGATTTATGGATCTTCCCTCTTCTTTGTGTGAAAATATATCCCCACCATAGATTTCCTTGAATATTCAATCCTAATAGTTGATCTACGACCATATGTTGGTCCGTAGGACCTCAACTTTAGTGCATTAAAAGTTTGTTGTAAAAGAATGTGTGCAACAGGTTAATTAAAGGAACAGCATTAACAGAAATTAAACACTCAGAATAGGAAAGAAAACCACAACACTAATAGACAGTTTCAAGGAAGAAAACACAGAAATAGAGTCACAGACAAAATTTGATAACGGAGTTCACCCCCTCCACTGGGCTACGCCTCCGGGTCCCTCTCCAATGGGTACCGATCCAATTAATGGATTTAAATGGTACAAAATGGTTCTGGCATCAACTTCAGCAACTATAAAACAGAATGCTGGACAGAAAGTCTTCAAGACTCCTCTCTATGGAATTACAATATGGTCTTCAAAATATAAAGACCAAAAATGTAACAGAGAAGACAGTCGACTCTAATACAAACAACAAAACTCTCCAAGCTTCTATGACAAAGAAACAATGTACTGTGCTCTCAACGAACTGTGTCCCCCTCATCTCCGGTCGCCAGCTTCCTCTATTTAAGCCTCATTCTTACCGTTACAAATGAGCCAAAGCGTTAAGGAGGATGCGACTGTTCACATCCCCTGCCAAATGCCAATTCATTATCATAGCAGCTGTTCATATGTCTTTCATGTTATCACCACTATGGCATAACTGCCAAGAAAGCTTCGCCAAATAAGTTGTTCATAATGAAATCATGCCGCCACAAAACTATGCACCAGACTGCAACCCATTTAGAAATGTCCCCGCACAAACGTATCGGAAGCCTTAGTCATCTGCTCTTCTGCCATTGCGGAAGAGGATAACCAATGGCTCCGAAGAACTCTATCGGCTATCAACTAGTTTTCGAGTCAGAGGATTTAGGTATTTTGGCTTCCGCAGTTGCGGATGGGGAACCACTTCTTTTTCCGACTCCATCGAGTTATTTTTCCAATCTTTTAAGTTTGGGGCTCCCGTCGTTGCAGCTGCCGGAAGCATTGTTCTTTCGATCAAGCTTGTGCCCATCATTACGGCTACCGGAAGCCTTTATACTTCCGCCGTTGCGGCTGCCATTTCGCTCCAACTTTCGACCCTTTCTATCTTCGTCGTTGCATCTATTTTATCACTCCGGCTTCTGAACGTCTTTAAGTTTCCACCATTGCGGAAGAGAAAAGCTGGTAAGCTCTGACGTTGCAGAAGAGAATGTCTTCCGACCTCTTATTTGTTTTGCGGACAGACTAATTGTTTGGCCGCTCGTCATTGCAGAAGGGAATTTCTTCCGACTTCCGATGTTGCGGATGGAGGAAGGCTTGCGAGCCCTACCATTGTGGAAAGGAAAAGGCTCCCGAGCCCCACTATTGTGGAAGAGGAAATGCTTCTGACCTCCGATGTTGCGGAAGGAGTTCTCTTTCGACCTCTGATTTGCGTGGCTTCTATGAACCATGTACCATATTCGATCGTTAAGGAGGAATAATCCGTCGGATCAAGCCTCCCCATTGAAAATATTTTGGACCACCAAAAGCCTGAATTATTCTACAAGTAAGTGAGGGTAAAGTTCCCTCACTTTACCAATCTCCATCCATCTTGCTTTACTAGGATGCATTCCTTTCAGGCCCACTCGAAGGTACTCAGCATTCCCCCTTCATGAAGTCCTTACATTTCTGTCAAGAATAACATCATCCTTCAACTCTCTCATATATTCAGGTGCCAAATCATCTATTGAGGGAATCTGTATGTTAATTTCCTCATCCATGATCATAGGAGGCTCATACAATTTAAGATTCTCAACATTGATAACTGAATAAATTTGCATGTATGGAGGTAAATTCAAGCGAAAAGCATTAGTACTGATCTTTTCCAAGATCTCAAAAGGACCATACCTAATAGGTTTAAGCTTTTTACCTTCACCTTTCATCCTTTCTTTGGTGATATGTAACCAAACTCTGTCACCTACCTAAAATTGATGATGAATTCGATGCTTATCATGCCTGGCCTTGTACTTTGCCTGGCTCCTCTCCAACTGTTCTTGAACTGCCTGTTGCACTGCTTGGATTCTCTGAATGAACTTTAAAGCTTTATCTGCATCATGATGTCCATCTATTGCATCTTTTCCAAAAGAGAAGTCCATCAGTGTTTTTGGCAGATAACCAAGACAAGTTTCAAATGAATATTTTTTCGTGGAAGAATGAACTGCATGATTGTAAGGATGCTGTATATACTGCAACTGCTCATCCCAAAGTTTAGGATGCTTACTACAATATCCTCTAAGCAGCTGAACCACTGTCCTATTTACTACCTCTGTTTTCCCATTGGTCTATGGATGAAAAGCTGTACTTTTCTTCAGTTTAGTGTCCATAAGCTCCCATAAAGTCAACTAGAATTCTCCCAAGAATCAGGAATCCCAATTAGATACAATAGACATGGGTAGCCCAAAATGTACCCAAACATTCTGGAAGAATAGGTGAGCTGTTTGTTCAGCAGTGATTTGCTTGTTACATGGCATTAAGATACACATTTTGCTGAATCTATCCACAACAACATATAGGTAATCATGCCCTTTTCTAGACATAGGTAGTCCCCCTACAAAGTCCATAGAAATACTTTCCCAAGGACGAGAAGAAACTGGAAGAGGAGTGTACAAACCCAATTTCCTATTGCTAGGCTTACTTATTGCACACATAACACAACCCCTTATATATTTAGCTACAGTTTCTTGCATTTGAGGCCAATAACAATGATTCTGCAATACAGACAATGTCTTACTTACTCCAAAATGTCCTGCAATCAATGAACTATGTGCTTCTCAAATCACATGCACTCTTTCTTTCTCTGGAATACAGAGTTTACCAAGATGATACAAGAGCTGATTATGCACATAATAGTATCTCTTCATTTTTACCATGTATTAGTGATGCATATACTTTCTTAAAATCTTTATCTTTTGCATACTGTTCAATATAACTTTCATGTGTTAATGAATTGTTCTGAAGAATGATTGAAGCATTTGTAGGTGGCCTTGATAATATGTCTGCTACTTTATTATGAATTCCCTTTTTGTACTTAATTACGAGATGAAACTGTTGTAAGAACCCCATCCATCTCAAATTCCTACTTTGTTGTATTTTAGTTTGAGATTGTAAATATTGAAGTGGCTGATGATCAGTATGTATGACTGCCTCTTTTCCCATGATATAATGTTTCCACTTCTTCACACTCTGTACTAAAGCATACAATTCTTTGTCATAGGTCGGATAGTTACTTACCATAGTAGAGAATGTTTCTGAATGGTAATAGACTGGCTTCCTTCCTTGCATCAAAACTGCTCCCATGGCAAACCCGCTGGCATCGGTTTTGATCTCAAATGGCTGCTGCAAATCTGGCAATGTCAGAACTGGTGCTGTGCTAATCTTTTCCTTCAAAGTGTTGAAGGCTCTCTGATGCTTGCCTCCCCACTGGAAAATTTCTTTAATGCTTGTCAACGCATGTAAAGGAGCAGCAATGGAAGAAAACCCAAAAATGAATTTCCTCCAATACTGAACCGCACCTAGAAAACTTCTGATTTCAGTAACAATGTTAGGCCGTGGCCAGTTTACAATGACAGCAACCTTGGTTGGGTCCACTCGCAGGTGGCCTCCACCAATGATATGGCCTAGATATACTAAAGAAGTTTTAGCAAATTCACATTTAGACATTTTTACATAAATATTTTCCTTTCTCAGTACATCTAAAAAAAATTTCACATGTACAACATGCTCTTCCCAAGTGTTGCTAAACACAAGGATATCATCTAGATATATAGTTACAAAATCATCAATGAATGAACGAAAGACATCATTCATGACCCGCATGAAAGTAGCAGGTGCGTTACAAAGCCCAAAAGGCATCACAAGCCATTCATACAAACCCTATTTCGTCTTAAAAGCTATTTTCCAAGCATCATGCTCAGCGACACGGATTTGATGATACCCACTACGTAGATCCAATTTTGTAAAGTAAGTTGCATGTTTCAACTGATCAAGCAAATCATCAATGCGGGGAAGAGGATACCTGTTTTTAATGGTGATTTTGTTAAGGGCCCTGTATTCGATACACATCCTCCACGACCCATCCTTCTTTGGCACCAAGACTATGGGAGAGCCACAAGGAGAAGTGCTGGGCTGGATGACCCCCTTCTTAATCAGCTCCTGAACCTGCTTCTTGATCTCCTCATTCTGCATTACAGACATCTGGTACATGGCTATGTTTGGGAGTGGCACATCTTACTGCAAATGTATCTCATGCTGAATCTCTCTCTTCGGTGGTAACCCCTTCGGATCTTGAAACAAATCATCATACTTAGAAATGATGTCAATCAGTTCAGATTTATGCTTAGGGTCACATTCTTCAAAATATTTAGAGACTTCATCATTTTTCATCTTAACCATCATTAACACAAAGTTCTTACTAGCATTTACCAACCTCTTCATTTGTCCTGCAAAGACTATTGCTAGATTGGTTTTTATCTTATGTGCTCGTACAATATATTCCATACCTTCTTTAAAAAGATGATACTTATTTTGCTCTCTATAAAAGATTGCTTTCCGGTCATACAAATATGGACTCCCAAGTACAATTCCACAAATGTCAAGTGGTACTACATCTAATTCTACCTCATCCCTAAACTTTTCAGTAATTGCAAATTTTAATACACATTTCCTTGTAACTTGCAATCGTGTATCATTAGTAACCCAACCTAGAGGATAGGGCTTTTCATGAGGCACAGTAACTAAATGCAATTTCTTAACCACTTCTTCTGATATCAGATTTACTTGTGAACCACTATCAAACAATGTATCAATCTTTGTGTGATTTGTAATGACACGAACATGAAACAGTGCACTTCTATCTTTATCATTTTGCTTAGAAGTAGATGGAATACTTGTACTTGTACTAGAACTTGATTGTGCATCAATGGGAAGTGAGATACTTTTATCCTTACCTTGGATTCTGACAGCTGTAACCTTTGTTTCATCACCTGAGTCGGATCCCATGTCTTGA
>LPNX010001572.1:0-30987 GCA_001517045.1 Pseudotsuga menziesii | reverse complement strand
GGTTAATTGCTGCATGTGACCTAAAGGATAAAATTGCTTCCTCAATACCTCAATGAATTCATTCCAAACTAAAATAATTTTACCATTCTTTCAAAGATCTTGTTGAATCTTTCTCTCCCACCCAGTAAGAGCCATTCCACTCATTCTCAAAGTGGCCAACTAGATTCTGGAAGGGTCATCATTAATGCCCTGCACCCTGCAATATAGTTCAAGCTGCTTGATCCAACTGTCTAATTTTTTAGCATCTACATCTCCATTATAAATAGGTAATTCAAATTTTACATCCAATTTGAAATAAGGCATATTAGGACTTGCATTATTCAAAGTATGAGAAGAAGAAAAAGTCTGCTTAGTATCAGGAGGATCACCATCACCTCCTACTCCTTTACCCTTTTCTTCTGGCTTCACTTCTGCATCTCTGGATGAAGATCCTTCTTCTTTCTTCTTCCTTTCTGCTTGCTCTTCGAGTAGAAGTTCCATCATGTCTTTCATGCTCATAAAAGCCTCCAGAAACTCAGTTTTAGACATAACAGGTTTTTCCCGTTCGGTGTGTCCTTCTTCTTCCCTTCGTGGAGAAGACATGGTTCTTGAGAATGTCCTCCTAGAGCCAATCTCAGGATATCCTTCAACTAATTCTCCTTCACCAATCTTTAACCTAGACTTGGTAAGCATTCACAAACTTGCACAACAGTCAACCAGCTCTGATACCAAATATGGTCTGTAGGACCTCAACTTTAGTGCATTAAAAGTTTCTTGTAAAAGAATGCATGCAACAGGTTAATTGAAGGAACAACATTAACAGAAATTAAATGCTCAGAACAGGAAAGAAAACCACAACACTGATAGACAGATCCAAGGAAGAAAACATAGAAACATAGTCACAAATAGAAGTTGATAATGGAGTTCACCCCCTCCACTGGGCTACGTCTCCGGGTCCCTCTCCAATGGGTACCAATCCAATTAATGGCTTTAAATGCTATAGAATGGTTCTGGGATCAACTTCAGCAACTGTAAAACAGAATGCTGGACAGAAAGTCTTCAAGACTCCTCTCTGTGGAATTACAATATGGTCTTCAAAAGATAAAGACCAAAAATGTAACAGAGAATACAGTCGACTCTAATACAAACAGCAATCTGGAAACTACAGCAAAACTTGCCAAGCTTCTTTGATAGAGAAACAATGTACTGTGCTCTCAACAAATGGTGTCCCCCTCGTCTCCAGTCGCCAGCTTCCTCTATTTAAGCCTCATTCTTACCATTACAAATGAGCCGAAGCGTTAAGGAGGATGCGACTGTTCACATCCCCTGCCAAATGCCAATTCGTTATCATAGTGGTTGTTCATATGTCTTTCACATTATCACCACTATGGAATAACTGCCAAGAAAGCTTCGCCAAATAATCTATTCATAATGAAATCCTACCGCCACAAAACTATGCACCAGACTGCAACCCATTTAGAAATGTCCCCGTGCGAACGTATCGGAAGCCTTAGTCATCTGCTCTTCCGCTGTTGCAGAAGAGGATAACCAATGGCTCCGACGAACTCTATCAGCTATCAGCTGGTTTTTGAGTCGGAGGCTTTAGGTATTTTGGCTTCTGCAGTTGCGGATGGGGAACCACTTCTTTTTTCGACTCCGTCGAGTTATTTTTCCGATCTTTTAAGTTTTTGGCTCCCGCCGTTGCGGCTGCCGAAAGCGTTGTTCTTCCGATCAAGCTTGTGCCCATCGTTGTGGCTGCTGGAAGCCTTTATACTTCCGCCATTGTGGCTATCGTTCCGCTCTAACTTTCGATCCTTTCTATCTTCGTCGTTGCGGCTCTCTTATCACTCCGGCTTCCAAACGTCTTTAAATTTCCTCCATTGTGGAAGAGAAAAGCTGGTAAGCTCTGACGTTGCGGAAGAGAATGTCTTCTGACCTCTGATTTGTTTTGCAGACATACTAATCATTTGGCTGCCCACCATTGCGGAATGGAATGTCTTTCGACTTTCGATGTTGCGGACGGAGGAAGGCTTGCGAGCCCCGCCGTTGCGGAAAGGAAAAGGCTCCTGAGCCCCGCCGTTGCGGAAGAGGAAATGCTTCCAACCTCCGATGTTGCGGAAGGAATTCTCTTCCGACCTCCGATCTGTGTGGCTTCTATGAACCATGTACCATATTGGATCGTTAAGGAGGAATAATCCACCGGATCAGATGTGGATTTGTGAATCTCTCATTTTCTTTGTGCAGAAATCATCCACCACCACTGATCTTCTCAGGATCGTCTTCCGTAATTTCTCTTGACTGATCTAGACTGTCCACGTTGTTAGTAAACTATTTCTCAATGAAATATCGCTCTCACCAAGAATATTAACTCACCTACTAGTTGAATCTTCAAAATCGATGAGGATTGTTAGATCTAGATCGACGGTGGACCCCAAATATTATGAGGCATATTTTATTCAAATTTCATGCATATCAGGATTTTATGAATGCATGCTAGTGCTTCCTACGAAATAATCGATAACCATTGATATTCTTCCATTATCAACCTTATCCATTAATATCGATCTCTTGTTTAGCGATTAGTTTCTAATTTGGAAGCCCAACTTACCTTTTATCCTCCTCGCTCTTTTATAATTAGAATCTTATCCAGTCGTTGATCTTATTCTACATTTAATCTCCACTGCACGATCCTCAGTTGTATGGTGATTGGTTTAGGCTTATCTCGGGAACATCTTCTAACTGCAAAATCCCTTTTCAACCACTGATCTATCCAAGATGCAGATGTTTAACTATGTGATTGAATTGATCATTGGAATGATCAATTCCTTTCTGCAATGCTCTATGCATTGACAATTTCGATCTCCTATACTTATATCCTATTTCAAAATACACAGATACACATAGAGAGAATCAAATACTTCCAAAGTAAACTCTACTCTTCATTCAAATTAACCAGAAGTACAATTTGTTCACACACAATCTCTACACCCTCCANTACACAGATACACATAGAGAGAATCAAATACTTCCAAAGTAAACTCTACTCTTCATTCAAATTAACCAGAAGTACAATTTGTTCACACACAATCTCTACCCCCTCCACTCCACACTCTCTCTTCACTGATAAACTCATACATTCAACCTTTTCCTTTTATCATTGCTGAACTCATCTTGCTACCATATCTACTAGTTATTCCTTTGTCATTACTGAACTCCTTTGACATCAATGATGATCCATGTAATGGATCCTTTGTCTTTTACTAATTTCATCTTGCTACCATGTCTATTGGTTATTCCTTTGTCATTCGTGAACTCCTTTGACATCAATTACAACTATATTCTCAACAATCTACCCCTTTGGCATTGATGGAAAAATATAAACATTCTCCCCCTTTAACAATAATGACAAAGGATAACCTATTATGCTATTGAGGATTTCCTGTCTTTCTTATTTCTGACAACTCCCCTTGTCATCCTATCTCCCTTTTTTTTAAACTGTATTATGTAACTTGCTCTTCTCAAGAGGTCTTCACATAATCCTTGGTCTGAGATAACAGTAGGATTTGCCACAATTTTGAGACAAATTTAGAAATAACTTCCTTACACTGATAAATATATTTTTAAAATCCCCATTGTTCCTTCACAATCTTCATTGTTATTTTTACTCATCCTAACACTTTTCAATAGACTGTATTTTTTATTTTTCAGATCAGACTTGAGTTTTCTTCCACTGTCAACAATTTTTATGTCTCATGACTTCAAATTCTAAGTGAACATAACATATTTATCTTCTATTTGATTGTAGACATCATGGTCTTCATGACTCACACATTTGTTTGTTCTCATGTTACTTCATAAGTATTACACTTTTCTCTCTGTCAACAATACACCAATCTTAACCTTTATCATCTATTATCTTTGATGAAGATAACTTTTCAGCATACTTCAACATTAGATACCAATTGGAATTTTATGACTTTAAATCCCCCTGAGTATATGATCCCTCCTAATGTTATTTTCAGGGTTCTCTTTAAATCATTAGAGATCTTTAGAAAAGAATCCCACAATCATCACTATATCCTTCTTCATCACCTTCATCTTTATCGGTGTATTATTTTACATCTCCAGCTTGCTTTTCCTCATAATGGATTCCATTCTTACTTATGGCATTATTATTCTAATCATCATCTTTGGAGACCTCACTGATGTTCGAAATTTGTGTTTCTTTTGAGTTCTCGTAATTTGAATTTTTCTTCCGTATATTCCCATGAGGTATCCTTCTTACTTGTACTTTATCATCTTCCATGTTAGTGTCTTGTTTCCTTCTAAAACTTTTATCTTTTTCCTTGGTTCTGCAGTCAGCAGCCTTGTGACCAAACTTATGACAACAATGATAGTATCCATAGAATTTCCATTTATGTTTGAGGAATATTTGATCTTCTTGCTTCACAACTTCCATATTCTTACATTGTTTCTAAGCTTCTACTGAATCACTCTTCCTTAGTTTACATTCTCTAGTCATATGCCCAAAGTTATTACATTTGTAACACTCTAAGTCATGTCTTTGAAGAGGTCCAAACTAGTTATGATTTCTTCCTTTTGGTTTACTAGACGTATCCTTCTTATATTCATAAACCTTTCCATAAGATCTGCATTTTAGGGCTTTTTGAACAAAATTATTACAAGAGTAACAATGAACCAAAAAGATCCGTTGATACATATTTTGTCATTGGTATTTTAGACACCTCATTAGTTTTGTTTTGGTCATGAGATAATGAGACATATTTCTTTCTCTCTTCCCTTTTAACAAGACTCTTTAGTGCATCATAGCTTCTTTCATCCCCACCTTGGTTTGTGACAAATGAATATTCTAGCTCCTTTAGTTTGTCATATCCTAGACCAGTTTTATCATTTGATGGTATTTGGCTACTTAATATATCATCTAAGATCCTTGAGCTGTTCTCAAACTTTGATTTGATATATTTTTCATCAATTCGTTTTATAAGTTGAATAATCTCTTTTTCAAGTTTTTCAAAATATTGGATTCTCTACTTGAGGAGAACTACTAGATCCTCTTCTACCTTCTTGGCCTCTTGAAGTTGGTTCTTCAAGTCAATAATTAGTTGATTTTTTTCTTCTTATTACTTTGATAGTTTCTCTTTCAAAACTTTGTTTCTTTTCCTACACTTTTCAATTTCATCAACATCAGCCATGTATTGAGATTCTATGTCCACTTATGATTCCTCATTTTAATTTGTTGTTCCTATAAATAGGATTTATGCATCTTCACTTTCATCATCACTATCTTCTTTCGAATGTAAGTTATTTTTATTTCTCTTAAACGTATTCTTACCCATGATCTTATCCATGTATTCTTACCCATCAGCCATGTATTGAGATTCTATGTCCACTTATGATTCCTCATTTGAATTTGTTGTTCCTATAAATAGGATTTATGCATCTTCATTTCCATCATCACTATCTTCTTTCGAATATAAGTTATTCTTGTTTCTCTTAAACATATTCTTACCCATGATCTTATCCTTGTGACAACAAGATTCTTCATGATCACTCTCCTCTCGTTTTGGGTAAGGATACTTATTGGAAAAATGTCCAATTCTTCCACAATTAAAACATTTCAAGGGTAGATTTCCTTTGTATTTCCTAGTACCATTCTCAAGTTTACTGATGAAAAGAGATTCTTCTTTATCTAGTTTCTCTAATTTGTTCTTGGAGAGGGATTTAAATGTTGCCTCTTTTCTTGAGGGTTCATTATGTCCCTTCCTCATCTCATATGCAGTGAATATACCATGTAATTCATCTACTCTCATGTCATTAAGGTCATCCCCTTGTTCTAGAGTCGACACTTTTGAGGCATACTTAATTGGAAATGTTCTTAGTACCTTGCTTACCAATTCTCTTTCTTTTACTTTTCCTCCAAGACCTCTAATAGCATTGACAACCTCATCTACTCTTAGAAGATATTCCCAAATATTTTCTTCTTCTTTCATTTTAAGGCTCTCAAACTTCCCTTATATGTCTAAAGCTTGGATTCCTTGACTTTAGATGCTCCTTCATAGATATTTTTTAACTTATCCCAGGATTTTTTGGAAGTCTTGCATTGCATAAATTTTGTAAATACAGAGTTTCTCAACCCACTAAGGATTACATTTAGGGATTTGACATTACCTTCATATTGGCCTAGTTCCACACTATCTTTAGGTGCTTGGTCATCTAATTTATATTCCTTTTCAGTTGCATCCCAAAAATTCCATCCAAGGGACCCCATATGGCACTTCATTCTCACATTCCAGTAAGCGTAATTTTCTCCTTGATCCATAGTGGTTTTAAATAGGATCTACCTTCCACTAGTTAAACTGTTGTGAAGGAACCTGCTCTGATACCAATTATTAAAATATTGGACAATACTGAGGGGGGGTTGAATTAGGATTGTAATTTTTCACAATTTAAAACCACTTTTAAAATTTACTTATTAAAACATATAATCAACAAGAACCCACAAAACAAAAATATATCATGGAATCCCAATTGGGTAAACCACCAATACTTCCTATTGCTGCAAAATTGTTATTTAGAAATAGTTTTTCTGGCTTCTACAAACAAGGATGGTATTAAAACCTATTTACCAGTAACTATTGGAAGCAGGCTATGACCCCTTGGTTTATCAGCTGCCACTAAAAGGATTCTATGACACCTTATTCACCAGCTGCCACTAAAAGGATTCTACGACACCCTATTCACCAGCTGCCACTGAAAGGAGGCTACGACCCCCTTATTTTGTCAGCTACAACTGACAGGATTCTCCTACACCCTATTTACCAACTTATGCTGGAAGGAGGATACAACCCTCTCCAGGCCTGTTTCCTACCCTAGCACCACCCTACCACCCTGATATCTTTTTAGTAATCTTATATATTTCTTTACCCTTCAATATTTGTCACACCCACTAGTCGCTGCTTCTACTCTTATGGTATGAACCAGAGACTATTTCTCTCACTCATCCCTCTGTTTATAAATACCTTCACTTTTCTTGTGGACGCATCTCTTCACCATTGCGCCCTTCCATTCTTCGATCGTACTTCTTCATGAGAGATTAATTCCTCATTCTAACACTGAGCCATAGAGTCATCTACCTCCATCGTGATTCTTCAAAAAAACTAAATCAATTTCCTGTTAATCGATTTAATGTTTAATCTTCTAGTCCCGACCTTCCACATTCTTCATTTCTGCAACCATCCTGAGTCGTTGATCTTATATCGGGCTTCTTCCTGACCATAGATCTAAGATAGGATGCGGTATGTGGATTGGAGAACTATGACATTTCTCAAAATGGTTTTCCACACTTAGCTTTCTGCCTCAACCATTTCGAACCATTGATCTCCTTCAATATTTTCGTGACCGTCGATCTAAGGTGGAAATCAGATATTGGATATGTGACTTTTTCCAAATATCATTTCCCAATATTGGATTTCTTAACTAATATTTATGCACCATTGATATTTTATGGATGTCTCCTGACCATTGATATTTCGGATCACGGTATGTGTAATGCAGGTTCTGAAAAAATCAAACATTGCTTTCACAATTATCCACCTTCTTCTTTCTGCACTAATATTTCTGCATAGCCGATATTCTACGGATGTCTTTCCAACCGTCGATCGTCCAGATGATAGGATGAAGAATGTGGGTTCTCAAACACTCAAACTTTTCTTTTCATAAATCTCTGCCTTAGCCTTTTCACACTATCGATATTTTACGGATGTCTTTCTGACCGTCGATGTTCGAGATTGTGAGATGCAAAATGCAGAACTGTGACATTTTTCCAAAGTATTTTTGCGGTTATATGCCTTTCTATTTTTGCATTCTGCTTTCTTCTTTTCTTATGAACCCTTGATTTCTTTTCGGGTTCACTTGTATCCATTGATCTATGATATAATGCAGATTTGTGAATCTCTGCTCTTCTTTGTGCAGAAATAATTCCCCACTGTAAACTTCCTTGTGGATTCAATATTAACTATTGATCTACGATTAGATGCACATTTGCACACACATCTGTAAATAAAAAGTTTATATATATAAGTAGTGGTGAGATACAAAAATACTGAAGCCATAATCTTTCAAGTCTCTAGAATTTCGGAACTATCACAGTTTCAAATACATATACATAGGGGAAAAATATCAAGATTCAAAGCTTTCAATGTAGATATAGTACAAAAATGATGGAGCCACTATGGGATAATCCTCATTCTCATGATAGCACATCACAACCCAAGCCACTCAATGGAGTATCCTTCCAAAATGTCTAGAAACTCCTACAGTATGGCATCGGTAGTGCCTGGGAAGATCAACAATAGAAATGTATGGTATGCCTACATTTAGTTGCTAGAGGTTCTCCTCGATCTCCTGGAGTTCCTCCTCTTCTTCTTCATTCCTAACTACGATATCTCTGACTACCTCTTGCCTTTCTATAGGCGAAGCTCCTGCCAAACAAGAAGGACCTATCTCTGCACAAAACATTTTTGTATGTCTCAGCATTACATCATAATCATAAAAATAAAATATGAAATAAAAAAACAAAAAAATGTTTAGTGATATGTTTCTTTCCTTGTTCGTCCCATTGATCTCCCTCTAGTAGTGCAAGGTCAGGATCATCCCTGAAATATTCCCTAGCATAATTGTAGTCCTCCACCATTAGTTGTTGGGCTCTCAACCAATAGAAGAAGATCGGTCCGTAGGCCTTGGGGCCTTCGCCACCACCATGGCATGCCATGGCCTCTACTAACCTGGTCATTTGAGGGTCCTCAACATCGAACCTACTCAAGGGAACCTAAGGTCTTATCAATGGCACCCACTCCAAGAAGAAATATACCACTATAGCTCCATAGCCAAATCGTTTTATCTCCCCTCACCAACATTTGGTTAGTTGGTCGTTTAAGCTGACCAGTAACCCCTCGCTCTAGTTAAATATTGTGGGAGCCATACACTCTACTGCATATATCATGTGAGCCCGTGTAGTCAGGTGGGATGACCTATTACCCACAACCTTGTCGCTCATGAAGGCTATGGTCTTCAAGGGTCGATCCACTATGTGTTTGATAGGAATTTTCCCTCTTAGAGAATGGGTCACCATCGAGCAATACACATCAATCAAATCATCCACAGACAAATCACCACTTCGTGGACCTATCATCACTATTGGGATCCCTCTAAAGGACAATTCAGTCAAAAAATAGATGTCTTGCACATATATATTCAAAATATAGGTCCCAACCTCGAAATGATGTTGATCTAGATCCCACATGTGGATCAAGTTCTTTAGTAGACACACATATGCACTCATCCCTAACAATCTAAAGTATTTGAGAATCCCACACTCACAGAGGGCTCTCACGGTCATTGAGTCATTAGCTGCTTGCAATTCATCCAACTCATGTTATCTTTCCTTCCAAATCACCATTGTTTGAGTGGTTTTCTTGCCAAAAACAATTTAAACATCCATTAGAGCATGATAAAACCCTTGGAAGAAAGAAAAATTGCAAGATAATGGGTATTTTTATTTTATTTTTTGAAGTGGCCTTGTCATTGGCACTCTTCCTGGAGGAGAAAAGAGAACCAACTCTCTTTCCCCATGTTGATAGAGAGCCCTAGGATATTTTTCCCTCTTTCCAGGGGTGCACTGGTGCACCTAGAAAAAGAGAGAAAAGCACTGACCTCGGTACACTTTGACTCTTGGGAGAAATGCTCCAAAAACCCGAAAAATGACTTAAAATGAAAAAAAGAGCACCGTGAATTTGAAGTGATAAGGTTTTAATCTTACTTGATCCGGATGGTTTGATCTGAGATGGTCCAAAGCTCCTGAAATTCTCATTTGAAAACAACTTGTTTGCACAAAATTCACTCCAGCACTATGGTAAAATTACAATGGTAAAAAATAGTTACTATTCTCCATTTTTATATCAATTTTTGCTTTTTTATTAAAAAATAATTGATCCAATATTTAAATATTTAGGGGTTTTCCATGTATTTTATATAGTTTTCATAGTGAACTTGTTCTAACTCCATTTTCAAATATTTTAGGTTATTTTTATAGCATAATTGGCTATGAATGAGTTTCTTTTGTCTTTTTCACACTATGGGCTAAGATGAAAAAGTACTGAGCATCTTTTATAACTTTGACATGCTTGTTAAAAATCAGCAAAGAGGTATCGAGTACACTTTTACTATTTTTTTAGACTCGTTAAAACTGGATTATGAAAAAACACACCTCTTATGGAGTTTACTTTAAGCTCTTTTTAGGCTCCTTAAACATGTTAATATTTCCAAGCAAACTTGATGTTTTCACGCTTGTAAAATTATTTGAATGGTCATCTAGTCGATGGTAGTATACCCGTTTTTCGGATCGATTAGACTCATTTATGAAAAATGTAGACTCTATTTTATTGCAAATAGAATATTTCTCTTGGGCATTAGTTTATACGTTTTTGGGCCTCGGTGACTAAATTTATGAAAAAATCCACTATGGAGTCTTCTTAGTCATTTCAGACTCTCTAAACATGAAATGACGGCTGTGTTATCCTTATCATACTCATAAAATCAAACGATGAAGGACCCTTTCTGGGAATGAACCCATCCTTTCTCAGGTTCATAAAATGTATGAGAATAGACTCATCATCTTATGAGCTACAACGAGTGTTTGTTACCCTCTTTGAACTTGTTAAAATAAAAAGAGGTACTCATCCATCATAATGGGGAAATTAAGGGAATGGGAAATATCTTTTAATTTGTATTAATTTAAGATCCTAGTCCAACTTTGAACATGGCAACTGTCTGCATTTTCATTTTCAAATAGTTGGGTATTTGGCTTCTCCTCGAGATGATCCACTTTTATGAGTCATTCAACTCCTTTGAGTCAATTCAAAGAATGCATTGGTGTATCCTTTCATTAAACCTGGTATTTGCCTCATTGATTCAATGCTACTAAGTCATTTGTCATCTCAATCAATGTTCAAAGGGAACCTCCTCTACGAATTACCTCTTCAGTTACCTTACTTTTCGTCAAAGTTGGTCATATCTAAGTCAGTCCTATGGTTCTTTTCATCACTTCAACATCGTATTTTTTCCATGTTTCATGTTGATGATGAGGGAATCATCAAGGCCTTCCTTCGACAATTCTATTCCTTTTGACTTCAACACATCATCTGGGAATTGGACTTAGAAACCAAGTCAAGTACCTTGAAGCATGCATGCCTCAATTCCAGGTTTCCTCGCTTTGAACGGTAGGTTTTCATCAATGACATCTGATTGGAAGATTCTACTGAGTGTTTGACTTCAAGTCCTTTATTCACACTAGGGAGAATGTACGAGGATACCTTGGAAATCATTGACATCAATGGTGATCTCCCTTGCAGTTGTTAATGGTATACATCAATGACCGGTAATCAAGTGTTTTCTACCATGTTTGACATCATGAAATCTATTCACATGGTTAAAAATGTATCATTTAGGAATTGGAATGAAGACCCTGAGTGGTTAGGTATTCACCTAAATAGGTGCCTATCCTCATGTTGTGATGTGGAATTATTTGAAGTCATGACATTGATACACATTCTCTATTTGGTGGCTATGTTCAGTATTGAGTCTCGATAACATGGATCTACTTTTTTATGTTCTGCAAACATGTTCTATTTTTAGTCTTATTAATCATGGATCTACAGTGTATTCTTGGTAGCCATGACGTAGTCATCACCCATGGATCTGCAGTGTATTGGTCTGCATCCATGATTGGGTCAGATAGTTGGTCACTGGTCTTACATCGAATGTAAACTCATCTCTCTTTTGATTCTGATACCGAATCGACATCAAATTAACCAGAAGTACAATTTGTTCACACACAATATTTTCACTCTCCACTCCACACTCTCTCTTCACTAATAATCTCATACATTCAACCTTTTCCTTTTGTCATTGCTGAACTCATCCTGCTACTACATCTACTGGTTATTCCTTTGTCATTACTGAACTCCTTTGAAATCAATGATAATCCATGTAATGGATCCTTTGTCTTTTATTGATTTCATCCTACTACCATGTCTATTGGTTATTCCTTTGTCATTCATGAAATCCTTTGACATAAATGACAACAATATTCTCAACAATCTACCCCTTTGGCATTGATGGAAAAATATAAACATTCTCCCCCTTTGACAACAACGACAAAGGATAACCTGTTATGCTATTGAGTATTTCCTGTATTTCTTCTTTCTGACAACTCCCCCTGTCATCCTATCTCCCTTTTTTTTTAAACTGTATTATGTAACTTGATATTCTCAAGAGGTATTCACATAATCCTTGGTCTAAGATAACAGAAGGCTTTGCCAAAATTTTGAGAGACAAATTTTGAAAGAACTTCCTTACACTGATAAATATATTTTTAAAATACCCATTGTTCCTTGACAATCTTCATTGTCATTTTTACTCATCAAGTCACTTTTCAATAGAATGGATTTTTTATTTTTCAGATCAGACTTAAGTTTTCTTCCACTGCCAACAATTTTTATGTGTCATGACTTCAAATTCTAAGTGAACATAACATCTTTATCTTCCATTTTATTGCAGACATCATGGTCTTCATGACTCACACATTTTGTTGTTCTCATGTTACTTCATAAGTCTTACACTTTTCTCTATGTCAACAATACACCAATCTTAACCTTGATCATATATTGTCTTTGATGAAGATAAATTTTCAGCATACTTCAACATTAGATACCAATTGAATTTTTTGATATCAATTGGAATTTTATGACTTTAACTCCCCCTGAGTATATGATCCCTCCTAATGTTATTTTCAAGGTTCTCTTTAAATCATGAGAGATCTTTATAAAAGGATCCCACAATCATCACTATATGCTTCTTCATCACCTTCATCTTTATCGGTGTATTATTTTACATCTCCAGCTTGCTTTTCCTCATAATGGATGCCATTCTTATTTATGGAATTATTACTCTCATCATCATCTTTGGAGACCTCACTGATGTTTGAAATTTGTGTTTCTTCTGAGTTCTTGTAATCTAACTTTTTCTTCCATATATTTCCATGAGGTATCCTTCTTACTTGTACTTTATCATCTTCTGTGTTAGTGTCTTGTTTCCTTCTAAAACTTTGATCTTTTCCCTTGGTTCTGCAGTCAGCAACCTTGTGACCAAACTTATGACAAAAATGACAGTATCCATAGAATTTCCCTTTATGTTTGAGGAATATTTGATCTTCTTTCTTCACAACTTCCATCTTCTTACACTGTTTCTGAGCTTCTATTGAAATACTCTTCCTTAGTTTACATTCTCTAGTCATATGTCCAAAGTTATTACATTTGTAACACTCTAAGTCATATCTTTGAAGAGGTCCAAATCGGTTATGATTTCTTCATTTTGGTTTACTAGACATATCCTTCTTATATTCATAAACCTTTCCATAAGATATATATTTTAGGGCTTTATGAAAAAAATTATTACAGGAGTAACAATGAACCAAAAATATCCACTGATATATATTTGTCATTGGTATTTTAGACACCCCATTAGTTATGTTTTTGTCATGAGAGGATGAGAAATATTTATTTCTCTCTTCCCTTTTAACAAGACTCTTTAGTGCATGATAGCTTCTTTAACCCCCACCTTGGTTTGTGACAAATGAATATTCTGGCTCCTTTAGTTTGTCATATCCTAGACCAGTTTTATCATTTGATGGTCTTTCGCTACTTAAGATATCATCTAAGATCCTTAAGTTGTTCTCAAACTTTGATTTGATATATTTTTCATCAATCATTTTTCTAAGTTGAATAATCTATTTTTTAAGTTTTTCAAAATCTTGGATTCTCTACTTGAGGAGAACTACTAGATCCTCTTCTATCTTCTTGGCCTCTTGAAGTTGGTTCTTCAATTCAATAATAATTTGATTTGTTTCTTCATAGTAATTTGATAGTTTCTCTTTCAAAACTTTGTTTCTTTTCCAACACTTTTCAATTTCATCAACATCAGCCATGTATTGAGATTCTATGTCCACTTATGTTTCCTCATTGAATTTGTTGTTCCTATAAATAGGATTTCAGCATCTTCACTTTCATCGTCACTATATTCTTTGGAATAGAAGTTCTTCTTCTTTTTCTTAAACATCTTCTTACCCTTGATCTTATTCTTATGACAACAAGATTCTTCATGATCACTCTCCTCTTGTTTTGGGTAAGGATACTTATTGGAAAAATGTCCAATTCTTCCACAGTTAAAACATTTCAAGGGAATATTTCCTTTGTATTTCCTAGTACCATTCTCAAGTTTACTGATGAAAAGAGATTCTTCTCTATCTAGGTTCTCTAATTTGTTCTTGGATAGGGATTTAAATGCTGCCTCTTTTCTTGAGGGTTCATTATGTCCCTTCCGCATCTCATATGCAATGAATATAACATGTAGTTCATCTACTCTCATGTCATCAAGGTCATCCCGTTATTCTAGAGTCGACACTTTTGAGTCATACTTCATCAGGAATGTTCTTAGTACCTTGCTAACCACTTCTCTTTATTTTACTTTTCCTCCAAGACCTCTAATAGCATTGACAACCTCATCTACTCTTAGAAGATATTCCCCAATATTTTCTTCTTCTTTCATTTTAAGGCTCTCAAACTTCCCTTATATGTTTGAATCTTGGATTCCTTGACTTTAGATGCTCCTTCATAGATTATTTTTAACTTATCCCAGGATTTTTTGGAAGTCTTGCATCGCCTAAATTTTGTAAATACGGAGTTTCTCACCCCATTAAGGATTGCATTTAGGGCTTTTCCATTAGCTTCATATTGGCCTAGTTCCACACTGTCTATAGGTGCTTGGTCATCTATTTTATATTCCTTTTCAGTTGCATCCCAAAAATTCCATCCAAGGGACACGATATGGCACTTAATTCTCACATTCCAATAAGCATAATGTTCTCTTTGATCCATAGTGGTTTTAAGTAGGATCTACCTTCCAATGGTTAAAGTGTGGTGAAGGAACCCACTCTAATACCAATTGTTAAAATATTGGACAATACAGAGTGCGGGGAGTGAATAGTATTGTAGTTTTTAACAATTTAAAACCACTTTTAAAATTTACTTATTAAAACATATAATCAACAAGAACCCACAAAACACAAATTTATTGTGGAATCCCAATTGGGTAGACCACCAATACTTCCTATTACTGTAAAATTGTTATTTACGAATAGTTTTTCGTGCTTCTACAGACAAGGATGGTATTACAACCTATTTACCAGCAACTAGTGGAAGGAGTCTATGACCCCCTGGTTTATCAGCTGCCACTGAAAGGATTCTACAATACCCTATTTAACAGCTACCACTGGAAGGAGGCTACGGCCCCCTGTTTTGTGAGATACAACTAACAGGATGCTCCTACACCCTATTTACCAACTTATGCTGGAAGGAGGATACAACCCTCTGCACGCCTGTTTCCTGCCCTAACACCACCCTACCACCTTGATTTGTTTTTAGTAATCTTACAGATTTATTTACCCTTCAATCTCTGTCAGACTCACTAATCTCTACTTCTTCTCTTATGATATGGACCGTAGAGACTATTTCTCTCACTCATCCCTCTGTTTATAAATACCTTCACTTTTCTTGCGGACGCATCTCTTCACCATTGCAACCTTCCATTCTTCGATCATACTTCTTCATGAGATATTAATTCCTCATTCTAACACTGAGTTGTAGATTCATCTACGTCCATCGTGATTCTTCAAAAAAACTAAATCGATTTACTGTTTAATCTTCCAGTCGTGGCCTTCTGCATTCTTCATTTCGGCAACCATCCTGAGTCGTTGATCTTATATCAGTATTCTTCCTGACCATAGATATAAGATAGGATGCGACATGTGGATTGGAGAACTATGACATCTATAAAAATGGGTTTCCACACTTAGCTTTCCACCTCAACCATTTTGCACCGTTGATCTCCTTCAATATTTTCATGACCGTCGATCTGAGGTGGAAATCGGATATTGGATATGTGACTTTTTCGAAATATCATTTCCCAATATCCTCTTTTGAACCAATATTTATGCACCGTAGATATTTTACGAATGTCTCCTAACCATCGATATTCCGGATCACGATATGCGAAATGCGGGTTCTAAAAAACTCAAGCGTTGCTTTCGCAATTATTCACCTTTCGCTTTCTGCACTAATATTTCTGCATAGCCGATATTTTACAGATGTCTTTCCAACTGTCGATCATCCAGATCACAGGATGCAGAATGCGGGTTCTCAAACACTCAAATTTTTCTTTTCATAAATATACTCCTTTGGCTTTTCACAATGTCGATATTTTACGGATGTCTTTCTGACCATCGATCTTTGAGATTGCAGGATGCAGAATGTGGAACTATAACATTTTTCGAAGTCTTTTTGCAATTCTCCGCCTTTCAATTTTCTCATTCTGATTTTTTATTTTCTTATGAACAGTTGATTTCTTTTCGAGTTCACTCCTATCTATTGATCTAGGATATAATGCGTATTTGTGGATCTCCCCTCTTCTTTTTGTAGAAATCATTCCCCACTGTAAAATTCCTTGCGGATTCAATCTTAACTATTGATCTATTATCAGATGCACATTAGCACACACATATTTAAATAAAAATTATATATATATATATATATATATATATATATATATATATAAAAGTAGTGGTGAGATACAAAAAGACTGAAGCCATAATCTTTCAAGTCTTCAGAATTCTGGAACTATCATAGTTTCAAATACATATACATAGGGATAAAATATGAAGCTTCAAAGCTTTCAGTGTAGATATAGTACAAAAATGAGGGAGCCACTACGGGATAATCCTCATTCTCATGATACCACATCATGACCTGAGCCACTCAATGGAGTAGCCTTCCAAAACATCTTGAAATTCCTGCAATATGGTGTCGATAGCGCCTGGGATGATCATCAATAGAAATGTCTGGTATGCCTACATTTAATTGATGGAGGTTCTCCTTGATCTCCTAGAGTTCCTCATATTCTTCTTCATTCCTGACTATGATATCTCTGACTACCCCTTGCCTTTCCATAGGTGAATCTCCTACCATACGAGAAGAACCTATCTCTGCACAAAACATTTTTGTATGTCTCAACATTACATCATAATCATAAAAATAAAATATGAAAAACAAAACTTGTATAGTGATATGTTTCTTACCTTGTTCGTCCCATTGATCTCCCTCTAGTAGTGGAAGGATAGGATCATCCCTGAAATCTTCTCCAGCATAAGCGTAGTCCTCCACCATTAGTTGTTGGGCTCTTAGACAATAGAAGAAGATTAGTCCGACAGTAACCCTAGGGCCTTCGCCACAACCATGGCATGCCATGGCTTCTACTAATCTGGTCATCTAAGGGTCCTCGACATCAAACCTACTCAAGGGTACCTAAGGTCTCATCAGTGGCACCCACTTCAAGAAGAAATATACCACTATAGCTCCATAGAAAAATTGTTTCAGCTCCCCTCCCCAACATTTGGTTAGTTGGTCCTTTAAGGTGACCAGTAACCCCTCGCTCCAGTTAAATAGTGTGGGAGCCATACACTCTACTGCATACACTAGTATAAAATGAGAAATTAATGACTAAAAAAATGATTAAAATAATGCTATAAACGACTATTTTTGAGTCGGTGACTAATAGTATCAAATTTCCACTATCTTATAGCTAGTTGTATTTCACTAGTCATTAATAGCTTGACTTAGTATTCATTGATTTAGTCATTGATAGACAATGCTTTAGTCTGATAGACAATGCTTTAGTCATTGATAGTCAATGATTTAGTCATTGATTTAGTCATTGTTTTAGTCATTGATAGTCAATGATTTAGTCATTGATTTAGTCATTGATAGTCAATGATTTAGTCATTGATTTAGTCATTGTTTTATTCATTGATAGTTAATGATTTAGTCATTGATTTAGTCATTGATTTAGTCACTGAGTTAGTCATTGAGTTAGTCACTGAGTTAGTCATTGATTTAGTCATTGATTTAGTCACTGATTTAGTCACTGATTGCAACCATTAATGACCAAATATACGACTAAATAAACTGCTAGATGTTAACATATTAATGACGAAGCTAAATACGACTAAGATATGGGAAATTAGCTACTAATAGTCATATATATGTGAATTTAGTCGTTTTTGTAGTCACAAATTTATGATAGGGCATGGAGGAATCGAACCACCAACCTCCTTCCTATAATTAGGTAGGCGCTCTACCATTGAGCTAGCACCCTTTAAGAAGTTGTTATTTCTTGACAATGATGATATTCAAACAAATTTATGATAGATATCAATCTACAAAATACATAATTATTGCTTTGAGGGATAGAGATTGGAAAGCTATCTTTAGAAAGTCCAACACAGACAATACCAGATGACAGTGAAGATGCATCTATTTTTTCACTTCTTGTTGTTTCAATGTGCCCACTGCCCAGCTCAAATGAACCCTTGTGTGTGTCAAAGGACGAATTCTTCAATAGAATTTTAAAACCTTCATGACTCCTACATTTCATAGTAGGATCAACTAAACTAGCATTCTTTCCATGGAAAGCTTCCCCAGCGGTATTTACACGTGAATTTAATTTTATATCTGTTCCACTCATTGCATTAGGTTTGGCATCAATATGTTTTTTAGATATAAACGTTGATGACTTCCCACCCTTATTGACCAACAACTTGCCATGATTAGAACTCAACCCTAATGCCGCAGCTTCCACCACCAAGGCAGGGAGATTTAATGTTGGAGACACTGAAAGTGAATGAGATGAACTTGTTTTAGGATTAGAAGATCCTTGAACAATTGGGATCCTCATACTAAATGATTTTTCCTGTGCAGCATGGGAGCCCCTACAAAAACCATTAATGTCTAAATATTCAGTAAGATATGTAATATTCCACCACAAACTCCTAAATCATATGGAAGCTTATGTTCATTAAACTTAATGTGTAACGTTACTCTGCACCAATCCAGGGAGGTGCTGGAAAACTAAACAAATATTCCATGACAAGAAACAGATTTCATACCAAGATGCACTAACTGACAATACAACTGATCTTCTAGTAGCTCCACTGGCAAGGGAAGTCTCAGTATTACCTCTTGTGTTCTAGTTTCACATGGAAATATGAACAGGTATATATTATTAGGAAATGAAAATGAAGCCATGTATAAAGAATCTAGAAGACAATCACTGAAGTAAAACATAAGCTGTCTAAAGAAAATACACATTAGCTTCTATACTAATAATTATTTAGGACTGAATCAGAAGCTATTAAATAATCTAATATGGAAGCATAGAAAAAGCTGTCTGCACAGATATCAATAACAAATGCTAAAGATAATTGGACGAAAGTACAATATAGTAAAATCCTAAAGTCACTTACAGGAGCCGGTGATTTGGTTACTTGAAGAAGCTGATCCAAGCAGGGAAACCTCTGCCACTAGTGGAGGTAAACAAAGTCCCCAGTGTTGTTGTGAAGGATTTGAACATCATAGAACTCCTAAGTTTTGCTGCTAGAAAAATAGGACATAGAAAATCAAAAATCATAAAAGCTAAATGTGAAATATTTTTTAAAACAATTTTGGAAACTTATTTGGACCAAACAAGATGAAGCCAATCTAACCACTGAAGGAAACTTGTTTGGACCAAACATTGGTGAGTTGACAAGTAGCTCAGATGATCAAGCAAAGGTTAATATGTGGAGTGTGTCAAAGGGCTCAAAGAGAGAGTCTTTACATTCAAAATTGTCAGACATTTTGGGAGATGAGTTTAAGAATACAAGTGAGAACAAACCTAAGTTTGAGAATACAGGCAAGAAGAATCAACAAGTTTATGAACAATCAGTGATGGATTTGAGAGAAAACACTAAAGAGCTACCAATTTTGTCAAATTTCTCTGAGCAACATGGTTCATTGTTTGCGGTCAATTCCTCCTCAGTCATGGATTGTAGGCCTGCAGAAAACAAGTATGTTGAGTATGTTCCCATGATTGGGGCATGTTCCTATCCTCATAACCTAGCACTCAATTACTAGTCCTAGAATGCTAGTTATCAAGATTTTACCCCCACATGGTTTCAGCCTAGAATCTGACCACTGAAAGAAACTTTTTTGGACCAGACATTGGTGAGTTGACAAGCAACTCAGATGATCGAGCAGAGGTTAATATGTGGAGTGTGTAAGGGCTCAAAGAGAGAGTCTTTACATTCAAAATTGTCAAACATTTTGGGAGATGAGTTTGAGAATACAAGTGAGAACAAACCTGAGTTTGAGAATACAAGAAAGAAGAATCAACAAGTTTCTAAACAGTTAGTGATGGATTTGAGAGAAAACACTAAAGAGCTGCCAATTTTGTCAAATTTCTCTGAGCAACATGGTTCATTGTTTGCGGTCAATTCCTCCTCAGTCATGGATTGTAGGCCTACAGAAAACAAGTATGTTGAGTATGTTCCCATGATTGGGGCCTGTTCCAGTAATGGTACCTCACCATTATTTTGATATTTTTCCTTGTATAAAAGACAGCTATTAGAATTGACCCTGATTGAACTATCTTAAATGTTGTTTCATATAAAACCCCCAAAAAAGTAAAAACAATACTAAGTTTAAACTTGCAATACCTTACTCTCATGCAGAAGGTGTTGATGTCCTTGTCCAAGGTATCGAGAAGACCAATATCCTGTATAACCATGTTATCCACTCTATTGACATTGAATTTCATGTTGGCTCTACTATAGTTGTGCCCAAGACCCAATTTAGCTTTCTCCAAGTCTATGTGATTCAAGATATGTGATTTCAACTCAATGGCAGACAAGCTTTCTAAATATACTTTGTTGTTACAGAAGGGTACCTAAACCAAACAAGAATTTAGAAAAGTCACTTCCTATCTGATTCAGAAAAGACTTGTACTAACAACCACTTAATGGTAGATTAGCTTGGAGTCATAGATGAGGGATGTAGACACTGGTTATGCTCGTCTTGTTGTATTGCTGGTTTAGATATTAGGACTCTTTTGATGATTCTGTATTGATGACAAATTGAGTATCCTAGAGAATACGTAAGGAAGAATTTTAATAGTTTTCTTAAATTTCTTTGTTTTTGAATGATGGACAACAAAACAGTATCCAGCACACTTGAGTCCTCGCAAGACTAGTTAAATGTATATTTTTATTTATTCCTTGGGAATATCAAATATAGTGATTTTAAAACACATCTCAGAGAACAAAGAAATCATGGATTTGATATAAATCTAAGTTAATAAACAAATCCTTTTACCTTTCAGTATAAATATGATTCATGAGTCCTAACTTAAGAATTAAAAGACACTTATGGGAAATTCACCTCAACTTGACAACTATTAGAATTGACCCTGACTGAACTATCTTAAATGTTGTTTCATATAAAACCCAAAAAAAAGTAAAAACAATAATAAGTTTAAACTTGCAATACCTTACTCTCATGCAGAAGGTGTTGATGTCCTTGTCCAAGGTATTGAGAAGACTAATAGCCTGTATAACCATGTTATCCACTCTATTGACATTGAATTTCACGTTGGCTCTGCTGGAGCTGTGTCGAAGACCCAATTGATCCTTCTCCAAGTCTATGTGATTCAAGATATGTGATTCAATTACAGAGCTTTGTTTACTCTTTTTTGCATGATTCCTCAATGTTAAAACTAAATATCCATTCAATTGATGCTAGGACCCATTTTGCTCCAAACCAAGCCAGGATTACTACATATCAACACTATGTACATCCATCAATTATAGTTACCTAGGATATGTATGAACATAATTAGTCAAGCACATGCAAAAATATTATAAATGGGCAAATAGAAGAAAACAATGTGGTTTAGACCTTCCTTAATTTCTATACTCATATTTATAATACGATCACACTTTGTATCTTAGGAGATAAGTCACTAACGAAACAAAGGACATACCTGAGAGAGAGAGAGAGATAAGTAGTTGTAGGGAAGAGTGAGACAAATACAGACCACAAGGTCATGGATCAATACTGTCAACCTCAAAACATATATAAAAAACAAAAAAAAAATATTTGCATTTGTAGCAGCTGTCGACCCAACAGCTCTCCACCCACAAAACTCAAAATCCCTAATCGAGGTTCTACACCCAGCTTTATGAGATTCAAACTAGATTCAGTTAATTTTTTTAGGCCTTTCTGGCCACAAACAACTGCACCTAACTGGACTAAATTTTTAACAGCTACACTTATTGCCTCATGGCTTGGGGCTTGAGGTCCAAACTCCACTCAGCGACATCCATCCATAGTATCTATAATGACCAAAGAAACACCTTATCCTACTGGCCTGCAAGCAACAAATACAATTGTCCTGGGTCCCTACTATGAAAACTCCAGATGACAAAAAGAACCATACATTCTTGGCCACTAGAGACAATTATACAAACCCTTTTTTTGAATGTCTACATTGAATGGATTACAATAAGAGCAAAACAAATATAACCCTCCAAAAAAATGAAGACTCTTTACATAAATAAAGATACGGAGAAAATTTTGGTTTAACTATGTAATTAGTTAAAATAACTAAAGTGATCTACCTCATGGAGATGCACATGACTACACATTACACTCTAGTCTATACCCTGTTTTTGGACAATTACTAGTCCTAGAATGTCAGTTATCAAGGTTTTACCCCCACATGGTTTCAGCCTAGAATCTGACCACTGAAGGAAACTTGTTTGGACCAAACATTGGTGAGTTCACAAGCAGCTCAGATGATCGAGCAGAGGTTAATATGTGGAGTGTGTTAAAGGGCTTAAAGAGAGAGTATTTACATTCAAAATTGTCATACATTTTGGGAGATGAGTTTGAGAATACAAGTGAGAACAAACCTGAGTTTGAGAATATAGGCAAGAAGAATCAACAAGTTTCTGAACAGTCGGTGATGGATTTGAGAGAAAACACTAAAGAGTTGCCAATTTTGTCAAATTTCTCTGAGCAACATGGTTAATTGTTTGCGGTCAATTCCTCCTCAGTCATGGATTGCAAGCCTGCAGAAAACAAGTATGTTGAATATGTTCCCATGATTGGGGCCTAATCCTATCCTTATAACCTAGCACCAAATAAAGATTCAATACCACAAGTAAATGCTGGAAACAAGAATAGCAGAAAAGTATGAGGATGAAATGTTGTTGAACTCTCTGTGGGCAGAGGAGACAGAAAGGATGAGCACTGGAAAATTTTTGGGGTCCCAAGATAGAAGAGAAGGGAAAAGAGGAAAGCATCAAAGCACGGTGATAATGTCCCCTAAAAGGAGAGACTTTGATCCTTTTGTTCAATCTCAGCATGAAGCAAGCATTGTTTTTGGTCAAGTAGACACTCAAATGTCAGATTATGTATGGGATGAAGGTGATGGTGGTAGCTAGGAGAAGCAGCTGGACAGGGTTTCATAGGAAGATATTCTTTCTCCAGAAATGCAAGGACTATCAGAGTTATGCTCATTTAAAAGAGATGAGAACAATGTGCAAGAGGCTTCCCATTATGGTTTTATGACATTGAATATAAAAATAACAGAAGATTGTACATCAAATGAGAAGGAAGAAAAAATGTCTATTAGTAGCAAGAACTAGATGTATGCAGGTAATAAACGAGGAGGATATTTGTGTCCATTCACGAGGATTGAAAAGAGGTTGGACAATTCCACCTTGGATGTATCTTCTCATCAAGAGAGAAAATATTTTAAACACACTCAGATTCAAGGGATGCCAGATTTTTTATTACATGAAAACAAGAAAGAAAATGTGGACGAACAATTCATTGAGCCTTATGAGGATTGTGTTGTTGTGGAGGAATTAAGTGGAGTCTTGGGAAAAGGTGCCCAGGAGTATATTGTAGGAGCAGCAATGAGAGGAACCCCGAAATCTTTATTAGATGAGAGTAAGCAGACACATTCAATTGTTTCACCTGAGCATATTGTTATGGCAGGCATCGAGGAAATGCCAGATTTGATATTTGACGTAAGCAAGGAATATCAGACAACAATGCATGCCAAAGTGCCTTCTCAACAGGATCATTTAGCATCCAAAATACGAGTGCTAGAACAATTAGTAGATGGGGAGAAACAGTACACCTTTGTAGGCTGCCTTAATAATCTGGATGCAAGTGATAACACAGAAGATAAAATGTGTGAGTTTTCAAGAAACAGGGATAGGTTAGTTGAGGGGGCAAGAGAGAATAACATTGTGAATGGATATTCTCATGAAGTGATAGATGTTTTGGGACATACAGAAATCCATTGGGTGTCAGGTTCTGTTGTGAAGCATGTCAAAGACGAGTCCCTTGAGAGTCTTCAAAAGGCCAAAATGAGAGGAGGTTTAGATAACCTACTAGATGAGAGAAGTGAGTATGCTCGAGTAACTGCACATGAAGATATTTCATTTGTAAATATTCACAGGATGTTGGAGTTGGTGATTGATGTAAATGATGTAGAGATGCATGTGACACAGGTTGACTGCAAGAATCCAGTACCTGAGGCAGTTTGTTCAATGTTGGATTTTATGTTGGATGAGAAAAAAGAAGTGAAAGGCAGACATGATTTGTGTGAGGCAAGGGATGAAGAGAAGGAGAAGATTGCTAAGTCTCTAATAACTGGGGATTTTCTAAATGTGGAAGCACGAATTTGTAATATGGGTATATCCTCTCAAGAAAATGATATGTTTTGAGATTTATTGTTTTTATTCGGGAAGCACCGAGATTTCCCATGGAACTTTGTATATGTCCTTCCAAACACTGATCTTGACAAATAGATAGCCCTAAAAATTGCTTGGTATATTTGTTTGTTTGAATGCATTAGCCTTGTTCTAATAAACATCAGAAAGGAATGCTTTATGAATAAGACTTGTTCTAAAAAACATATGAGTCAATCAAACCTCTAGTGACCTCTCAACATGTTTGTAACCTTATTTTGTATATATAATCTGATTCTAAACAGAATTACTAGCACAACCACTTAAGTGGCTGGTGAATGTTGATAGGCCACTAGCCACAAGTTAAGTGTCTAGCTTACAAAAACAAACGATCTACAAGTAATAATAAGAATCTTATTGTGTAGTCAGATTCTGAAATCAAACCACAAGTGGCAATGTCCTAGTTTTATCTTAGTTGTCAAAATTTGATGTTGTCACAATTCGTGGGGCATTTATAGCCAAGACATATATTGAGTAAGTTACAAAAAGGAAATGATCTACAAATAGCAATAAGAATATTATTGGTTAGTGAGATTCTAAAATCAACCTACAAGTGGTAGTGAGAATCTTTCTAGGTGGAAAAATGTTTAAGAAAATGCATGCATGGAAAACCATTGATTCCATGTGTAATGAACAAATGGCTAAGAGGGAGAGGAAATTAATAAATTATAAATAGGCCCAAATTCCTCGGAAGAGGAGTGTTTAGTTGTAGGAGTATTGAAAGGCTTAACTATTTGAAAATCACAACGTCCATACCTTCTCAGGAAAGTTATTTATTGTCTTGTGTACTATTGAAGAGTCCTTTTATTGTTAAAGTTGTGTTTCAGAAGATTTTTGAAACTTTCTCTACTGCATTTATTTTCCTAGTTTCTAGAATAGTAGTTCTGGCATTTTGCTGAGGTACTTTTGGTTGATTAGAAATTAGTTAATTTTCCTACATTTCCCTTGCTTATCAGCTGTGATCAAGTTAAAACTTAAGGTTAAAACAGGATGAACCAACAGTTTTTAAAACTCTTTTCGGTACACAATGAGTAGAAATGTCTATAAACTTAACAAGGCCTATCATCACAACAGGCATCCATATTTTTAGCAGCCATTATTTTATATGTAAAAAGAGCTAATTTTGGTCAACATTTTACTATGTTTATGAAATCCTCATTTTCTCATCTTCACCAATGGGCATGAACAATGAACCTAATATTTTGATCTAGAATAGAAAATCTCACTGAAGGTCAGAAGACTTGGCTGTACGTATGAACAAGTGTATCCTACATCCTCTTATTCAGCTATTATACTTTATGTCTATTCCCCTTTCATTCATTTCAGCCTCTTCACCCTTACCCAAAATCCACATTCTACAACATACCATCCGAGACAACTTGGTTGATTAATATACACATGCACTAACTCATCCCATACACCAAATATTTAAACTTTTGATATAATAACCTCTAAAAATGACAAACTCATGCAAAGAATTGAATTTTTTCCCCAAGCCTTTCAAAGCATGAATTTTGAGTCCTATTCCAATGAAATTTGAAAAATCTAAATAAAAAATGTGACAAAAATTGCTGGGTGTCCAAATGTACTAACAAAAAGGTAAATGACAAAAATGGATGATAATGTTTCAAATGTTATGGGACTAGATTTAGAAAGCAAAACTGATAAAACTACTAAAAATGCACAAGGAAAATAATCCTTATAGAAATTAAAGCCTTGCAAAATTAAAAGAGAAATGAAGGGTAAGCATACCAGTCATGATAAATTCCAATAAGGCCTCTTTCATATATCACACCAAGTGTATTCATTTTTGCAATGGTTGGGACAACATTCATAACCCAAACTTTGTCAGATGTAAGTGCTGCTGTAAAGCCACCAAGACCTGCATTCATGTCCATAACATTGCGATATCTACTCTCCCCAATATATATGTTCATTCTTTTGTAGCCTTTCACGTGCTTTCTCCACGACTGTGTTTCAGCATTATATGTCTCAGCGGTAACACCAGATTTGATATTTGATGTAAGCAAGGAATATCAGACAACAATGCATGCCAAAGTGCCTTCTTAGTAGGATCATTTAGAAACCAAAATGCAAGGAGTGCTAGACCAATTAGTAGATGGGGAGAAACAGTGCACCTTTGTAGGTTGCCTTAATAATTTGGATGCAAGTGATAACACAGAAGATAAAATGTGTGAGTTTTCAAGAAACAGTGATAGGTCAGCTGAGGGGGAAAGAGAGAATAACACTGTGAATGGATCTTCTCATGAAGTGATAGATGTTTTGGGACATACAGAAATCCATTGTGTGTCAGGTTCTGCTGTGAAGCATGTCAAAGAGGAGTCCCTTTAGAGTGTTCAAAAGGAAAAAATGATAGGAGGTTTAGATAACCTACTAGATGAAAGAAGTGAGTATGTTGGAGTAACTACACATGAATATATTTCATTTGTAAATATTCACAGGAGGTTGGAGTTTGTGATTGATGTAAATGATGTAGAGATGCATGTGACACAGGTTGACTGCAAGAATCCCATAACTGAGGCAGTTTGTTCAGTGTTAGATTTTATGTTGGATGAGAAAAAAGAAGTGAAAGGCAGTCATGATTTGTGTGAGGCAGGGGATGAAGAGAAGGAGAATATTACTAAGTTTCTAATAACTGGGGATTTTCTGAATGTGGAAGCACGAATTTGTAATATGGGTAGATCCTCTCAAGAAAATGATATGTTTTGAGATTTATTGTTTTTATTTAGGAAGCATCGAGCTTGCCCATGGAACTTTGTATATGTCCTTCCAAACACTGATGTTGACAAACAGATAGCCCTAAAAATTTCTTGGTATATTTGTTTGTTTGAATGCATTAGCCTTGTTCTAATAAACATCAGAAAGGAATGCTTTATGAATAAGACTTGTTCTTAAAAACATATGAGTCAATCAAACCTCTGGTGACCTCTCAACATGTTTGTAACCTTATTTTGTATATCTAATCTGATTCTAAACAAAATTACTAGCACAACCACTTAAGTGACCGGTGAATGTCGATAGGCCACTAGCCACAAGTTAAGTGGCTAGCTTACAAAAAGAAATGATCTACAAGTAATAATAAGAATATTATTGTGTAGTCAGATTCTAAAATCAAACCACAAGTGGCAATGTCCTAGTTTTATGTTAGTTGTCAAAATTTGATGTTGTCAGGGTCAATTCTAACAGCTTTCTTTTACAGAGGGAAAAATCTCATAATAATGGTGAGGTACCATTACTGAAACAGGCCCCAATCATGGGAACATACTCAACATATTTGTTTTTTGCGGGCCTGCAATCCATGATTGAGGAGGAATTGACCGCAAACAATGAACCAGGTTGCTCAAAGGTCACACTTTTTATTAAAGTGTGACCTAATTTCATAAATGTAGTTTTTAGTTTCAAAAGAAAGGGTTACAATTTCACAAGTATGATACTTAATTTTAATAAATATTATTTTTCAATTTTTATGTCTAAATAATGAATCCAAAGATTCCAATTTTATTGTTCTCACTAAAATCTTACTTGCAATTGAAAATTGTACCATGAAATGGTTAATTGATTCTCCATTTTATATACATTATGCACCACACTATTAGTGCAACAATTTTCATAATGGCATGTTTGGAATTATTTTGTTGCATATCCTCAATGTTCTCCAAAGTAATATTATGTGTTCATATACCAAATTAAGATAACTTTTAGAGAAAATAATCCTCTCCATAGCAGCATTCTCCTATATAGTTACTTAAACCATGACTTTATGACTTTCGTGGGCCAAACCCCATTCAATTTGACCACTTGAGTCACCCTAGAGATTACTTCTAACTCTAAGGGTTTTAAACTTCCTTTTGTGCCATTTTTAGCAAACCCTAATGTCTGTTTTTGGATGACCTAGGTAAACTCCTTGATTTAAGTGTCCCTTCCTAGATCTAGGGAACTTTAGCCTAATTTTAGGAGTGTTTGAGTCCAAGGTAATTTACCGAGTATATGTGCTCCACTAAATTAGGTCATAACTTACCACTAATGTATATATTTAGGGACTAGAACTCGAGCTGATCCTTTTAGGATTGTGCATGTGCATGATATCAGTTCCATTTACCTCTTTCAGTTAGAATTATTCATTAGTAATTCTTAAGTTAGTTTACCTCAAAATTTGGGAGTGTGTATGCCTAACTAAGGGTGTTTGTCTCTATTTAATCCTAACCAACACCTCATGCACTGCATGAGCAATTTGAATTGCCTCCTTAACCTATTATAATTGCTTTTCCTGCATATTACATCTCCATCTTCAAGACTAATGTAATACAACATTCTTTCTTGCTATTTGGTCCATCTCTTTTGTGTAATGATTAATGCTAATACATTTATTTTTTTATTATTGATCTGTTTCACTATATACCTCTATTTTTTAAGTATCTATATCCATATTCTCAAATTTTACATGGTATTATAGTTGCAGGGGTGCTATACTAGTAAGTATTATAGTGCTTGTTTTTAGGGATGAAGCTATTGCAATTTAAAGAATCTCATTTTCAACCATCATAGATCTCATTTGTTGTAATGGAACTATATTCCCAAAAAATTCTAATCCCATTAAACTATTATGAACGGAAATCAAGAGTATAGATACTCTTGAGGATGAAATGGATCTACCATATCATAATGGACACCGAGGTAGAACCAAATTCAATTGTTGAAAAATATAAATACTTGAATAGAATGGATGAAACATTTAGGTTACTTTTATATTCTATTTCTTGAGATTTACTCTATCAAATTTCAAACAAGAATATTCCAAATGAAGTATGTATCATATTGTCCACCCTCTTAAAAACATGAGATGAAATGATAATTGATGGGACATCAATTAGAGGTGGAACTAATGAAGTTGGCACCAAGTGATTTTGACTCTATTCAAGAATTTTTCACCAAGATCAAATTAGTTATCGTGCATCTCAATATGTGTAATATAAATAGGAATGGCACACAAATGGTGCTCTCTATTCTCTCCAAATTGGGTCCTGATTATAGTATCTTTGTGTTTTCTTTTCATTGTACTATATTGGCTCTTGGATCCTCTTTCACACTGCCTACATTAGATGTATTTTTTTCCTCTCTTATTCAAGAGAAAGATAAGATATCACAAATGGGCCTTCAAAATGCCTTCAAGGATCATGTACTTACAAGAAGTGAGGAGAACATGGGTGCAAGTAAGAAAAATCCCCCATACAAGGGAAAAATGGATAAAAAAACAAGGGTTTTTCATGAAGACTTCAACTCCAATGATGAAATTACCGAATAAGAGAATATATGGTGTACTTTATAAAATAAAGGACCAAATAGAGAAGAGTATTACATGTATAAAACATGTTTTTGAATAAAAGGAAGATGAGGAGTGTAACAAACAAGTTTCCACACTAAAAACAATTGGTTATTGCATGTACGCACTTTCAAAAAAAATTACTCCATACATTCTTGACTCAAAAGCTTCACAAAATATGGCCTAAAACGATGTAGATATGGAAAATGTGGCTATGGAGGAAGACACATTCCAACAGAGACATGGAGATATAGAAAATGAAGAAACGGCTCCAGTGTTCGAGGTAGAGGATCAACTAGAATCCCACAGTGGGTAAGATTTTCACTGACATTAAGACCAGGCACATGCAAAGGGTTTTTATCCAAAATTCATTAAAAATTTATCAATTCACAGTAAATCAATAAACTTACCAGGGATCTTGTAAGCAAAGAAGGTGGTGTTGATGCCAGAGGTGCAGAATTCGTGGCCCGCCTCTTCAAAAGTCTCTAGGTTCTCTCCAATGCTGATTTATCCATGGCAGCTATGGAAATTAAATAGAGAAATTGTAAACTCTCAACAGTGGTTAATATCGATCCCAAACTCCTCAACAGGTATGACCAATATCCATATCCAAAACCCACCAAACCCTCCAATGTTTGGCACCAACGGTTAGGCTATTTGACAAGAACTAGCAGGTAGAGTAGCAATCGAAATTGTCAGAATTGAAGGATGGTGGTTAATAAAATTGGCCATCGGCCATGAATGTCGTTGCTGAATGTCGTAGAGGTTGGGTCACTCTTTGGTAAACTAGTTGGGTCGACCTACCCATGAAAATAAATTTTATGTGTTTCTTCATATATAT
>LPNX010001561.1:59757-188821 GCA_001517045.1 Pseudotsuga menziesii | reverse complement strand
GTGGTCTTTTCCATCCAAAAGTTGCGACACTACATTTTACTTAGTCATACCACAGTCGTCGCCGACTCTAACCCCATGGTCTATCTCTTAAACCGGCGGCTCCTGCAAGTTCGTGCGGCCAAATGGGTCATTATCCTCCAAGAATATGACCTTACTTTCCGAACACCCAAGAGCACCAAAGCCCTTGCGCTTGCCCAGCTCATGACGGATCTCCCTTCCTTTATCCCAGCCCCACCTATCTCCGAAGAGTTACCCGATAATCACTTATTTACTATCTCGTCCGATGACCCGTGGTACGGCGATATCTTGTTATACCTGCGTACGCAGAAGTTTCAACCCACAGTCACTCGAAACAGACGTCGTCGTATCCGTCACCATGCCTCTCGCTACCTCCTCATTGGAGATGTCCTTTACCGGCGAAGAATCGATACAATTCTTTGTCGTTGCCTCACACATACGGAAGCTGAACAAGTCCTTAATGATTGTCATAGCGGTGCCTGCGGCAGCCATTTCTCCGGGATGGCCACTGCCCAAAATATCGTTCGTGCCGGATATTTTTGGCCCACACTCTTCACCGACTGCATCAATGCGGTCAAGCATTGCCATAACTGCCAACTTTTCGCCCCCAAAGCTCGGACGCCACCTGCTCCGTTACACCCAGTAGTCGCTGTTGGTCCCTTTTGTAAGTGGGCCATCGACTTCATGGAGTGTAGACCCACATCCGCAAACGGCCATAAGTACATCATTGTCGCCATCGATTATTTCACCAAATGGGTGGAAGCCATGCCCACCTTCAATTGTAAGGCTGACACTGCTGCCCGTTTCTTCTTCAACCATGTCATCACTAGATTCGGAGTCCCTAAACAATTGGTATCTGACCATGGATCACATTTTGAAGATTGTGTGTGGCGCGAGTTATCCACCCTCCTCAAGTTCGAACACCAATTTTCCTCAGCTTACTACCCTCAAGGGAACGGTCAAGTAGAAGCAGTTAACAAAATCCTGAAAACCATACTCCAACGCACAGTTGATCGGCATAAGTCCAATTGGCACCATATGCTATTTCCTGCTTTATGGGCTTACCGTACATCCACCAAGACCCCCATTGGTTTTACCCCATTTCATTTAGTTCACGGTGTAGAGTCTGTCCTCCCCATTAAGTGTCAGATACCTGCCTTACACATCGCCGTTGAGCTTCTCCCGGATACCTCCCCCCTTGAACAACGTCTGCTATCTCTCGAACAAGCCGATGAGGATCGTCGTGCTACTCTCCAGAATATCGAAGCTGCCAAAACACGTTCCAAAGCCCATTATGACAAACATGTTCACCCTCGAACTTTCCACGAAGGGGACCTCGTCCTCGCCTATGACCAAGCCAACGACAAAAAAGGTAAAGGAAAATTCGAGTCCATGTGGCAAGGCCCTTACATTGTGCAACCTTGCCTCGGCAAGGGGGCATACATTTTAGCAGACTTTGAAGGACGACCCTTCTCCAACCCCCGAAATGGGTTGTATCTGAAACGTTTCTACCCATAACTGAAACTGCGACCTCATTGGTCCGCATTTGCACAGTTTGCTCTCTTTTTGTTTTTCACCGTTTTTTACCACAATCTCACATTTATTGCATTTTTGCATGCCCACAGATGGATCCTCTTCCACCTTGTTACATCGGCTTCGCGGATGGTGCCAGCCGCTGGTCTCCCAACCTAGCTTCCGCAGCATAGGTCTTATACTCCCCTTCCAATGAACGCATCCACCTCGACGGAATATGTATCGGCGCTGCCACCAATAACCAAGCGGAGTATGATGCTGTGACCGGTCTCCTAACTGCTGCCCTCTAGATGGGCATACGTCACCTTCATGTGTTCTTGGACTCCCAGCTTCTTGTCTTCCAGCTCAACAACTGCTACCAGGTGCGTGATCCCTGCCTATTTAGAAAATTCCTGCGTACAAAACAACTTAGCCGACAGTTTGAATCCATCACATTCACACATGTCCCAAGAGCCTACAATAGTGTCGCAGACCAAATGGCGAACAATATCCTAGACTGGCATATCAATCACACCATGTAACACCTCCATCATGCATCATTACTCCATAGCATATCATCCAAATATACAAAAAACCAAAAACACTGCATTGCATCAACATTTGCGTCAATAAAATATAAAACCATAAAAATGACATTTGCATCCATAAGGGCATCCATGTGCCTAGTCATACATACATCATATCATATCCTATCAAAAAGGGGCATCCACGTGCCCAGCAGCCTAGACTACTTGCATCCATGTGCAGTATCAAACATATCATAAAGCGCATCCACGTGCGTACAAATGAGACAACATCACCAAAAAATGTGCATCCACGTGCATATATATATATACAAGTCAAACAATACATATTCAGAACTATACATGTTCTGAGTACCCCAGTACTCAGCTATACAAAAAATATATATGTACATCCCTCAAAGCTCATAAAATACAGGCCGAAGCTACAAAATATCGAAGGGAGTCCCCTGTACTCCCTAAAGGGAGTCATACCCTGCGTCACTATCCGTGTCAGCATCCTCTGACTCCTCCTCCCACTCCTCCTCCGATGAGTCCTCGTCTCGCCTGAGCCTCGGTGCCCGTGACCATGCCCTCTCCGCCAAGAGAGCCACCCGGATCGCTATCCCTTTGAAATCCTGAGGCGCCTGCCTACAATCCTGAATCACATCTCGAGGAAGGTCCTCCCACCCCGCATCGCTCACTCCTATCAGCAGCTGCCCTAGCAGCCCCCGTACAGACTCTAGTGCCACATCTGCATCCCGCCGATGCACTTGACCTCGCCTAGGCAAAGCCGAAACTGCCACTATCCCTCGCCGCACCACATGCCCTGGCGGCGGCTGCGGGCCCACATCTGCAGATCAACCACTTGTCAGTAACTATCTATCAAACATATATCATACATAACATAAAAACTGGACAAAACAATTAAAATGATACATACCATCTGGACCCCATGCCTGTCCTGGTGGACGAGGCGCATCTGGATCCCCTGTGTAGTCCATGTCCCTATACGGAAAGTCCTCCAGCGTCAGTGGTAACTGGAGCCACTGCATGTACAACTCATCCGTAAAATACAAGCCAACATCACCACCACCACGGCGGCGCATCATCTCCCCCCATCGAATCATACGAGGCTCCCTCACGCCTCCTGCCCGGACCATCACCCATGGCCGCAGCGTGGGGACTCTCTCCATAAAGAACGCGCACAAAAATGACCCAAAGCAGAATCCCTTGCCAGCTTCCTTTGCTGCGGTCAGCTGTCACTGAACGCAGGTCAGGAACATCTGACCCCACGCAAAATAAGTCCCCCCCAGTGTACGCTCCACGAGCTGCATCTGACCCCCAGACACCTTCTCAGGTGACTGGGAGCCTAGGATCCGCACTATACATGCCGCCGTCGCTCAAACTACTGGCTCCCGTAAGTCACTAACTCGGAGTGCATTCTGATGCACCTGAGCCTCTGCCCCATAGAACCGCACTGCCATATCAACAATATCAAGATCCGCGGACCCCCGCGGCTGGGTATCTTCCACCCTCCCTAGGCAGGGCAACCCCGTCAGAAAATAGACATCAGCAAAGGTGAGGTCCACCCTCTCCCCCTGTACTCGGAACGCCAGTGAATCTGGCTCCCAGAAACTCACTAAGCGGTTCAGCAGCAACCCTGCTGACCGAATCATCGGAATCTCAGCAAACTTCAGTAGGCCGAATATCCCAAGCATCGAACGCACACGACGGTCCTCTCGGATAATGTCCACCAGCCCCTCTGGCATCTCTCGCTCTCTCCATACAGTCCGTGGCATCCTGTCAGTCACACAACAAAGCCTCATTAGATTCTTGTTCAAAATAGACATTCTCACCCTTCCCACACAACTCTAGACAAAAAAGACAGTTGCGGTCCAGACCGCGGCTGTCAAGCCGACAGTCGCGGCCCAGACCGCGGCTGTCAAGCCGACAGTCGCGGTCCAGACCGCGGCTGTCAAGCCCACAGTCGCGGTCTAGACCGCGGCTGTGACGCCGACAGTCACGGTCCAGACCACGGCTGTGAAGCTAACAGTCGTGGTCCAGACCGCGGCTGTCAAAACCGACAGTCGCGGTCCAGACCGCGGCTGTCAAAACCAACAGTCGCGGTCCAAACTGCGGCTATCAAGCCAGACAGACGCGGTCTAGACCACGGCTGTCAAAACCCGACAGTCGCGGTCCAGACCATGGCTGTCAAGCCAGACAGTCGCGGTCCAGACCGCGGCTGCCAAGACCGACAGTCACGGTCCACCCTTGTGGATCGTACAAACACCCCCCCGGGACCCGCAACCCTTCCCCCAACCCAAAAAGAAAACAGGCATAAGTTCAATGGAATACCTGGCTCTCCCGAATCTCAAAACCACCGGTCAGATCGTCCAGAAATCCCACGTAAGCTCTGGTACACTCCGATCGTGTGCAAAATGGGAATAGTGCAAATGACGTGTCATATTGGGCCCACTTACTATTTATAGCCCGTTGACCCTTTCCTTGTTTGGCCATTTCGAACCCATACGAAGTCCATTTTCCGAACCGTTTCCACCATTGGAACCAGCACGACGAGACCTTCACAATGGTCACTTCATTGCATCATTTTTTTCGAAATTATTTTTTGCCCATTTTCTCAACCCCAATAGTCGTCTCGGTTTGCGCACCACATCGGCCGTCGTCCGATAGTTCCACACTTGTTACATGAGCCATTAACTCCTGTCATACTGCAAAGGTTCCGTTAGTTTGCCACCCTTCATCCACCCTGCAAGGAGGCCCACCAGTGTTCCCCCTCACCATCAGTCCTAATCATCATAAATGTTCCTTGATTGAACACGTCCTCCTTGCCTGACCACTCCAAATACAGAGTCTTCTTATTTGCTTTTAGACTCCTTAAAATTGAAAGCAACCACGAGCATGAACTGTCATGGGCTCGCAAAGTCCACATGACAGTACCATTCCCTCAATACAGAGTCTTCTTCTTTGCTTTCAGACTCCTTAAAATTGAAAGCAACCACGAGCATGAACTGTCATGGGCTTGCAAAATCCACATGACAGTACCATTCCATTAGTACAGAGTCCTCTTATTTGCTTTCAGACTCCTTAAATATGAAAGCAACCACGAGCATGAACTGTCATGGGCTCGCAAAATCCACATGACAGTACCATTCCATCAATACAGAGTCTTCTTATTTGCTTTCAGACTCCTTAAAATTGAAAGCAACCATGAGCATGAACTGTCATGGGCTCGCAAAATCCACATGACAGTACCATTCCATCCAGTCAGAGTCTTCTTATTTGCTTTCAGACTGCTTAAAATTGAAAGCAACCACGAGCATGAACTGTCATGGGCTCGTAAAATCCACATGACAGTGCCACTTTATATCCACACTTCTTCTAGTTCCCTAACCCATGAAGAAGTCCCCCCGCGCCTCTTGGCGCTATGATCGATTCTCTCGGCAGCACCTCCGATCAGGTCGCCTTTGTTCAGAGTATTCTGCAGTTTCCTACCATTTTTCCATCAGCCCATTCACCCTCAAGATACATACCGACATGTTCCCTTTACCACCAGTCAGTTTCATATGCTGCCCGATCATCCCCACCATCATACTCTGAACAAAGGAAGTTTGAGTAAACCCACTCTACTTGCCGAGTTAGTCCCACCAGTCTATCACTCTTCCCATCAGTACTATCACAGTTCGGTTTTGCACCTCGCGCTCCTGTCAAGGAAACATCATTGCCTTGATAGTTGCAGGTCTCCCTCTGTCGACGACAACTCCTCTATTCCAGAGGATAGACCTAGAGGCTCCTGCGCCTTGGACCCATCACCATCTGTGGTGAGTGCCTACGGACCATTTTGGGAGGAATCATTATTGCCTCTCCGAATGGTTGTTTCTCACATGTTCGACTTCAACACCTTATTCGCATCGTTGAGAATCGCGCAGGATATATACCCTTTCCATTCTGTGTCGAAGACCCCGGATTTCCCCCGACTCTAGCACATTGGTGAGTCACTTCAGAATGCCCAGTTATATGTTCCCGTGGATGTCCGGGCTGCGTTGGCAATTGTATTCGGAAGCCATTCAGTTCTACGCTTCTTTGAGTACCCAGTTCAGTTCCAGCTCAGTGTACCATTGCACGTATGACCGTTGTCACTACGATCCAGCAGCTTATCCACCACATTCAGTAGCACTGACCTCATTTCAGTGCATCAGTTGTTCCGCTCAGACATGGTTAGCCCAGCAGTATGTTACAGATTTGAGTCCCCTCTGGACTCTCATGATATACACAGTCATTTTTATGTATCTTGATACGAGCATGGGAATGCCCGCCTCGTCCATCTATTGAGATACTTTTCCTCATCCAGTATTTGAGGACCACTTATACTGTTATGTTATATTCTGATACGAGCATGGGCATGCCCGCCTCGTCCATCTATTGAGATACTTTTCCTCATCCAGTATTTGAGGACCACTTATACTGTTATGTTATATTCTGATACGAGCATGGGCATGCCCGCCTCGTCCATATTATCAGATGATCCCTCATTCATTATTGAGGTTATGTACTTTTCAGTCCTTGCAGGTGGTTCGAGATCGGTGTCTCGGACTTCAGTTGCTTCCTTCTCTTCTCCACACCCCAACAGAAACCAAATATGACTCATGATGTCCATTGGCCATACGATGAGCTCCTGCCCTCGCACATCAGGGGGCAATCTGTTAACACCCAAAAATGGTTAACTACCTCATCTACCCCACTACATGGCTCATTTGTCCATTTGCCTACCATATTTCCCTGAAAATCCCACTAAAAGCCTCCAAAAGGCCTAAAATGCCTCTAAAAGGCCATAAAATCATCTAAAAAGCCTCCAAAAGGCCTAAAATGCCTCCAAAAGGCCAAAAAACCCCTTTTTTCCTCCAAAAATGTCCAAAATTCCTCTAAAATAGCAAAATCCCCAAAAGGGAAGAAAAAATATAAAATAATGAGGAAAATGAGGAAAAAACCCTAAACAAGCTGCCCTAAACCATTTGGTGTCCAAAACCATGGGCCAGCACTCCACCACTGAAAAACTATAAATAAGTGGTGGAGACCCCTCATTTCACATCCACAATCATAAGCATCCTGCCTCTGCCGAAATTATTCTCGAAACCCTAGCTTACCATCAAGCTACTTTCACCATTGAGAACTCTTTTGGCCCATTTCCACCACCGGAAAAGGTAAAGAAGCAGCTTGGAGCTCGAAGCCACCGACATCGGACCAGCGCAACGGACTCCATAAACCTCCTCATTGGAGGTAATATCAATAAAAATCATCATTCATTTCTTTACTGTTTCTGTTTCATGTTATTTACTTTTTACTGCTTTAGCTTCAAGAACGTATTTAGATTAGTCTTTATTTCAGTTTATCTTTATTTAATTCATATACATCATTGAACTGATACTAAGGATTCCAGATTCCTTAGTAGGTGCTCATCAGCACAAGCTAGGGTGAAAACCCTAGCAACAGTTACTGTCCTTAATCTGTCGATGGTCTTGGGAGGGTTGATTTTCGGTTGGTTGGATAAACTGTTTGATTTATTGTGCTGTCTAAGCCAGATTTTCATTTTGAGGTATGAATTTGAAGTCTTTAATAAAAATTTCCTTGAGTTCATGCCAAAAGAAGGTTTCACCTCTAGCTTCCTCCATTTTAGACAATTTAGTGGGTAATTCAGCTAGGGTTGAAGGGAACAAATGTGGCCAGGCTCTCTCATCTTTATATCCAACTCTTCTCCACTCTGTTTCACAAGTCTTGATATGTTCTTATGGGTTTTGACCTTGGGTAAAGATGGGGATTTGGGCTTGCTGGGTTAACTTTTTTCCACCAAACCTCTCAACAAAGTAAGTCAAAGCAGTTGACCAGGTCTGTAGTTTTGACTGATGGGTATCCCACCATCTAGCTGCTTGACCTGTAAATGTTTCAACTAAGCTTTGGAGTCAACCATGTTCTCCAATATTTTTAGATATTTGTTCAACGTTCATGACTGGGGATTCCCTCTCCTTATACCTGGGTAGTTGTGTAGTGTTTAAGTTGGTTGGTTGTAAGGTAGGGTGTTCCCTGAATTTCTTTTCAAATATTTTGGGGATAATTGATACGATGAAGCACTGTCGGGTGGGTTTTTTCTGTGCTTTTTGTATAGTCCAACATCCTCTTTCTTGTGTTTCGTAATTTTCCATCTCCCATTCATATAATTCAGCATCTGAGTTATAACCAATTGAGTCTTGGTTACCTAAGTTAAGTTCTCCATAGATGTTTGGTTCTGTATAGTCTGTATTGTTGTGGATCTGGTAAAGTTGTCGGCCATCGACCTCCTCATCAATCGGTTCAGTCCAAGGCTCTCCTTGGGATGGATGAATGGGTATAATGACCTTTTGACCATTTCCTTTTAACTTGATTCATACCTTGTCTAAGGAGATGGATGATTTCATCTTTCATCCCCAAGGTCGACCGACTACTGCTGGGAAGGAGCTAGATCCTTCTTTTAGGTCAATTATTTCAAAATCAACCTTAGTCAAGATTCCTTTGATGGTCGTGTCGACATCTTTCCAAACCCCAATGGGTTCAATGAGGCCTTGGTTGGTGAGTTTCAGATAAATGCCTGACTCGTAGAGTCGAGGTCTACCCATATTTTCCCATGTGTCCTGGGTCATGATATTTACTTGTGACCCAAAGTCGAGCACTACTTGTCGGATGTGGTAACCTTCGATTTCCAGGTCGACAAGTGGGTCGACATCATTTTTGTCTTTTTGGTTTAGGCTGCAGATGTTTTTTGTTCATTTTCCAAGGTTGGTACCTTTTATCTCATGCAATAAGTCAATGAACTGAGCTACAGATTTGTCTGTTTGAGCGAGTTGGACTAATTGATGTATTGTGTTGGGTCGACTGTTAATGATGTCTTCTTGTCATGCAATGTCGTGAAATATGTGGGTTGCTTCTTGATATGTGTGTTTTTATTTTATAGGGTCAGGATAACCATTTGTGTATTTAATCTTACTGATTTGAGGGTTATCAAGTCCTGTTTTTGTGCCTTATCGAGTGACAATATGTAAATTTTTAGTAGTTATTACATCATGTTTTTGTACACAAGACAAGACATTAACATTTTTCTTCGTATTGATTTTATCTAACATAGTAGGACAATCCCCTAATGAGTGATCACCTACTCCATAGTGTGTACATAATTTAAGGTCAGTTTTGTCCTTGTATGGGTGGTCTGCGTACCAGTGACCTTCTTTGTAGCATGTGAAGCACTGGGTTGGTCAACGCGTACGTATGTCGCGATTCCCAAGGAATCGACCTCTTCCTCCATAACCCTGGCATCGGTTGTCGTAGAGGGGCTCATATCATCGGCTGCCGTATCTTTGTCCATTCTGATCGTTTGGTGGATGGTTTTGCTCATTATGTTGTGCCACTGCATTTGTTTGTTATACCGCATGATAGTTCTGTCGATTCTTTAGGTTTAACTGATAGAAGGCGGTGTTGTGACTTTTGGTTTCGCAGATGGCGCACCAGGAAGCTTTGCCGTTCTTCATATTAAATGAGCAGTCCGCTGTAAAATGATCTCTGAGTTCTTGGAAAATGTCACAAAAGGTTTTAGTCTGTACAAAGCAGACATCTTGTCATCTATATTCATGTGGACAGTTATCCTTCGAGTGGCCATTAGTTGAGCACTTGGTGCACCAGATCTCCTGATTTTTTAGGCTGAGCTCCTTCAGAGACTTATATACATTCTCTAGCTGTTGTTCTAGTCGGTGGTCCATGGGGTATGCAGGTATATCTTCGTCCATCTCCACCTGAAGATATTTTGTTAGCGCGTCTTCATATGTTTTGAACGTCTCCAGACTGATGTGTCGGTGTACTTTCTACGATAATCCTACAAGGAACCATTGAATCAGTAACTGTTCATCAATAACGTAATATAACTGACTAAGTAGGTCCTTCCAATGTTTATCGTAGTCACGAACTGTCTCCCCTGGCTTTTGTGAAGTAGTTTTGAGCTTTTTGGTGGCCAGGTGCTTGGCATCTGGGGTTTTAAAGAATGACAAGAATTGCGCCTTAATCTCGGCTTTTGTTGCTCTGGGTTTCCTTTCTGAAAAGGTCATGTACCGGGTCAAGGCCCTTTTCCTTAAGGCTCCTGCGAGCTGTGCCATTTGTCGGTCTTCATCTGTAACCTAGTTTGCTTCCCAGGTCAACTCGTAGATGAACCAATGTCATCTAGGGTCTTTGTCTCCCTCATAAAGAGGAATGTGAGCTGATCTGTGACCCATGTCTGAATCAATTTCACTGCTTTCAGAAGTTGGCAACGGTGGAGGTGGGGTTGGTGGTGAAAGTGGTGGTGGAAGTGGTGGGGTTATGGATGTAGTCGTCCTGCGGAATTCTGGTCGACGGAACTTGTGCTCCCGTCGGTTGTCGAGTCTTCATTGACTTGCACTCGGTTAATGTCGACTTCTACTATCGATGGTCCGCTGTAACTTTGTGTTCACAGGTCTGATTGTTTGATTTCTTCTAAAGCTGTACTTGGCAGGGGGGCGCTCCTTCATGTGTCGGTAAGAGAAAGTGGATACTGCAGAGGGAGGGTGCCACTTGAAACATCACCCAGTTTCTTTCCAGTGATCGACGTATAGTAAGGCGTCGACCAGTATACGTTTCGTCACCTAGTCGGATCCATATACTGAAGTCACCAGCTCGTAGTCGGAGGTCGTCTTCGACAATAGTCTGTATTCTAGTACACGGATTCAATGGGGAAAGGGTCGTTCCTTCACTGGGAGCTCTTATTTGGAGAGCTTCTGGCTGCTCTATCCACACTTCTTATTCCATAGGGGACACTTCTTGCTCCATGCCTTCTTCATGTCGGCCATGATCCGACTCTGGTGGATTCTCTTCCTTTTCATTCTCCCTAGGGTTTTGTCCTCTGTGCAACTCTAAGGCTCTTTCACGTCTTGCTTCCCTTCTCTGGTATCTTTCATCCCTTTCGATCTTTTGGATGTCCAACATGCTTTCGTACAATACTTATTCTCTTGAGGTCCTCTCCTCCCGACTTCTCATTACTGGTGACTGCTATCTGGTTTAGGTTGACTAGGATCCACTATACTCTATCTCTGACACATGACCAGCTACCCCCCCATAGCCTACTCGACGCTTTTAGAAATCCCAGATAGTTCTGTCTATTTGCTTAGGAAGTATTCCCACTCCCTTTCTGCAATGAATTTCTCCCACTTCCTCTGCTTCTCTGCCCAGTTAGTGTTTGATGGCTGTTCGCACAGTGGTGGACGAGGTTCAACAATGTGTCTGGCTCCCTTATCGATCAAGAATTTGAACAGCAAGGTCGGTAGGGAACACAAAAATTGTTTGATGAAATCTGTGTAAAATTTCTCTTTGACAGTTTCCACTGAATTTCTATCTTCGACTGCTTGTTCCTCACAGAAGTCGTCGGTGATTTTCTCAAACCACTACGACAAATTTGTTCAGCCTCCTCGGATCAGTTTTTCCAGCAACTATTGTTCTTTAGTTGCGTCCAGCTTTCTCATCCAGAAGTTGCTTCAAGAGTTGGGGCACTGATTCGACAAAATTTTTGTGTGTCTCTGTGAAAAATCTTTCTTTTGCCTCAGTGATTGTTAATCTGTTCCTTCGTGCGTAATTTTGCATATAGTTTGCAATTTTACGTTCCCACCAGTCCTTAATCTCCTGCTCTGGTATCATATGTGAGCATATATTTCATTCATGTACTACCGGCAATGGAACCAATGTTGTAATCTCACAAATCACATAAGGTTACCAATAATACATACTAAACATACATAAATATAAGACAGAGACAAGAAACAAGAACAGATAGGATAACAAATTATATTATTACAATGAGTTCATACAAGGCAGAGAACTGAACTGAGTTCTCGTTTGGCTCAACATCCTAATATATACAATTTACAAATAGTTACAAAATAACTACCTGTCGGTTCGGTGAACCGACATGACTTTTAGTTAGCCGATATAATCTTCTAGTTTAGTCGGCTGACCGACTTAGTCAGCTGATTGACTAAGTTGGCCCATCGACTTAGTCGGTTGATCGACTAAGTCGGTCTTCATTCAAGTCGACTTGTGTCGACTTGCTCCTTCTACACAACCTAAATGGTGTATGACCTATTAAAGTTTTGCACGTTGTGAGATATTCCCATAGTGCTGCATGAATATTCTGATCCCAATCATACTGTCATGCATTGCATAATTTTGTTAGCACATTTTCTAGAATATTTCTAAATCCTTCAACAACTCCATTTGCTTCCAGGTGATATGGAATTGTTATTCTATGTTGTATATGGAATTCATCAGTTAGTTCTTCAATCAATTGATTAATAAATTGCATACCTTGATCACTAATCAATATCATTGGGCAACCGAACCTTGTCACAACATTCTTAAATAAGAACTTTACAATTGTCATAGTAGTACAATCCTTTACTGGCACAACTTCTTCCCATCTAGTTAGATAATCAGTCATAGTGATAATATACCTTGCTCCTATGTGTTTCCTTGCTGGACTAATAGGTCCCATGAATTCAATAGCCCATTTATCAAATTCCTGTAAATTTATTTGTGGTAATAATGGAATTTCATCTCTTTGGGATGGCTTCCCCATTCTTTGATAGATATCACAAGTGCAACAATAATCCCGAGCGTTTGCATGCATAGTAGGCCACCATAACCCTGCTTGCAATATTTTTTGCACAGTTTCTTTTTCTGCATAGTGGCCTCCTGTGACACCAACATGTGCTTCTCTTAGTATCATTGGGCGTTCATTCTCCAAAACACATCGTCAGAGTATCTCATCAGGTCTTAATTTATAAAAGTGTCCAGCAATCAATTGGAAATATGCAGCTCTCATCACTAACTGTTTCTTTTGTGTCGTTGTAAATTTAGTTGGCACAACATATGTACTTAGAAAATATATGATATATTTATATTAATCATCAACGATGGTTATAAAAAATAGTTACGCATCGAGAAGATTATATTCCACACTAGTAGGTTCTTCTCCACTTTCAATTCTTGATAGATGGTCTGGTCCCAAATTCAATCGACCCAGTTTAACAATTAATATCAAAGTCAAATTTTTGGAAGAGGATAAGCCACTGACAGATCTCCCCCCCCCCCAACACTTGCTCATTGACAAAATATTTCAGTGCAGAATGGTCAAGGTACATTTTGAAATGTCCACCCAATAAGTAACATTTAACTTTTTGCAGTGCATACACCATCGCAAGCCCTTCCCTTTCTATTATGGTCTAATTTTTCTCTGCAGCCCATTACTTCCTGCTAGCAAAAGAAATAGGGTGATGAATTTCTCCTTCCTATGTCTTTGTCAGTACCACACCGAGTGCGACAGATTATGCATCTACATGAACATGAAATTCTTTTTTCTAGTATGGAAATACAAGTATTGGCACAGTAGCCATCTTTCTTTTCAACTTGTCTAGACTCTTTTGACATTCATCTCTCCACTAAAATTTAGTGTATTTTTTAGCAGTCTTTCCATGGGGTCAGACACCTCTGCATATCCCTTGATAAACTTTATTTAGTATCCCTTATGTCCTAATGTTTCTCTTAACTAATTAACTATGGTAGGCAGTGGTAAGTTGAGGATGATGGCGGTTTTGGCTAGATCAACCAAAATTCTCTCATGACAGACCATAGGGCCTAACAAAGCTCCAAAATGCACAAAAAAATACACTTCCTTAAATTGAGGGAAATTTGATATTGGTAGCATCATTCCGGCACCATTCTAAGACTTTCTATGTGATCTTTTATAAGACCAAATAGTGTTCAATCATCAAAGTAGACTTCAATAAATTTGTATATAAAATCTTTAAATGCAACAACTATGATTCTAGAAAATATTGCAAGCGCATTATTGAGTCCAAAGGGAATTACCATGTATTGGTAGCATCCCCACTCCGTCACAAAGGTAGTCTTGTATCGGTCCTCCTCTTCAATTATTATCTGATGGTATCCCAAGAATTCATTAGTGAATGAATACATTTCTTTTCCTCCAACATTCTCCAATACTTCATCTATGAATGGGTTAGGAAATGGATCATGTAAGAAGGAATCATTTAATTTCCTAAGGCCAATACAAATTCTCACTTCTCCTGAAGTTTTCTTGTCTTGTACTACAATCGAACTGATCCATTCTGATTCTTCAACTAGTTCTATCACACCTACCTCTAGCATTCGATCAAGTTCAGCTTTAAATTTCTCTTTGTAGTGTGGGTTTAATATGTAGGGTCATTGTTTGACCGGTTTTGCATCAGTCCTCAAGTCTATCTTCATTTCACCAAGGTCCCCAACTATGCATTTCATTTCAAAAAGTTTTATAGGGAATAGATACTGAAATTCATGTAGTAAGTCAGTGATATTTCCCACAGTCTCATCGTCCCAGTAATCTCCAATATTAGAAAATTTTGGGTTTTCAACTGACCCAGTACTTAATTTCTTAATCTTAAGTAGTATTAAAAACTACTCAGTGGACATAATGACTCCTTCCACTGCACACATACCTTCTAAGTCAAGTACATTTATTTCAAGTGGGTCATCATCATCTAGTTCTCCCATAATATTGTAGCAATCCATCCAGTTGTGTACTGTCATTATGCATTGATGGAAATTCGTGGTTGCAACTAAGATTTGTTCAAATATATTTTCATTTATTATTGGTAGCATAACATCGAATGCCAGGTGTTCACATGTGAACTCAAATGTATGGGTGAATATTAGAATTAATATTTCCCATTCGACTGTTCATTGTCACAGCTCAACTGATGTGTACCAATTTCTTCGAACGATTTCCAGAGTGTGGATGAATCTATGAACCAAATATTGTTGTCGATATTCTTGCAAGTTCTTGGGACACAAATCTATATGTTCAACATGATCTGTTAGTCCTATATACTTCTGATCATGATAATATATCTCTTCCCCAAATATGATATCCATTAATCTTTTACACAGTGTCCATTTGAAGATAGATGGTTTCTGTGTACCCTACCATATAGCGAGCATAACTTTTAGCACATAGTTCAGGGCAGACTAACTTCTATAGGAACTTGAGTTAGTCTACCAATTGGTAGCACCTTTGACTAGTTCGCAATACCTATTTGAATGGGAGACCAATCCAGTCGTAGCTTATTCAATATTGTCCCATGTTTGTCTTGTCAATATGTTAACATCCAATCCCAAATCTAATATGATATAATCCATATCATCGTCTCCTGTCTGCAGAGGAATTCATAGTTCTCGACCTGTTTTCAGTCTCTTCCTGATATGATAAACTCTTTTTTTAGGTTGCAAGTCATCTGGGGTTTCTTCTATTAGTGTTTTCAATTCTTCGACAACATATTTATCATTGATTATTGCTAAACAAATTTTGAATCATTATTTAATCTTACTAATATTTTTCATTGGTGGCTTCCTGATTATATGTTCAAATAGTTTGGGCATGGTATTGACTTATCCAGATGTGGATGGTTGATTAGCATCAAAAAATTATGGTTGCACCTCCAATAAGACTTCTTTCTCCTTTTGGAAATCTAGCGGATATTTTTTTTGTGCCGCGGGTCTCACCCGCAGTTGTCCATGTTGTGTATTCTAGTATGCCCTTGTCGCAACACTTCCTCTCATCACTATAACAATGTGAGGTTCTTTGGGTTCTAAAGATATCATCTAAATGTTCTGATTGGGGTTTGGATTCTGAGGGTTGGTATTTATGATAGTCCTAGCCTACCATTTTGTAATTAGTTACAGACACTATTCAACAATGTGATCAAATTCTTTACAGTGTGTACAAGATTTCACAGGACTTTGACACTCTCAAGAAAAATGTCCTAGATTCCCACAATTATAACATATGACTTGGCCTCTTCCTCAACCAAATCCTCCTCCTTGTTGTTTTCCATAGCCTCTAAAGTTACCCCCCCTCTTTGCATAGGGTATTTTTGTTGTTGAGGATATTGATTTTGATGGTATTGCAAATGAGGGTATTTCTATTGTTGATATTAAGTAGGATGATACTTAGGATACACTTGTTCATCTTGAATCTTCTCATCATTTTTCATTAAGTAGGTATCCATCATTTTTTCTTGCAATAGTTGAAACGATCTACAGTCCTTTTCATCATGATCTGTTGATCTACAAAATTATAATATAGACTATCTAATTTTCTTACAATCTTCTATAAGTACTGGAATTCTTCAGACTTGTGGCCCATATTCTGGCATATCATACACCAAGGAATCCCCTAGTTGTTTAAAGGATTCAACGCTCTTGTTGTACCATAGTTCATGAGCATTGAGAAATTGTCTTTATGGTGTCCATTTTTTCTACATCTTGTACACCATAGTTCTTCCTAAACTTCCTTTCCTCTCTTAATGTCCTGGAGCTTCACCGTAAGGTTGGCCAGCTATGACTAAATTTGCATCATTCCCAAGAGATTATCTCTGACCAGTGAGGACTCTAATTTAATTGCTATTTTCAGAGCCTCTATCTGCCATACAATATTTTGTTGCATCAACAAGGTTCGGATATGTGGTAATAAGGCAACAATAAACCATTCCTTGTGATGTACATCCTCCATTTGGAATCTCACTTTGGCCATCAATGTCTTAAATATTTGGTCAAAGTCTCAGACAGATTATGTTGGTAGCTACTTAATTTCTTTGATTTTAGTGATGCACTTTGATTCAGACTTTGGCTTTCTGAGCTCATATATCATACCCACTCGAATCTCATTGAGTGTTTTTGGGACAACTGCTACTTGTACGATGGATAATTTCATGAACCGGTCAAGAGCATGACCTCGCAGATTTGTGATCATATGTTCTTTCTTGATATTCACATCCTGGATCCGTCGTACAGTCCACACATCTTCACAAATAAACCAATGTTATTCTGGGTCTTCCAACCCATTTCCATTGAATATTGGTAACTTAATGTCAGCTCCATCCATTGTATTTTTTGTTGGTACAGTTGGAACAAAATTTTTTCTAGTCAGACTTCCTTGTCCACTATTACAGTGTTAATATTACTTATATTTATAGAAGTACTTTGAGATAAGTCTCTCGATCTTACCTCTAGTGAAGTATGTGACGATGTAGGTAAGTTGTAACCACATCCTCATTCTGGGGCTGCAGTCGACTCTTCTAAATCATCATCTCCTTCAGACATCAGCTGATATTCTTGTTCTTTTTCACAAGACCCTTCATCCAAGTATGGCGCAATCTCATAGACTTATTCTTCTTTATTCATCTTGTAACTCCCTCTTCCTAACAAATGTTTTCTTCGCTTTCCAAATCTGAATCTTCTTCCACTTCTTAAAAATACCAGCTCTAGTTCAATTCCACTATCTATTGAGAACATCTCACTTTAGGGTTACGCTGAGACATAGCCACTCTATTTGTATACAATCCTTTTAAATTTGTAGAATACCTTTTTCACATAAAAGCATTTTTATCCACGTCTTTAAAGATTACAGATATCTACTGCGTGGTCCTTGAAAAACATTTCTCTCTGCCTCACTGTATGAGGTGATTGTGTCAACAACAAACTAGATAATATACCCCTCTAGTACAGTGTCTATCTAAAAATATACATCCATCAACATAGGTTTGTTTACTTCTTTTAGTCGTTCAATTAACTAAGGAGTCCACTCCCTCGGTTCTCTTCCTTGAAAATTTCTTTGTTGGGTCACTAAATTAGAAAACCATTCATGCAACAAAATGGGAAATTAAGAAAAGAAAATATTGTGAATGTTTGTGTAGATGTATCATCCCAACCACTCTATTGGGTTCTAACGAGATCCTTCAGCTTATTTTCGTTTGAATTCTAATTCTTTGGATTTCATCAAATCTTGGATCTCTGGTTTCGTTGATTTTCGTAACATATCCCTCAACACAATGATTTGGGTCTCGCCAAGGGAACCATTTGTTTGCTTTTCTTCCCTTCTCAAGGGATCCCGACCTAGGTTCAATATCTTCTACTCAGCACAACAAATCCCAAGATATGGGCCCAACAGAGCAGAGCTTAGTTGATATCACTTGCAACATAGATGCCATCTCACCCAAGACATCTCTCTTTGATGGGTAACTTCCAGAACCACATTTTCGCAGTTGGGTGGGAGGATGTTTAATACCTTGGATCTGCACCAAGGCTCTCAACAAAGTTTGGGGTGGATTATTTGTGTTCATTGTGCTTCAACAGGTAGGATGCACCCCAAATTCTCTATGCAACTCATTAAATAAGAAGAAAACATGCAACATAATAATATTCAATTAATACAATGCGACCATCTTACATCTAATCATTTGTAATCCAACATACAATAATTCATTTGATATAATATTTACACATATATATTCGACACATTCAACATTCGCACATATACACAAAATATACCATGGAAACCCATCTAGGAAAAAACCACAAGGTACTCTTCATTTGGCATGAGGAAATAGATGCACCTTTCGTATGTGCACTAAGTTCCAGACTCTTCTTAATATGCTCTTCTCTACCTTCAGAGACTCTTCCTCCCTCTCATACATGTTTCTCTTCTCTCTACTCTCTTCCTACTTTACTCTACTAGTGATTTGCACACAGTGTGGATCAACTCAACCTTTCCTACTCTTCTGTGCACTCAGGTGCAGATTCTTCTATTTTGATGCACTCAACAATCTAGAGCCATCAACTAGGAGCTTGTGATTTTCAGCCAACAACAGTCTAACAATTTAGAGCTACTGTAAAAACTGACCATAGAGAGAATGTCTAACCCGCATATAACTTGGGTTCCTTCTTTTATAGCCCTTGTTATCTCCCAAAATAAAATAAATTTATTTATGATAGTATGAAGAATTTAAATGATGCAATGAAGGATATGAAGATCACTAATAGTTTTGAAGACCTCTATTTTTTATGCAAATTTCACAAAGTTGTAGCTTTGGTGGCTTGGGCCAGGATTAGAACATCTCATTAGCCACTGAAAGATGGAAGATCAATAGCAGGTGGAAAACCCCTTCGGCAGATAGGCATACTGCTGAAACTTTTACACCATCGAAGTGTTTTTTAAACAGTAATCGGAGGTGGTGAAGACTATAGATCAGCGAGATAGTCCTCTACGGAGCCGCAACTATGAAAGGAAGAAAGACTTAGTTCATGACTAGAAAACTTTAACAAATCGGCGAGCTAGTTCCCAAAGGTGCCGAAACTACAGAAAATACAATGACCATAAGTTCCACAACTGTGCAAAATAGAATGATTAAAGGCAGCCGATAAATCAAAATCACCAATCAGAGGGAATGTAAACTTCAGTGTCAGAGAGGCTAAAGACTAACCAGCAGTGAAACAGTTCAATGCAGAGCCACAACAGTAGATGAAAGAAATACAACCGGTTTCGAAATAACAGAAAGGCATCACTGAGCTGAGGAACTAAAGACTACGTGCTGGATCTTGAAAAAATAAAACTGGTGGAAAGTTAGTCCTCTAATTAGCCGCAACGACAGAAGAAATATAAACTACAGATTTCGTAAGCAGATGAAACTTCGGTGTCAGAAATCGAAATAACTAATCGTCGGTAAGATAGTGAAATAAGTAGCAGCAAAGGTGGAAGAAATATAAACTATGGGGTCCGCAAGCAGATGAAACTTCGACGTCGAAACTTGGAATCACTAGCTGTTGGAAAGATAGTGAAATTGGAAGCCGCAACGATAGAAGAAAGAAGACGAACATCTCCGATACTATAGTTATTACCGCTCCCTATCACTGATGTGTTAGTTATGGAGAATGCCGATTAGGAGCGTAGATGTGATAAAAGAAGAAACCATTGACCGTTGATGAAGAATTCGTCGTGACACTGATGATCTAAGGAGCACAGATACTGTGGCAACAAAGAGACTTGGAGCACCGAAATGGAAGAAGAAAGAAGCCTAAAGGTCTAATTAAAACTTTGAATATATGCTTCCGACAGCGATAAAACTAGTTTGTTTCACCTCCAAAATTTTGGCAAGCATTCTGACTTGAGGAGATGATGAAACAGAAGACAAAGATTCCGATCGATGATTGTGGAAACAAAGTAAAAAGAGGTTTCGGGTGGATTTAATGAGATGGGGCACTTCAGTTAAATGCTGATACACTGGCTGTTAGTGGCAATTTCACAGCAAACCAGTAGTAGTGGTTATCATCTACCACTTCAATCATTATAAGATCGCCTGGTGAACTAGATCTTCATAATGAATAAACAAATTGTTAGCAAGGGTTTGAATCCCTAATCGGGAAAAAACTATGACTTTCATTTATTTTTGAGGTAAATAGATCGGATTTTCAGGATCTGTAAATTTTGTAAAAGGCTATAAATCCCATGATTATTTCATTAAGAAAGGTTCGAATCTGGGGATTTATGAGCTTGTTCCATTATCAAGCATCTCATCTGGTTTATTCTAAGTATAATCTCTTTTGTTGTGATTTGTTTAGCCATCTCTTTCTTTACTATGTTTATTGCCTGAATGTGTATTTAGGTAATTTTCAGATTTACTAAAGGGCCGATAGCTGTCATCCTATTCATTATTTAGTGATATTTAATTTATAAACACCATCCTCAACAAGATGTAGCCATTTATATGCATGTGTTATGTGTGTAAGTTTTCCATCTTGGCGAGTTCTCCATCCCTGCACCTTTTTGTCAAACTACTGAACAAGTTGTAACTAAAAGCCTTGTGATTGAGTGAGCTTCATGCATGTCTTAAGAGTGAGAGGTTATATAGGTTATCTGGCTTGATCCAATTTAGAAAAAACCCAAAAAGTAGTTTAAGTTAACAGGAATCCTTGAGCTACAACCTAGAGGAGTTTCTTCGAGTGATAACAAAGTGGCACCATTACTGGGGAAAGGAGATTGAAGCTCAGCTTCCCTGGGATATGACATACATTCATGATTTGATAATAAACAAGGCTTGGACATTATTATGGTTGCAATCATATATATGGAAACTCCATTGATATAAGGTGGCTTCAAGAAGACCAAGTACCAGAGCAAACCCAAAGGGGCCACCAGCAACACCCGTTTTAGATCCAGAAGAAATCTTGAGGAAAGCAAGGGCTTTACTAAGACAAACTAGCAGTGCTGCACAAAATGCTACATCAGTTATTTCAAGAAATATTTTTGTTGTTATTTCTTCTACTAAAACTTTTAATTCCTAGAAATTTTTAGATACATCAGAAAAATCTAGGGCTTGGGCATCTTCAAGCACTGCTACTTGTGAAGATCCAATCCCTAGTGACTCCACTGGGATAAGTACACCACCACCTTCTCAACAAATATTTTCTTCAGTGCTGCCTTCCACATCCCTGTCCATACCTATTTCCAATATGGCTACCCCTCAATTGACCAAGATGGAAAGGATCCTGGTAGCTAGGTATGTACCCCTAATTCTACCAAATCCTCTCGCAGCCATGACTACTGGGGATTACCTCAAGTATATGCCTAATTTTACAGGGGAAGGGGATTTCACTGCTGAAGAACACCTAGAGGATTTTTATAGCTATGCTGAAAATATAAATATAGAACAAGAAGATGTATGGACCAGCGTTTTTGTGCAAAGCCTGGATGGCCAGCCTAGGAAGTGGTTTAAAGAACTGCCTGCTGGGTCAGTGGCAGGCATAGAGGCCCTAGATGACGTCTTCCTAAAGCATTGGGGAGAGAGGAGAGGCCACCTCTACTATATCACAGAATTCGGCAACCTAAAAAGAGAAAATGGTGAGTCTGTCTCCAACTTTACCAAGAGATTCAACAACATGTACAGCAAGATCCCCACTAAGATTAAGCCCACCAGTACCTCGGCTATGATAACTTATGTGAATGATTTTGACTTTGACTTCTACCTACTTCTTAGAGAAAGGAGGTTTTCCTCCTTATAACTTATGAAGGATTCTTCCCTAGAGGTAGAGTCAAACATTCTGGCATCTCAGAAGGTCAAAGGGAAGGTAGACAGGAGAAAGCAACCAGCAGACTATAATGGAGCTTCAGCATCAGAGAACAAGATTGAAAAAATGACCAAACTCTTAGATAACCTGACTGCTGAAATGTCAAAATTGAAGGACCAAGGACATATGCCGATGAGGGGTAAGGGGCCAAGTGACTTTGCTCCTTGAAACCCAAATTTTGTGCCTTATAGAAGAGGAAACCCCCTTGTTCAGATTCTCAGAAGGGAGAGAAATCGAGGGGAAGACTAGAGGATAAGAGCTCCATTTCAAAATGTTGTATTAGAAGAAGAGCCAGAATTCATTGAAGATGAAGGAGAAGCTGAAGACAATATCGACTGCATGGAGGATGAGGTGAACTATTTTTTTCTGACCCGGGAAGAATATGAAGAAACCCCAATTGATGAGAAGATCGCTGAAGAGGCTGTTTATTAGGCTGATAGTCAGGAAGGTTACCAACTGAGGTCTAGGTTGGTTTCTCCCTTCAAGAAGAATGCTGCACTTGTTAAGCAACTTTCTGCACCTGCTAGAAAAATTGTTGTTTTACCAAAGAAAGTGGTTGTTTCATCCAAAACATTGCTTAAACCAACACCTTCAGCCACACCTGGTTAAGTCCAACTCAAACCTACAGCTCATGAGGTAAGGTTTCTAGATAAGCTGCATTATGCTTTCAACCTTGAGTCTGAAATTCAAAAATTGAAAATCCCTTTCCCTCTAATTGAGTTGATGAAGAATGATGCATTTAAAACCTCCATTCTGAATTCCCTTCAGCCCAAGGTGCACATCGACACTAACTTCGTGAACCTACAAGATGACAAGCCTGTTGTAACCCTGGGCCTCGTGATCAAAGACCTAAAATACTCTTTCCCACCATTCTATATATCCTTGAACATCCATGATAAAATCCTCCATAATTGTTTGTTGGATTCAAGAGCCTCTCATAACTTAATGCCAAGGGCTATGATGGATGAGATCAGCCTTAGCGTTACCAAGCCCTACCATTATTTATTATCCTTTGACTCTAGGAAGTTCAAGTGCTTGGGCCTCATCAAATACCTTGCTATAAACTTAACTCACCTGCCTTCAAAAAGTGTAATGATGGACATTGTAGTGGCTGATATTTCTCCAAAATTCATGCTTTTGCTATCTTGGTCATGGAGCAAAATATTGGGTGGCACCCTTCTGATGGATCTCACATACACCACCATTCCCATATTTGGAGGGGAGACTAAGAGACTATACAGGGAAAATCAACTAGCATATATCATAAGCGAGGAGAGCCGCTCAGTGAATCACCCGATCTACGTCGTGGGCACCAATTTTGGATCCTGCATTTTGAAAATAGATGATAATCAACAGACATCAGTTCATCTCACTAAGCCCACATGTCCACAGCCCGAAGAAGTCACAATAGTAATATGGACCATGTATTTTGATGGGGCAAGTGCTCAAAACTACGGTAGGTGCAAGGGTCGTGTTGATCTCCCCATCTAAGAAGAACATTCATCTATCGTTTAAGCTCGATTTCAAAACCACGAACAATGTAGCAGAATATGAAGCCTTTCTACTGGGAGTTAAAGCAACCAAGGAGATGGGGATCATGTGCGTGAAGATTTTTGGGGACGCAGACCTCATCATATAGCAGGTCAACAACACTTTTTCAGACGAAAAATATCAGACTAAAGGCCTACAGGGACGAGGTATGGAAACTTAGAGACACATTTATGTTTTTTGAATTGTCATATATTCCTAGAGATTTGAATCACCTAGCTGATTCCCTGGCTATCTCTACAAGTCTTTTTGTTCCTCCTTTATCCTCTAGGCTTAGCTATGATGTTCAGGTCAAGTACAGACCCTCTCTGCCAGACAATGTAAAATTTTGGAGGGTGTTTGAAAATTATGGGGAGCTGAGTAAATTTGTTTAGTTAGTGGATGAATTCTCTAACATACACATAGACCAGGAAAACCTTAACCTTGAGGAATCCAAGCAGCTCAAGCTAAAAGATAAAGTGACTGAGCATGATATTGTCCAATTGACCAGAAACCACATACCCCGAGGTCTAGTACCACTGGAAGAACTATTTGATCACAATGACGTCCCTTTCAAGCCTGCCAAAAGGGAGCTAGATCCTACTATCCAAGAGCACAACATAGGTAGCCAAAGCCATCCAAAACTAATAAATCTATCCACTGGGTTGACTGCTGAACAGAAATCTGAATATTGCCACTTGATAGAAGAGTTTGTTGATGTCTTTGCATGGAAATATAGTGACCTAAAACATATGGCACCAACATCATCCAGCACAAGATTCCTTTGGAGAAGGACACCATTCCTTTCAAACAGAAACTAAGACCCATCAGCCCTCTTCTATTACCAGTGATTGAGAAAGATATCCACAAACTCCTCAAATCCAAGATCATAATCCCCATCAGGTATTCCAAGTGGATTGTAAATCTAGTAGTGGTGAGAAAGAAAAATGGAGAAATCAGGTTGTTTGTGGATTTTAGAAACTTGAACAAGTGTTCCAAAAAAGACAACTATCCACTGCCCAAGATGGATCATTTGCTACAGAGAGTCTCGGGGGCCAAGGTTATGTCCTTCCTTGATGGCTTCTCTAGATACAACAAATTTACTGTGCACCCGAATGACCAAGAGAAGACTGCCTTTACCACTCCCTGGGGCACCTTCATATATGCTAAAATGCCATTTGGGCTAATGAATGCTGGGGATACTTTTTAGAGAGATATGGATCTAGATTTTGTAGGGATAAAAGATAAATTTGTGCTACTATATTTGGATGACTTAACAGTTTACTCTCACGGCCATCATGATCACTTGCAACATTTAAGGAAGGTATTTCTGAAGTGCAGAAGGTATGGAATATCACTGAACCCTAAGAAGTCCCAGTTTGCACTCAATGAAGGAAAGCTCCTAGGCCACATAGTCTCAGCTGAAGATGTAAAGATTGATCCAGTAAGAGTGGAGGCAATTCAACAGTTGTCAATACCAAGGTCAAAAAGAGACATTCAGTCCTTTTTAGGCAAGATAAACTTTATCAGGAAATTCATTCCAAATTTCTCCGAGCTGGTAAAGCAGATAACAATCATGCTAAAAAAGGATGTAGAAATCCAGTGGACCGACCAGGCAAGAAATTATTTTGAAGACATTAAGAAAGCCATCATGGAGGCCCCAACCCTTATATAAGAACGTCTTCAGTAGGTTCGGTTGCTCGGTAAGGTTAGTAACTGATAATACACAAGCCTTTAAAGCTGGGGCATTGGTTAAATTGTGTGAAACAATGGGTATTCAACTGGTGCACTCCACTTCCTATTACCCACAAGGAAATGGCCTGGATGAGTCATCCAACAAAATCTTAGTCCAGATCATTAGGAAATTGCTAGAGACAAATCAGAAAAGCTAGGATTCAAAGCTTAAGTTTTCCTTATGGGCTGATAGGGTGACCGATAAAAGATCCATAGGGACTTCTCCATTCAAACTAGTTTATGGCACTGAGGCCATCTTTCCTATCCAGCTCACCCTTCCACTGGCAAAGTTCTTTCAAGAAGAGGAAGATGAAGCAAATGATATGATGAGAAGGATGATGGATTTGGTAGAGTTACAGCAGATTAGGGAGCAAGTTGCAGGAAAATCAGAGGCTCATCAACAAAGGATAAAGGGCATGTTTGACAAAAGAACAAAGGAAGACAACTTCCAGGTTGGAGATTGGGTCCTCAAGTGGGATGTTGTCAGACAGGACAAGGGGAGACATGGAAAATTTGACTCTTTATGGATTTGCCCTTTTGTTATAGACTAGGTATATAAAAATAACACCTTCAAATTGTAGAATCTAGAAGGTGAAGAGGTATTCGATGGCCCAGTAAATGGGTGGTTCCTAAAACTCTATTTTATTTTGAGGCTCCGAGGCCTTATGATTGTAAATTAGTATATGGTAGGTTGTTTTTCTTTCATAATAAGACTCCATGCCCAATGGAACAATAAAAAAAGTGTTAAGATTAATTAGTTTCTTTTAAGGAAATGAATTTTTCTCTAGGGTTCTTGGGACCTCACAGGGAGGTTCCCATCCCTGAGTAGGGGCCAGATGTTATCTCCCAAAATAAAATAAATTCATTTATGATAGTATGAAGAATTTAAATGATGCAATGAAGGATATGAAGATCACTAACAATTTTGAAGACCTCTATTTTTTATGCAAATTTCACAAAGTTGTAGCTTTGGTGGCTTGGGTGATGATCAGAACATCTCATTAGCCACTGAAAGATGGAATATCACTAGCAGGTGGAAAACCCCTTCGGTAGATAGGCACACTTCTGAAACTTTTACACCATTGGATTGTTTTTTAAATAGTAATTGAAAGTTGTGAAGACTACAGATCGGCGAGACAGTCCTCTGCAGAGCTGCAACCACGGAAGGAAGAAAGACTTAGTTCGTGACTGGAAAACTTTAACAGATAGAAAAGCTAGTTCCCAAAGGTGCCAAAAATATGGAAAATACAGTGACTAGAAGTTCCACAACTGCAGAGAATAGAATGATTAAAGGCAGCCGATAAATCAAAATCACCGATCAGAGGGAATGGAAACTTCGGTGTCGGAGAGGCTAAAGACTAACTGGTGGTGAAACAGTTCAATGCAGAGCTGCAACGGTAGATGAAAGACTTACTACGGGTTCCGAAATAATAGAAAGACATCACCAAGTGAAGGAAATAAATACTATGCACAGGATCTTGAAAACATAAAACTGGCGGCGAATTAGTCCTCTAAGTAGCCACAACGGTGGAAGAAATATAAACTACGGGGTCCGCAAGCAGATGAAACTTTGACGTCGAAAATCGGAATCACTAGTCGTCGGCAAGATAGTGAAATAAATAGCCACAACACCAGAAGAAGTATAAACTACGAGGTCCTCAAGCAGATGAAACTTTGGCGTCGAAACTCGAAATCACTAGCCGTCGGCAAGATAGTGAAATTGGAAGCTGCAACGGCAGAAGAAAGAAGACGAATAGCTTCGATACTGTACTTATTACCACTCTGGATCATCGATGTGTTAGTTATGGAGAACGCTGATTAGGAGTGCAGATTTGATAAAAGAAGAAACCTTTGACCATTGATGAAGAAGCCGTCATGACACTGATGATCTAAGGAGCACCGATACTGCGACAACAAAGAGACTTGGAGCACCAAAATGGCAGAAGAAAGAAGACTAAAGGTCCAATTCAAACTTTGACGATATGCTTCTGATAGCAATAAAACTAGTTCATTTCACCTTCGAAACTGCGGCAAGCATTCTGACTTGAGGCACTGATGAAATAGAAGACAAAGCTTCCGATCGACGACTGCGGCAACAAAGTAAAAAGGGGTTTCAGGTGGATTGAACAAGATGGGGCACTTCAGTTAAACGTCGATACACTGGCTGTTGGCAGCAATTTCATACCAAACCAATAGTAGTGGTTATCAGCTACCACTTCATTCATTAAAAGATCACCCAATGAACTAGATCTTCACAATGAATAAACAAATTGTTAGCAATGGTTTGAAGCCCTAATCAGGACAAAACTATGACTTTCATTTATTTTTGTGGTAAACAGATCGGATTTTCAGGATTTGTAAATTTTGTAAAAGGCTATAAAGCCCATGATTATTTCATTAATAAAGGTTCGACTCTAGGGATTTATGAGCCTGTTCCATTATCAAGCGTCTCATCTGGTTTATTCTAAGTATAAGCTCTTTTGTTGTGATTTGTTCAGCCATCTCTTTCTTTACTGTGTTTATTTCATGAATGTGCATTTAGGTAATTTTTAGATTTATTAAAGTGTTGATAGTTGTCATCCTATTGGTTATTTAGTGATATTTGATTTAGAAACACCATCCTCAGCAGGATTTAGCCATTTATATGCATGTGTTATGTGTCTAAGTCTATCAGCCTGGTGAGTTCTCCATCCCTGCACCTTTTTGTCAAACTACTGAACAAGTTGCAACTAAAATCCTTGTGATTGAGTGAGCTTCATGCATGTCTTGAGAGTGAGAGGTTATATAGGTTATCAGGAATCCTCGAGCTACAACCTAGAGGAGTTTCCTGGAGTGATAACAGTCCTATTACAGAATCAATACAAATTCCATACATACTTGATATAGACTTAATACCGACCCAATACATACAAACTCGATACAGACTCGTTTTCTATTGATTTCTTAGTCGTCTTTCTAAATCCATCCAATAGGATGTCTTTCATATTCTAGTAATACCTAATAGGGAGGAACTAACATCCTGACTTACAGAGATGCTTTCAACCATGTGGTTTTTGCTAGCTCCATCTGAGCTTGTACCCATGATTGTTAAGGTCTTTCACTTTCTTAGCATTATGTCATACTGTCGTTTTCCAATCATTGTGCTAATTGAACACATTCTGTTGCTAATATTTTTTCACATCCTCTCATGTTGCACTCCATCCTTTTCTTGTGGATTCCTTATCTGGTGTAGTTTCCTCTTCTTGATCCTCCTCCTCTTATTCTTCCTCTTTTTCACTTTCTTCATTGCAGCATCCTTTCTCTTCTTTCCTTTATCCTACTTCCTCAGTCGTAGCTCCTTCTTATTCTTCTTCATTATCTCTTCTCTATACTTATATAGAATTTTGCATGATTTCTACCTTACTGTCCCTAGGCCCAATAAGTAGTCACCTACAAGGAATTCACCTGTAGATTAACAGAAAGGTTTGACCAGAGAGATCCTGAAATATCTTTCTGTAATTTGGCACATATTAGACAAGTGGGAACTCTTGAATCTCACATATCAGAATTCAAAAAGGTGGTTGTAATGGTCATGAATATATCAGAAGAAAGGTTGATCCTTATGTTTATAGAAGGACTAGATGAACCTTTGAAAGGGATGGTGAAAGATTACAGGCCCACAACTCCAAAAGAAATGGTGAGCAGAACTAGAGACCTTGTTTACGGCTTGGGATTGTAGGTTGCTGGATAATCTATAGGCAATCAACACAAGGATAAAGTCCAACCAGAAATGATTCCAATCAATCCCATGCAGAGAATATTCTATCTCTGAGTTGTTTGCGATGACTAAATCCTATGGATACAAGGCCTCCATTGGCACAACTTTTTTCAGATTAGGTAGATATGTTCTTCCTACAAGGAAGATTTAAGAGAAAGTTCGAAGTAACTGGATACTAGACTAAGCTATTTGAGGAAACTAAGATAGTGTTTGTGAACAGGTTTTTTAAGCAGGACAGTTATGGTATATGGTTGATAATGGGGAAATAATTACTCAACTTATATAAATATAGATCAAGTTGTACTCCCTTTAATCAACTTTAAATAAAAATAAACAATAACAATTCCAAAGCTTTAACGAGAGTGTTATGTGTACAAAACTGTCCTATCACATAATACCAATTAAAAATTTAGTATTAGGGATCAATAACTATTTACCAATTGCAGAAAAATATTAAGAAAAATAAATAAATAAATTTATCAAATACACATTTAACATGTTAATAATGTAATGAAACATCAATACATAAATCAACACATTTAATAGATGAACAACTTATGATCAATATGTCAGAGAAATATAGAAGAAATAATTAAATTCATGAAAAACATTTAATGAATCACCATAGAACACAAGTAACAATGTAATTTTATTAAAGATAAAAACATTACCACATTTCCAAAATTACATAGTTTTCCGAATATGTCTATGGTAGTCCCTCCTATGGTTCTCCTAAGATTAATCCTGCTACCCCCCCCCGCCCCTTGGGAGATATTCTTCTCTTTAAATAATATTACAAAAATGTACAAAGAAAATAATCTTCCCAAGATGTGTGATTACAAAATATTTGGTTTCATGATTTTCCAAGGGAAGAAAACCACTTGGAAAATACATCCATCAAATCTTGGATGTCCCTAAATTGAGCATGTTCTAAATGTATTTCTTCTTTGCAAATTAGGGAAGCAATCTCTTCTTTCTTGATCTTCATCCACACTTTGAGGAACATATCGATTCTCATCAATGAAGTGAGGGGTGTCTCAATCCACTACTTCATTTCCTCCATGCTATATTCATTGATTCCCAGTATTTTCTCCTTGATTCCAGCAAATTCCCTCTCAATTTGTTCCAATTTCAATTTTGTAGGCATAGCCTAATCAATAGGATCTAGAAATGGAAGATCGATATATTAACCGAGAAAAGTCTCAGAAGTGAACCATCTTCTTTTAAAATACACATGTCCATATTTTATGATGGACTCCATTGCGTCACAGATATTCTCCCATGTCTCAATGGACAGCCCAATTTTCTTGAGCTTGAGCTTGTCTAGGATTTCCAGATCATCTGGTATATCTTTAATATACTTCTGCCAATCTATGATGTTGTCATAATATCTATTTGTTATATTTATACTCTTGTTATGATCATGGAGAAGATCAGACTAGTGCTCAAATGCATTATATAATTCCTACATTTTGCTAAATCCCTTAAAAATATTAATCATCCCTTTATAATACTCACCATGAATTCTGCATGCTAGCTATTTAAATTCTTCCCTTGTAAATTTGGAGAAAGAAGAGGTAGTGGATGCAAGCTAGAGATCTTTGAGTTGTTGTTCAAATATAGAAATATTTCTAGCATTTTGATTATTTAAGTCATATGCTTTCTCAAGTTGCAGCTTTAGGTAATCATTTTTTCTATGAAGCTGCTTTAGCTTCTCCTCATATTCATTCTTCAAGTGTTGGATTTCCTATTTATGTTGGGATTCATCCCATGCTCGATCATATTTGTACCTTTACAGTTCTTGTTCCTTTTCTTCCAAATCTTTATTCAGTTGAGACACTGAATCAAAATTAGCTCTAGCAAAAATCTCCCATAGTGGCTGCTGTGTCTAGGGCTTCTTGTTTAGTGTCAGAGGAGTCCTTTTTCCAAATCATTTAATTTAGGACTAGCCCCTGCTTGAAGGTTCCTTCCCTTATCCTTTTAGATCCCTTTTTAACTACAACTTTATCCTTTCTACTCCAGAATTTTTTTCCTAGGGAGACCACATCATCATTAGTTGTTGATATGGTTCCCTCATCAATAGTAACTAAAAGTTCAGGATGAGAAGTTTCAGGAATGGGGATTTCCATATTAATAGATGGAATCATGGTGGGATATGTGGGGATAATGGGTGCAAGGGATGGAGGAGTGGAAGTGGGGGCATATGTAATAGATTCAAGGGGAGAAGTTGTGGGTATGGGAAAAGTATCAAGCTGTGGTGAGGTCAAAAGAATAGATGGAGTGGAAAGAGGAATATAAGTAGGCATATTTTGTGATACCAAGGACATACCATTGGTAGAAGAAATAATCTAGGATAAATTAATTTGAGAAAAATAATGTTGTGGAAATAAAGAATAAAAAATGTTTTCATATAAATGGGTGCTTGTGGAAGTTGAGGTCACAGTATTGAAAACATTATCAAAACAAACAAAGGTGGAAGGGGCGTTTTCCTCCTCCATATCACTATGGATATCCTAAACTTCAACATTGGCTGAGGATAGTGGATCCACCTGCTGAATTGGTTTAACTTGAAGAACTCATTGTTATAGATGTTCTACTACTTGGACAAATTGTGGAGGAGGTTCAGGGATTTATAACTGCAATTGCATTTTTTAAACATTCTCCTGAACCTTCTAATTCTTTGTTGGTTGTTCTGCCATTGCTTCCTGTGCTTGCACCTATGAGCTATTTTTTTCCAAAACCTTCTTGAACTTTGTCGCTCTGTGCAATACTTCTAGTGTAGAGGAATGTTTTTTCCTTTCAGGACCTTCAAGGAAATCCTTACCCTTATCTTTTGATTTCTCAGCAGGGATAGTGGAAGAGTTGGATAGTCCTTCTCTAGCCTCATTTTCTATGTTATGTTTATGTATATTCTCTTCCACTATTAACCAGATATTTCTAAAATGTAGTGCAGTGGTTTCCATCTCCTTTTGGTATTGCAACATGTGAGTATTCTCCATAGGAGTGGATACCCTAATCACCACCTCTGAGAAATAAATGGCACCTTTATATATAGAATCATCAGGGGGATCCTGATGTAAATATGCAATATTATTGTGATCCTGCACAAAATGGTTTTCCAATAAACCCTTGGGGTCATGCATTCTCTTCGAGGCCTCTCCAAGGTTCATTTAAGCTATGGATTTTCCTAAGATAGAAGCATGGGTGGAATTTTTTAAAGTAAAAAATCCTAGGTTCATTGGAAACTTAGGCCAACACTTCCTTTTACATGTTGCTAGCTTCAGGTAGAGCCCATCAACAACAGTTTGGAATGTAATATCTTGAAGGACCATTTTGTCTAGGACTATTCTCAGCCGCAGATGCACTGTGTTGATGCCCCAAATGTGAATGTAGGAAAATTGTTCCCCTACATACCAATCACCCATTAGGGAAATCGATACTCTAGCCCTTTCTAAGAATGTGGGAGCATCCCATCTAAAAATAATTTGATACATTGGCCCTATGAAGTGGTCACATATTTCATAAATATGGGTAACAAAGTTGTCCTCCAACATATCTGAATAGTAAATTATGTCTGAAGGATAATTCCTAGTCCATTTCCATCCCATGGCCGAGAATGCAGTAGTTGCACAGAAAACATCCATGGCGTACCTTGATAGATAGAAGGTCAAATTTCTGGATGTCGAATTATTTTGGTACTTTTCAATTGCTTCCTTGAGCACCATTGACATGATATGTTCCCAATTAAAGGATTTACCTGTAATCAAAATATGGTGGGATATAGGAGCTCATTCAGATTTGAATTCTATGTAGTTGGGAAGTCCATATCACTGACAAAACATGGCTACAAGCAGGGAAAACGAATCATTGAACCAAAAAATGAGATAGGCTTTGTCTTCTTTGGGGACAAACTCTGCAGGGTTTCCATCCAAGACTTTATTACTTCCTCGAGGTCAAATTGGGTCATGGTTGCATCAAAAAATTGGACAGTGAGAGCCTATTGTGGAGGCTGAAGAGCATATGCTCTTGCAAATACATCTGGGTGAAAAGAGGCTACTGGGTTTCCAATGTGGTAATTGAAAGACCATTCCTTGGGGGTCACATGGTCAAGTGCCCACATGAACGAGTCTGTGTATGGAATGAAAGGCGATCTTGCTGCAATGAAATGGAGCTACGAACTGCTAATTTTAGCATACGTTGGTTGGTCATGCGTGATAGAAGAGAAGTCATCATTGTTGAATAAGGTGTTAATTCTACACTAGTCCAAATGGAGGGTTTTTGACACTTGTCTGCTGTGTGAGTGAAAATGCCAGCATTTGGGTCCATGCTCTTTTGCTCATTTAGAGTGGTCCTAGACCTAGTGTTTCTGGACATAGTGGCATACTTGGAAGCAAATTCTGATACAAATTTGGAAACCATAATTAAATTTTACCATAGTTAAAGTAACAAAAACAAGCCGCTAAGATTAGAAAAATTATAGGTGGACATCTTGGAAATCAGAGAATCGGTGAGGTTCAATGAGAAAATTGCAGTAAAAATCATAAGCAAAGTGAAATATTGTGAGTGAAAATGGTAAAGAATTAATAAATTCAAATGATTTAAATAAGCCAAGGATCAACGACAGAATATATCTGGGCCATGGATTTCAAGAAAATGGACGATTAAGATTAAGGTGGGAAACAAAAAATGTTGGTATGGATTGTATCAAAACTTTTGATCTTATGATTTCTACAATCTACATTGCAAGTTGTGGAATACAGACTGAGATTTGAAACCAAAAAAGTATTTTTTAATCTTACGCAATCCGCAATCCAAAATGATTTGTGGGTTGCAGATTATGGGACAAAAATGTTGCAAATTTTATTTTTATTGAGTTTCTTCTTTCCGCAATCCACATTGCGAAATGTGGATGGTAGAAGTGAAAAGATAATATTTTATTTACAAATTTTTTTTCGCTATCTGCAATCTGCACTATGGGCTGGGTATTGCAGAAATTGGCAAGTTTATATCAAATAAAGAAAATTTGAATATCCGCAATTCGTAATTGCGGGTTGAAAAATGCAGGGAAGTCAATTTCCAAACCCCCCCCAGAAAAGGAATTCTGCAATCCACTATGAAGTTGTGGAAACACAAAATATATTAAAGAAAAGGGTGTTTCCCTAATCTGCAAAAAAAAAAAACAAGGTTTTTTAAAGGAAATTGTATTAAAACCAAACAGAGTACTTACACCGAAGATGAAAAAACTCCCATAACAATATCATGGCTTTCAAAACCAATTCTAATGAATGAATGGGGATCCCACTTGAAGCTATTAAAATGGGATATGTTGCTGCCAGCTACAAATAGAGACACATTGGGCAAAGTAGTTATCTATGTTAGATTAACATAAAATAATTTCAAAGAATATGTGTTAGTTAAAACAATATTTAAGTTTATAAGAAAACTGTGAATTCATGAAAACACAACAAGATGTAGCAAAAGTAATATGTATAACTGTCATCTTCTAGTCCCACAACCACTCATAATGATACTCAACAAACAAGAGAGTTCGAGAAGTAAGAAGGTATCCTTGTAAAAAAGATGTCAACAGATGGGGGTAGTTAAAGATAAACCTCTGCAAAAAAACTTATTCTATGTCAATATCATCAAACAAGTAATCACCTTGAATGTGGATTCTTTATTAGTGAGCTCCAATCATAGATTCATAAAATATACATTTTTTTAACACAACCACAACTTAGCTAAAACAAGACCAATGCCTCGATAACATGCAATTCCACACATAGATATTACCTGGAAACTGAACAAGCTAGCTCTGTTAGGAGACTCCTTGTCTTTTGGTTTTTACACCAAAATAAATTACCAAGGATTGGGAACCATCTATCAGTAATTCCATTCTAAATAAGGTCCATGAACATGGCCAGGTTGGATTGTGATAAGACCCCTTGTCCTTGAATGCAACAAGTTATGGTTTAAAACAAAGGAAGCAAAATAATGTATAAATGCAAACTGCAATCCATTACCTTGGATTGGGAACCATCTGGTGGTAATGTCATTCACTGAACACGTCTATAAACATGATAGGATGGCTTGTGATAAGACCTCATATCTTCCAGTTTACATTTATTTAGGTGATTTTATTAATTGCAAGGTGATCAAGGTGAGATCAGAAAAGAACCAAGGTAAAAGAGGTTGTTAAAGATTTACCATCAATAGGCACTATGACACCTAACAGGAATACTAGAATACTCCTAAAAACTCTGTCATTATAATGAGGATTAATAAAGATAGTGATCACGGGAGGGGAAGATACAATTTAAAGAGTTATCTTAGAACTTAGATTTCACTCCAATGAAGATACCATTTAGATATAAACCGAGTGAATATTTATGACATATCCAATTTAAAATTTCTCAGTTAAAAAATTTCATGGACAAACCACTCACCAACTGAAACCATCTATTGTAAGCATACCATGTTTTATAAAAAAATAAAAAATAAAAATTCAATCAAACAAACAAATCCAAAAGAAAAACAAATGAAAATATCACACCTATGTACAAATAAGTAAAGCTTACCTTAAACAAAATACCTCTTGAGGAGTTGGATATTTGTTGGATAGGTCTTGGGGAATCCTTCCAACGTCTGTAACTAGATAGTACTAGGGCTAGTATTTTTTGTAATACTAAATGGCCCTAAACATAGATATTGAAACTTGGTGTAGTCTCTCTTGTATTTGTCGGGTTTGTCCCATTTGAGTACCAAATACCCAACCCGAAATTCATGATTGGTGAAATATTTATCATCAAAGCACCTCTTAACCAATTGTTGATGTTGATATAACTTATTTCTAGATTTCTCCCTCTCCTCTCCCAATTTAAGCAGTGTGTCAATTCGGGTCTGAAGGGGAGAGGATTCATCATCCTCTAAAACAGATTGTGCAATTTGTAGTGATTGAAGGAGAAGGTTTGATGGAAGAATAGATTCTTTTCCACCATGAACAAGGAATTAAGGAGAATTTTTTATGGAAAATTTGAGAGTGATTCGATCTTCCCATAATGAATTGAAGAGCTTAGTATGCCAATATTTATGGTGTCAGCCACAGTCTTCTTTAAAATGGTGATTAGATTCTTGTTGGAAGATTCTGCCAAGCCATTACCTTGTGGATAATAATTTTCATAATAATTCAATTTGATACCCTTTTCAAATATGTATTATGTAAGATCAATTGAATTAAAATACGAGGCATTATCAAATACCAAAGACTCAGGCACTCCAAACTTGGTGACAATATTACTCTCTAAGAAAGATATAACCGAGTTTGTATTCAACAACTAAGAGGGGAATTGATTATACCCACCCAGTAAAATAATCTATTGCATTTAATATGTACTTATGGTGAAAAGCAAATGGAGGAGTAATGGGGCCAAAAAAATCCAATCCCCATTGTTGAAACGGAAATTGGACAGTAACAGGTTGGAGGGGAAAGGCTGGTTTTCTTAACTTACCAGCACATATTTGGAAGGCCTCACACTTTATGAAAAATATATGTGCATCCTTGAAAAATTTGGACCAATAGTATCCAACTCTCAAAACCTTATGTGCAGTAGTTTCACCTGAAAAATTCCCTCACACTTTATGAAAAATATATGTGCATCCTTGAAAAATTTGGACCAATAGAACATTGTCAGCTTCTAGTTTTTCTAAGCACCTGAGAAATACACCATCATAATTTCTATGGAAAAGAACATTATCAAAAAATTGATATGGTGTTTATTTTAACCTCAAATTCCTAGACTTCTTAAAGTCAGGGGTTGTATGAGAATACCCATGAGTAAGATAAAACATAATATCATCATACCATTTGGAAGATGGAGCAGAAATGGCATCAATTGTGTCTACAAAGATGTCTTCCTCTTGAATTCATTGATGTTCCTTCTCTTGCTCATTAGATTGGAGTACTAACAAACATAAACCCTTCCCTTCGACAATCTTGGTTGGCTTAATATCCAAATCATATTCCTGAAGCGCAATCATCCAGTGAGCTCTCTTCTCTCCTAACTCCTTCTGAACCAAAACGTTTCTTATAGCTGCATAGGGGACACTCACCTTTGTTTTGGATTTCAACATATAATTCCTAAAATTCTTAACATATTTATAAATAGTGTAAGCTTGACTATCAATCTATGTATAGTTTAATTCGTCATCCTTGAACGTGGAGCTCATAAATGAGATAGGGATATTTTTGTCCTTTGCATGTTTCTTAGTCAACACAGCAACATAAGAAAAATTAGTAGCGAATGTATATAAAATAAAATATTTGTCAAAATGAGGGGGGATCAATGCAGGAGCATCCATTATGGCCTTCCTAATATTGCTAAATGCATCCTTTTGGGTATCAGACCACTTGAATAAAACATATTTCTTAATTAGATCTTGCAGTGGCCCAACAATCTATGCAAAGTTTGGTACAAATCTCCTAACAAAATTTATTTTCCCAAGGAAAGATTGCATGGATTTCTTTGAAACTAAGAGTCCAATTTTTGCAATGGCCTCAGATCTCTCTAGGTCAATTATCATTCCATCTTTGGAAAAAATAAATCCCATATTATTTCCTTCTGTAACTGCGAAAATTTGACTTCTTTGGATTCAAATAAATCCCATATTTTCTACATCTCTCAAAAACTTGTCTTAATGCAAACCGATGATCATGTCATTTTTTTGAAAAGTTAGTTATTCCATCCAAATAAAAAAAAACATAATTTTTCATCAAACCTATGAAATCTATATACATGTCTCTTTGGAATGTTGCACTAGTGTTCATCAATTTGAAAGGCATTCTACTGTAACTGAATGTGCCCCAGTGTGTCCTGAAAGAAGTTTTAAGTTGGTCGGAGGTTGTGACCAAAACTTGATTATAACCCTGAAAATCCATATAGCAAGGAAAAATATTCTACACCTGAAACTCTTTGAAAAATATGTTCCATTGAAGGAACTAGATAGTTGTCTTTCTCGGATTCTCTGTACAGATTGTGAAAATCCACACATAGTTTGATCTCTCCACTCTTCTTGCGGACAAGGAATAAATTAGAGATCCACTGTGTATGTCTAACTGGGAAAATTATCTTGTCTTTTAGTAATTTTTCAAGTTCCTTTTAATGGATGAGTCAATACTGGGATGCATCTTCCTCAATGTTTGTTGGTAGGGTTTTATGCCAAGATTTAGGGGTATGTTGTGTTGCATGATAGAAGAATCAAATATTTTTAAATCAGCATAAGTCCAAGAGAAAACATCCTTAAATTATTTACAGATTTTAATTAAGTCCCTCTCTTCCTCTAGAGAACAACTAATCCCTATATTATTGAGGGTTTTCTCATTTCCAAGATTAACAGTTTTGAAATTAAGAGAAGAATTATGAGTTTTGAAATTGAGATTACCTTTAAATTTATCTTGAAAGTCATAATATTTCTCTAAATTTATAATTGTCTTGGGGATCAATTTAAAGGGGAAATTAAGATCAAACAAAGACTTATCATACTCAGCCTCATATATGGCTAGATCCTCGAAAGTGTCCTGAGCTATTAAGAAGTCTAAGATCTAAAAATCATCATCAAAGACTTTCCAACTTGTTACATTATATGGTATGGAAGTTCTGTACATAATTTCAATATGAAAAGTATCAGGGGGTAGACCTTCCAGTGGAATGAACCTAGATGCAGTATTGGCTAAAAGATGTTCATCAAAATTCTGTGATCTAGGGACAAATTTGATATTAAAATACTTGAAGGAATTTGTCATGTCCCTAACCAATTATTGATAATTCAAACAATGGGGAGATAGGAAATGGATCTTATTCCTTACCTGATTGACTATGATTTTGGAATCTCCATAACATTCAATGATTTGTGCGCCCAAATCTATTTCCTTTCCGAGTCATTGAACCAGTGCCTCATACTAAGCAATATTGTTTATACATTTGAATTAAAGTCTATAGGAAATCATCATTTTAGTGCCTTTTGGATAAATCAGTATGCAACCTACACTGGCACCATCCTTCGATTTAGACCCATCCAAAAAACATTTCCATGAAGATAAATCTAACCTAAAATTTGTGTTAACATTATATACATTATGAACAATCTCTCCAGTGAATGGAACAACTATTCAATTATTGATTTCTTACCATTTATCAACATCCTTAGTGGGGGAGGAATCACCAGGGAAACTCTGAAAGAAAGAGTCAAAGGTAAAATTCTCTATGGTTGAAGTGAAGAAAACAATAGGTTCACTACGATCATTAAGATCTGTGACTGTTTGCTTCATGAAAGGTTCCCTGATGATTTTAATCTATTTTGGTCTATCATTGTATGGTAACCACAGGTGTGACCAATCAATGTATAAGTAACCTTTAAGATTATTCGACCAATACATACTCAGCCACATGCCATAAGTCTCAGGGATATAATATTCCACAACAATGTCTACTATCTGGTGGATCCTAAGATCTATGGATAATGTCAAGAGGACATTATTTAGCTCACCTACTACTTTAACTCTAGATCTATCCAATTGGACTATTTGGGTAGGGAAAGGTTCCCATGTTGCATTAAGTTTCCTACAGACAAAGACCTCCATAACATTAGATGATGCTCCTGATTCAATCATACAAGTGTGTAAATTCCTATTGAAAATTTCAATAGTTAGTAAAAAGGGGGGGACCCTTTTTACACTAGTCTTTTGACCATCAGGCTTTGCGCAAATTTCTAAGTTATTATTTTGAACCTATATGATTTGTTTAGAATCATGTTCTTAGGTAAATTTTCCTATATAAATGGTAATTTAAGAAGCTCAAATAAAGAAATATTTTCTTTGGCCTTTTTCAATTCATATACCAAATTGTACTCAACTTCAAGAATTACCTTATCTTTTGGTGCTACTTCTTTACCTACACTTGGAGTGGATGTTGATGGTGGATTATCTGAAGATATCTAGCCTTTGCTCCATGTATTGTAAGAATGTTGTAGATAAAATATGGCTTTAGTTTCATCTTCTTCCTCTGCCATGGGAAACTATGGAAAACAATTAACTGTATTCAATATTTGGTCTTACTCTTCCTCACGGGGTAGAAACTATGTAATTCCCTGTGAACTGTCTCTATAGTCATCATGAGTAGTTTGGGGTCCATAAGTTATCACTTTAAAGATGGAGTAAATATCATCAGAAGTAAGTTTTTCTTCATGGTTCAAAGGAGGTTTATTGTGAGGAGGATAGTAAGGTCTCTTGAATGGTGTCCTTGCCAAACTTCTGTTATTTACCTGATTGTCATTATTAGTTATTTTTATATATACCATTTCATTTGAAATATTTTACAAGGGTTTCTTCATGTTTTCCATGTCATAAGGGTCGTTGTTTTGGGGATGTTTTCTTACCTTCTTCTAGATGTAGAAGTTTGGTCTGTTTGGACATCGGGATTGTCCTTTAGGAAAAACATGTCCTTTTCTACTAAGATAGCTTCCAAAAAAGCTTCTTACAGAGTAGTTTTGTGAGCCCTTTTCACCCACATGGAGATTTGAGTTGGTAAACCCTTCATGTAATAAGCTACCAACAATTCTTTCATAGGAAGAAAAGCCATAGGGATCATGTTTTTCAAATGGGAAAATCTATGATTAAAGTCCTTGACTCTTTGTTTTCCCTTTTTCCTAAGGGAAGATAGATCCATTACAATATCTGCAGGGGTACTATCATCCCCAAATTTTTCAAGAAATAATTTTTCAAAATCATCCCATGAGTTGATAATACTAGACTCCAAGTAAAAATATCTAGTGGAATCATGGCCCTCGAAAGAATATGGGAACAACCTACACACCATGTCCTCATGGGATACATTTCTTAACCTAATGGATTGCATAAAGTTTTTAATATGGTCTTGAGTAGGGGATATATCATCTGGGTTAAACTTTGGGATCCACTTCTCATGATTCTTGGGAAATTTGTGTTGTTTCCCAGGGATAAAGACAACGTCATGGTCTAGTTAGGGTCTATTTACTTGATTTTCCATTGGTGCTTATTCAGATGAATACAGATATGAAGATATCTTACTATATGAGGAGTCGTCTGATGGTGATGAAGACAAAGAAGGTGGTGTAGGTGGTGTTCCACTCAATTGTATATTGGGATGTTTCTATGCTCAAGGCCATTGATCTTGTTCAAACAATTGATCTATATGAATCTCAGGGGCTTCTCCATGTTGAGTAGTGTCTTGAGTGTTTGTATTAATAAGGGAATTGAAAACTATGCGAGATAAGGACAAAGCATCTCTGAGGCTTCTAGATTCTTCAGTTCTCTTCTCTACCCTATCAGTTGTCTCTAGTGTGTTCTTTATCAATTGTTCAAGGGTGAGTGTTCCTCTAGTTGGTGAATCAAAAATAAATTCTGGTCTCCTAATGACTTGTTCCAGAACAGGGGTGAGATGGAATCTTGATTGAATTTCTACATGCTGATATGTAGACATAGAAGCTTGAATATGGATTCTAGTAATGATTGGTGACCTAGGAGAAGGAAGTATTCTTGTGTTTTACTTAACATGTTTTAAAATGGCCCTCCTTCTAGCACCAGTTATTGATGGCCTGAGCTTGTAGTTTGTTGTATAATCTATAGGAGATCAACACACGGATAAATTTCAACCAGAAAGGCTTCGAATCGATCCTACATAGAGAATATTCTATCCCCAAGTTGTTTGGGATGAATAAATCCTATGGATACAAGGCCTCCACTCGCAAAAGGTTTTCAGATCGGGTAGGCTTATTCTTCCTACAAGGAATATTTAAGAAAAAGTTCGAAGTAACTGGATACTAGACTAAACTGTTTGAGGAAACTAAGACAGTGATTGTGAAATGTTTTTTAAGAAGGACAGTTATAATATATGGTTGATAATGGGGAAATAATTACTCAACTTATAGAAATATAAATCAAGTTTTACTTCCTTTAATCAAATTTAAATAAAACTAAACAATAACAATTTAAATTCTTTATCCAAAGTGTTATGCATACAAAATTGTCCTATCAGGTAATACCAATTAAAGAATTAGTATTATGGATCAATAACTATGCACCAGTTGCAGAAAAATATTATGCAAATTGAATAAAAACATGTATCCAGTAAACATTTAACATGTTAAGAACGTAATGAAACATCAATACATAAATCAACACATTCGATAGATGACCAACTTATGATTAGTATGTCAGAGAAATATAGAATAAAGACTAAAATTCACGAAATGCATTTAATGAATCACCATAGAACACAAGTAACAATGTAATTTTATTAAAGTGAAAAACATTACAATGTTTCCAAAATTACAAATATTTCCTTATATGTCTTTGGTAGTCCCTTCTCCTATGGTTCTCCTAAGCTTAATCTTGCTAGAAGCCCCTCCCTTGGGAAATACTCTTCCCTTTAAATAAATTTAAAAAAATGTACAAAGAAAAGAATCTTCCCAATATGTGGGTGTAGTGAGAATTTCTCCTCATTGCAGGGGTAAGAATGGCTCCCTTGTGCATATAGGGCACAAGGGTAGGTTCCTACCCTTAGAAAACAGTAAAAAACAGAATGATAGATGGTAAAAACAGAGCTGCTAATTGAAACTAAGCTAATATAAGTGAATGGATACAATAGTAAACTAAATCTAATAGCTAATGATAGAAAAATAAAGGAGAGGAGATGATGGATTATTGTTGAACCCCTCTACACACAGTATGTTAGGGTTCCACCTCCAAAACCTGCAAAATAAACCTATACTACAATGGAGACAACCTGCAAATAATGTTAATGAAAAACCTGCAAATGGAGATGAGGGTTAGAAAATAAAAAAAATAAAACAAGAATAAAAGGATATTATACCTCACTTAGGTGGAAATGGGCCACCATGCCCTAGCTCATGGGAGCACCTCTCTCTTGGTTGGGAAGCAATGGCTTGATGAGATGGAGATGAAGGAGAGGGAGAGTGGGCAGTTTGAGAGCAAGAGGTCTCAAAGCATCCACGAGCAGCATAACAGTATGCAAGGGAGGAGTGTTTTGAGAGTGACCCCCCACCCTCCTTTTATAGTTTTTCCAAGGGGTTTTAGGGTTTTAATCCCTTAGTCAGGGCTTTAGCCCCTTCCGCCCTAACTTTAGCCCCTTTCAGGGTTTTAGCCCCTTTTTTAGGGCTTTAGCTCCTCGGGGTCTATTTTGGGCTCTATTTTGGGGTTTTTAGCCCTTTTCTTCATCCTTGGGCTCTATTGGAGGTGTGGGCGTCAAATGGAAGGTATTATGGAGTGAAATAAGTGTTGTGAGATGGTGTCCTTGGGTGATGTAGGCCATTGAGAGCTGTGTGGGGGATTTTTGGGTTAACAGTGAGATTAAAAAATATTTGGTTTCATGATTTTCCAAGGGAAGAAAGCCACTTGGAAAATACATCCATCAAATCTTGGATGTCCCTAAATTGATCATTTTCTAAATGTATTTCTACTTTAAAAATTAGGGAAGCAATCTCTTTTTTCTTGATCTTTGTCCACTCTTTAAGAAACGGATCGATTCTCATCAATGATGTTAGATTCTATCATTCAAGCTAGCATTATGTTAAGATATTTAACTGAGAGAATAACAAGTAAAACAATCAAACATAAGAGATAATGAACACAATGTTTTTCCTCGGGGAAACCATAAATGGAGAAAACCCCACAAATTCCTTAGAGATAGAATCAGCTCCAAAATTAAAACCCCAAAAAAGTAAGATGATCTCCTGACAGTAGTAGCCTCTTTCTTTATATCCCCAACAACTTCTTCTCTCTTATCTATGCGCTACAATTGTGTGTGAGTGAGTGAGTGATAAATATAGAGGCTCACTCTCTATTTATACTAATTCCTGACTTGACAATAACTCACTAGGGCCGACTTCTCTAGGAGAGTATAATAACCCTAGGGCCCCGGAACTACGAGGAATTTAACCCTTAAACAATAGGAGGGTTACACACAATGACTTGACATGACTTGTTTACATTATAGAACCTCCCGATAGGAACATTGAGGAATGACATGACTCAATTACATTATAGATACTTCCCAGAATAAACATCAGGGTACAATACATGAAATATACAAGTGAATACATTCCGAAGTTACATATACATCAACAGTCCCTCTTAACTAGGAAGGTATTCTCTTGACACAATTTGTCAGCATTGGTCTTCTTCTCTAGATCATCTCATCATCTACATCTTCAAGTCATATTCATCTTGGATCTAGATCATCACTCGATCTGTATCATCATCACTGGATCTAGATCATCAATCGATCTGGATCATCATGGGGAAATCATTACTAGATATGGATCATCACTCGATCTGGATCATCACAGGGACATCATCAGTGGATCTGGATCATCACTCAATCTAGATCATCACTAGGTCATCATTATAGGTTCTATCTCATGATTCTTCTCATCACAGGAATTTCTATAGAGCCATCCCTTTTTCATGTTGGTTGTAGGCCGAGCCTCCTTGTAGGTCTTCTTCAGCACTTATATATGACCCTAAGTCAAAATGGCCAACACTCACATCTGACCGTGACAGGAACACATACAACACCATGTTAGAAAGGCACAACACTTACATTCACCAGCATGATAGTACACAACTACTATCATCTGTGAAAAGGCATAGCACTCACATCCACCAGCATGATAGGACATAACTACTATCATTTGTGGAAAGGCACTACACTTACATCTGACCTTGACTCGTCAGAAAGGCACAACACTTACATTCACTAGCATGATAGGACACAATTACTATCATTTGTGAAAAGGAACAACACTCACATCTGACCTTGAATAGTCAAGAAGGCACAACACTTACATCTGACCTTGACTCATCAGGAAGGCACTCAGTCCCAGACTAAGGGTTCTTGGTAACTGAACAGGTTCCTCCATTTAGAGAATGGCAATAGCCCTTATATATGATCATGTATGAACCAATCCTACAGTCACATCAAAATGGCTCAACACTCACATCTGACATGGTAGGAACCAATCCTCTCACCATGACATAAGGGCAATAGCCCTTATATCAGATCAATTGGGAACATATCCCTCAATCACATTAGAATTTCCCTACACTTATATCTGATCATGTGATACTACATCCCATAGTCATATCAGAATGGCCCTCAGTCCTAGACTGAGTATTCCTAGTAACTGACAAGGTACCTCCATTCAAAGAATGACAATATCCCTTATATATGATCATGTAGGAACCAATCCTAGAGTCATATCAGAATGGCTCAGCACTCATATATGACATGAAAGGAACCAATCCTCTCACCATGATAGAATAGCTCATCCCTTACATCTGACCATGGAAGGAACCAATCCTCTCACCATGTCAAAATGGTTCATGGACTCATCACTTCCCCTTGGGGGAAACCTCGATCTGGAAAACACCAAGCTTCTCCTTGAAGTACTCAAACTTCACTCTGGACAATGGCTTCGTTAACACATCAGCTATTTGTTCATCCGTCGCAACATACTGGAGCTTCACTACTCCTCTCTGCACCATATCTTTGATATAGTGATACTTGTTCTCGATATGCTTCGACTTGTCATGGAACACAGGGTTATCTGACAACTTCACACAACTCTGTTTGTCACAATATATACAAGTAGCATCTAACTGGAGATCAAATAGATCATACAGTAGCTTCCTTAGCCATACTGCCTCACAACTAGCTGAACAAGCTGCGACATACTCTGCTTCAATTGTACTCAGTGCCACATAGGATTGCTTCCTGCTAAACCAAGAGATCACACCTGATCCCATACTGGAGAAACACCCTGAAGTGCTCTTCCTATCAATGGCACTGCCTGCCCAATATGAATCAACATAACCCTCCAGGTTAATCTTCTGATTTTCCTCATACTTGACCCCATAATCAACTATACCCTTCAGGTACCTCAGAATATTCTTTGCAGCAATCAAGTGAACATGTCTCAGATATGTCAGGAACTGGCTCAAGGTATTCACAACAAACCAAATATCTAGTCTAGTGTTCATTAGGTACATCAAGGAACCAATCATCTAAGGATACATCGTAGCATCAATCGAATCTAATGAAGTAGCACTCAATAGCTTCAGGTTTGATGCCATAGGTGTGGTCATGGCCTTACAGTCCATCATCCTAAATCTCTTCAGGATCTCTACCGCGTATTTCCCTTGCCCAGGGAAATTCCATTTGCATTCTGCCACACCTCCATGCCTATAAAATAATGCATCATACCCAAGTCCTTCATTTCGAACTCGATAGCAAGCTTCCTCTTCATATCAGTAATCAACCCACCCATACCTGTTACAAACAGATCATCTACATACAGTAGAAGTATTACTGGGTTACCATGTTCAACCTTGTAGTAAAGGTTGGAATCTGCTTTACTCTTGGTAAAGCCCAAACTGGATAGAAAGTTGTCAATTCTACTGTACCATGTCCTGGGTGCCTGTTTCAAATTGTACGGGGATTTCTTCAATCTACACACATGAGACTCCATGTCATGTGTCTCAAAACCCAGTGGCTACTCCACATACACTTCCTCTTCCACTACACCATTCAACAAAGTAGTCTTGACATCCATCTGGTGTATCTTCCATTTCATCACTACAGCCAGAGAAAGTATTGATCTGATGGAAGTGTATCTGGCTATAGGTGCAAACGTTTCTTCATAATCTATTCCTTCTTTCTGGAGAAGCCACGAGCCACAAATATTCCTTTATATTTTTCTATGCTACAATTTGCAGCATGCTTGATCTTGTAGATCCATTTGGAAGTTACAACAGAATTCTCTTCTGGTCTTGGGACAACATCCCAAACATCATTCTTCATGATCAATTGATACTCTTTGATCATAGCATCCTTCCATTCTTTCCTTTCTGCCACTTCTTCATAATTGGAAGGTTCTTTATTGATGAAACCACATAATAAGGATACATAACCAAAGCAGGACATGGTTCTTTTTCTTTTTCTATGATTTTCTTCTGGAGCCCCATATCTTTCTACACCTTGGATAGTTTCTTGTACCCAAGGAGGTTTCCTCTTGTGAGGATTCTTCTCTTGAGGTGGATCTATAGGTTCTTGAGGTCTTTCAAATTCTTGATCTTCTTGAATTTTTTCATTCATGGTTGTGTCATGAATTTTGGGTGCTTCTGTTTCTTCAGGTTCTTCAGTAGGTCTCTTTCTAGATTTGTTGTAAGCTGAGTCTTCATCAAATGTTACATCCTTTCTGATGTAAATATTCTTGAATCCCAGGAAGTATATTCTATAAGCCTTCAAGCTTTCAGAGTATGCCACAAATATACCCTTCTTTCCTGAAGGATATAACTTTGTCCTATTTTCTTTCGGAATGTGTATGTACACCGGACAACTGAATATTCTGAGATGTATGAATTCTGATTTCTTTCTGGAAAAGACTTCTTCAGGTGTCTTGTTCTCAAGTACTCTGTGTGGAGTATGGTTTTGTACATACACTGCTAATATAGCAGCTTCTACCCATAGATGCATGGGAAGATGTTGATCATGAAGCACAACCCTTGCAACTTCCATGATCATTCTATTCTTCCTTTCTACAACCCCATTCTGTTGTAGATTATATGGAGTAGTCAACTCCCTCTTAATCCTTGAATCTTTGCATAATGATTTGAATTCGTTTGATGTGAATTCTCCGCCATTATCTGATTGAAAGGTATTGATCTTATTTTCTGTGTGGTTCTCGATCAAGGCTTTGAATTCCTTGAACTTGCTAAATACTTCATCTTTTTTCTTCATGAAGTAAATCCATGTCTTCCTAGAAAAATCATCAATAAAGGAAACATAGTATACATACCCGCTTAATGAACTGGATGACATCGAACTGCATACATCGGAGTGAATGATTTCCAAGATTCATTTTTCCTTTCTCTCGCTACTTGGAAATGTTTTCTTTGTGTTCTTTCCTTTCACACATCCTTTGCAGACTCCATCATGTTTTTCCTAAATTTCTGGAAGACCTTCAACAACTTTGCTTGGAAGTGGTAGTGCTATGTAATGCACATGTGCAAGCCTTCTATGCCAAAGTTCATTTGGATCTACTATGTCATGGAACAAAGCATTTTATGGATGGCCCTTCAATTTTTATAGACCTCCCTCTTGTTCCCCAATCACTACTACATCATTAATAGTCTTTCCCTTTGGCCACATGATAACTTGGCCATCTATAAATGCAACTCTCATGCCTTTTGCATCTAATGCATATATGGAGAGGAGGTTCTTCTTTAGTCCTGGTACAAACAATACATCTTGCATCTTCATATACTTTCTAGAGTCTATCTTATAGGAGGATTCCCCACTACCTTTTGTTGGATAGTGGTAGTTGTAGTGAGAATTTATCCTCACTACAGGGGTAATAATGTCTCCCTTGTGCCTATAGGGCACAAGGGTAGGTTCCTAGCCTTAGAAAACAATAAAAAACGGAAGTAAAAATGACAATAAACAGATCTGGGAATCGAAACTAAGCTAATCTAAGCACTTACAAGTAAATGGAATCTATTGTAAACTACATCTAAGAGAAAATGACAGAAAAATAAAAGCAAAGCAATGATGGAGCATTGTTGAACCCCTTTGCACACAGTGGGTTAGGGTTTTGCCTCCAAAACCTGCAAAATAAACCTAAGCTACCATGGAGAAAACCTGTAAATAATTGTTAATGAAAAAACTGCAAATGAAAATATGAATTAGAAAACAAGATAAGCAAATAAACATAAACAGAAATGAGATTATACCTCACTTAGGTGGAAATGGTCCACCATGCCCTAGATCATGGGAGCACCTCTCTCTTGGTTAGGAAGCAATGGCTTGGAGAAATGGAGATGGAGGAGAGGGAGAGTGGGTGGTTTGAGAGAAAGAGGTCTCAAAGCATCCGTGGGTAGCATAACAATAGGCAAGTGAGGAGTGTTTTGAGAGTGACCCCCCACCCTCCTTATATAGTTTTTCCAAGGGGTTTTAGGGTTTTAAGCCCTTGGTCAAGGCTTTATCCCCTTTTTTGGGCCTTTAGCCCCTTTCTCCCTAACATTAGCCCCTTTCAAGGTTTTAGCCCATTTTTTAGGGATTTAGTTCATGGGGGTCTATTTTATGCTCTTTTTTGGGGGTTTTAGCTCTTTTCTTCATCCTTGGGCTCTTTTGGAGGTGTGGGGGTCAAATGGAAGGTCATGGAAGGTCTTATGAGTGTTGTGGGATGGTGTCCTTGGGTGGTCTAGGCCATTGAGAGCTGTGTGGGGGGATTTTGGGTTAACATATTGCCCCCTGATGTGTGAGGGCAGGAGCTCAACATATGGTTGATGGACATCATAGGATTTGCTGTCGAGAGGTGGTGCTTCCAGGGCTGGGGCATGGTGGCTTTTGGTTTTTGTATTAATTTGGTTCCCATGAATGGGTGAGATACAATACAATAAATGTGTGACATGTATATGGACGAGGTGGGAATTTCCATGCTCATGATAATGTCAAAAGAATCATTTGATCTATGCTCTACAATACAAAAGCTGATCATACACAACTGATGTTACAATGCTGGTTGCCTCCATGTGAGGCTGAATACAATACTGATCTGGTACATTGGACCCATGGCATTCTCATGGAATGATATATCTTCATGACTGACGGTTTGCTGGATCTGGAATGGTACATAGCTGTATGGACTCGCTGATTGAGAGTCAGAGTCTCTATGGTACAAGTATGCTGCATCAATCATAAATGTATATCGAAGCACTATTTGGGATTCATATCACTGTCTCCAATGCAACCCATAAATCGCAAGGGACATAACCTGTTTAGGTCCCTTCAGTGGAATCACCAATGTGCTAGAGTCGGGTGACATCTGGGGTCTTCGACCAAGTACTGTGTGGAACAAACCCTGTACGAATATCAACGGTGCAATGATGGAGTTGAAGTCGAGCACGTGAGAAACAACCACCCCGAGAGGCATTAAGGACTCCTCTGAAGTGGTCCAAGGAACTCATCAATGATGTCAATGAAACCAAGGTACAGGGACTTCTAGGTCTATCCTCTGGAATATGTGTGTTGGCGTCGACAAAGGGAGACCTGCCCCTAGTCAAGGAAATGATGTTGCCTTGAACAGGAGCGCGAGGGATAACCAAAAGATGTGAAGCAATATGTGGAATGACTCACTGAATTGGGGGGGGGAAGGGGGGGGAAGGGAAAAATGAACAGGGGCAAGGGGGAGTGGGAGACTCAAACTTCCTTTGTTCAGAGTATGACGGCAGGGTGGACTAGGAAGAAAATGAAACGGACTCAAGGGAATGGGATCATAGCCGTAATACCAGGAATTTCGCTACAGATGGGAAATACTTGGAGGAGGTGGACACTTTTGATACTGATGGGATCCAAGGAAGACACATTTCAGAGTACTTTGAACAAAGGCAACCCAATGTGGGAATGCTGCCAAGCTGTTTTTTGTGGGGTGGTTTCTAGGGACACTGTGGTGGTACGATCTCATGGATTTTTGGAGAGCCCAAGAAGGTAAGTGCTCGATGGTGCTTTCAATTTTAGAGAGTTTGAAAGCACGAAGAAGACTCTAGTGGGGGCTCTTTTTCATTGGTAGTCTCCTGTTCCTAAAAAAGGATGAAAGTATACATAGGAGAGATTTCCCATCCTGGAGGGGATGAGAGACTTCTTTACCATTGGTAGTCCAATCAGGACAGAAAAGGTTAAACCTATACTGACTGGACGGTCATTCAAATACTTTTACAAGCATGAACGAAACCAAGTTATGAAATGGTCTACATGGTTCACAAAAGGAGGTAAACAAGACGATGTAGATGCCCTTTCCTATACTTTAGTGAGAGGGAAAGGAAGCAGTTGCGCTTGGCGATCTTTTCATTATTTTAAGGAGTCAGAAAAGAGCTTAAATGAAACTCCAATGCCGTCAACCGACTCCGGTGGCACGAGTGGTGCCCCCATGTCGGGACGATGGAAAGATTTCCAAAGGTCATCAGCGTAGTAAGGACGGAGTAGAAGACTCTCAAACATACCAATACATGCGTGGGATATATCGTAGCAGAGTCCTGCGAGACGGTGCGCCAGAGGCATGAAAACCAAGGTGGTCCTCGAACAGAGGTCAGGAGAGCATGTGTGTGTGTTGATGTGGATAGAATTGACCATATGCAATGTAAGTACAAGTCTGGAGGCATTTATATGCCAAATACGTTCAAGAAAAGAAATCATTTTGTGGACAATGGTCCAGAGGTCTGCGTAAGGTGCAGTAAACAGAAAAGACAATCTATGTTAAAACTACAAAAAATAAAATCTCAAATTACATTTCTTAACGGGCGGCGGCCCGAGGATGCTTCTATGTCAAATACATGGAAAGAAAAACAAAGGGTTTTGGTGGACGTTGGTCTAGATATCCACATAAGGTGCGGTGAGAAAGACAATTATAAATACATAAAGTAAAGTATGGTATAATCCTTAATGGGTGGCAGCCCAATCGCTCGCATGAGTTGCGATTGGGCAGTGTGATACGAGTACCGGTCCGTAGACACTCGCATCGTTATGTCATGGCTCGTGAATCGAGGTGACTAGTGGGAAATGGTCCTAAAACTAACTATTTAAACATGAGATGATGATCTCATAACTAGATAGAGGGTGGAATTCTGAAACCAGTGGCACAAACGGTGTCTCAAACAGAGTCCGTATGGTCCTGTTATGTTGATCGGAAGAAATTAGGTCAATTGGGGCCTATAAAAGGGGAGGGTCCACATGGTGAAGTGTCATTGTCACTGTTCATTGTGGAGTTGGAAAGGTGGGCCCTAATTCTTCATTTGTTGATTTCTCTTGATCTGATCGATGATTTCACAAGTCATGACTTGCAGGTAAAAGCTCTCACTGAACATCTTCATTTTGATGTAATTTTTACTAGATTTGACCACCTGGAGGCCCCCCATGAGCTGTTTGGGGTTTCATATGCACTAGGTTGCTCATTTTGAAGGGAAAGGTGCACCCTGGGCGCACCTATTGGGCCATTATGAGTGCCTTGGGTGCTTCTTTTTCTTAGTTAAGTGCACCCTGGCCCTCTTTGGGTGGTTCTTTGATGGTGGGGAGGTCTGACATCAGGGTTTTTTCCTTGTGCAGGATGGTGGAGATCAAATGGAGGGAGAGAGACTGTAAGCCAGTCATAGATGCATCATTATGAGATGGGAGTGTTAGAGATACACTAGCCCACTGTGGGTTACTGAATTTCATGTGGAGCTTGGGTTTGTTGATGTAAACTCTGATTAGTTTCTGGGATGCTACTAAGGAGGTGTTCCTCTTCCAGGGACGGTGTATTGAGACTACGTTGGAGGATGTGTACTTCATTACTAGGCTCCCAATATTGGGAGTAGTTGGTGACTTGGCTCCTATACTGTCTCGGGGGGAGACATTAGAGGAATTATGCAAGCAACACTGTTATGCTACAACGTATGTGCATGGTTCTTACATCCTAATGTGTGACATCAAGGAGTTGTCCACACGGGTAGTGGGGACTTTACTTCAGTGCATCTTGGGTTCCACAGGGAGCGAAAATATTTCTAGTGGTCAGCTGCAGTTAGTCAAGCATGACATTGGTGGCACATATTATGCATGGGGCCAGATGTACTTACAGGTTGTTTGGCGTCAGCTAAACAGGTCGAAGACTAGTGGTGCTGGTTTTTTCTTTGGATCCTTTCTATCTACTTTCTTCTTTGAGAAAGTACCTACACTTCGTCCTCATCGGTCTATGGAGGACAGTGGTCCGCAGGAGCCGAGGATGTATAGGTGGTGCCGGGTGATGATTCTCGAGGGTGGAGATAGAGTGGGTTGCTTCTTCACGGAGGAGTTGTTGGAGCAGTGGCTCTAGCTACCTATGGTGATTGAGGAGTACCCGTACATGGGTATGGACTTCCAAGGAGATCCAAAGATGCCCCGACCTCCTGGTCAAGGAGATCCAAAGTGGCTCTAGCTACCTATGGTGATTGTATGCTTGATGCTTTTATGTTAATCTTTATGCATAGTAGAATTGAGCTGGTTAGTGATTTTCATGTTGATGTATGTGGACTGATGGTGTCCTTGGTTATGTGTGTAGATGTTGGTCCTCACCCGCCACCTAGGCATCGGAGGTGGGTTGTTACCGTACCTCCTGTAGTAGCTTCTGCGGTGGCCCCTTCCAGGAACTCTCGCAGGTGACAACAGGATATGGATGGGTTGGTGCCATACATGGAGGAGGTGGCTACTGTAGTGTCAGATGTTGGCTAGAAGCACCTGAATACCAACTTTATTGTTGTTTTTCACAATCTTCCTCTCGAGTTGATGGGGGTGATGAGGAAGATGGTAGTGGCGTGCGAGTACTTTTTTCGGACGATGAGAGGTGGTGTTCTTGCATTGGATTCATCTTCTTCGAAAGATGATGAGTCCCAGTCAAATGATGGTTCTGAATCAGATTAGTAGCCTTGTGGGGCTGACCCTTAGTGCATAGGTGCCCTTAGGGGTTTTTGTGTCACTTATGTATATCCTGTTGAGAAAGCATATGTGGCTTCTCCTTTTTGTATTGGACATATTGTGGACATGTGACTTATGGATTTATATCTATATATATTTTTGATGTACGTGGATGTGCTTTTATGGTTTTATTATGTGAGTCTTTTTATTACGTTGTGGAATGAAAATTCCTATGTGATGTATTATTACACTGTGTGTGTATTTTTAGACATGATTATGCATTATGTTATGGTTGTATGTTTCCTATATGCTATTGTGGATGTGCCAATTTAGAATATCATTAGCCATTTGATCTTTGAAACTATTGAGGTTCCTAGGAACATGTGTGAATGTGATGGATTCAAATTTTCTAACCATGTGTTTAGTGCACAAGTACTTTCTAAAGAGGCAGGGATCGTGAACTGGGTAATGGTTGTTCAGTTGAGAGTCTAAGAAGACATCGATATGGTGAATTTCTAATTGTAGAGCGGCGGCCAAGAGGCCATTGACACCATCATATTCCGCTTGGTTGTTGGTCACGGTGCCCACGCATATTCCATCGATGTGGATCAACTCGTGCAATGGGGAGTAGATTACCCATGCAGTTGAGGCGAGGTTCGAGTACCATCTGCTTGCTCCATCTGCGAATCCCATATAGTGATTTGAGGAGTGCTCCATCTGAAGCAATGAGAGGAAATGATACATAAGACTCAATCAGGGAAAAATGTGTAAAACAAAAAATGAAAAGACTATAATACAATTTATAACATTGTCACTCAAAGGGGTGATGTTAGGGGGAAAGTCATTTGGACTTTCCCAGGATCAGCGATCATTCCTATGTGTGACATGATGAATCCTTGGAGATGGCCCGTGGGGACACAAAAAACACACTTGAATGGGTTCAAGCAGATATTGTACTGGCAACATCACATTAAGACTTGTCACAAGTCATCTATGTGTTGTGTGTGGCTTTACGACCGCAGGATGAGGTTGTCAAAACACACCAATGTGATGTGAGTAAGATCGCGAAAGCAGTGCATCATGGTGCACTGGAGGGTGGCTCCAGCATTTTTTGAGGCCAAAGGGCATGAATCAGTAGGCAAATGTGCCCCATGGAGTTATGATTGCCATTTTGTAACAGTATTCTTTCCGGATTTGGATTTGGTTGTAGCCAGAAAAACCATCCATGAAGGAGAAGGCCTCATGTCCGATGCATGGATCGATGATCTGGTCGATGAACGGTGTGGGGAAGTTGTCTTTGGGACATGCCCCATTGAGATCATGGAAGTCTGTGCAAACACGAATGGTACCCTATTTTTTATTCATGGGAACAGGATTAGAAACCCAAGTTGTGTATGCAATGGGATAAATGAAGTCAGCTGGGCGCAGCTTCTCTATCTCGACTTTCACTGTAGCCACTTTGGATGGATGGATTGGCCATTTCTTCTCACGGATGAGTTCCACATCATGCCATGTGTCAATGTGGTGTTCCACGGTGGATGGATCTAAACCAATCATTTTAGTGTATGACCAAGCGAGGATGTCACGAAATTCTTGGAAGAGAGCGGTGTAGGCATCAACCTCTTTGGGAGAGCAAGATGCCCCCATAATGATTTATTCAACGATATTAGAGTTGGTTGAGATGTCGATTTTAATGGTTGGCAAAATGTTCACCGTATTCCCTTCTTCAAAGGAATCTGGTGCTGGGATTGGGTTCTTCAACCAGTCAACCTTCCCATGGATGAAATCTTTGGTCTCCATGGAAAACTGGTCGGACTGCGACACAAGCTCTTCCGGGAGAAAGAACGAGCGATGGTGCATGTCGTCCCAAGGGTATTCTAGGGTAGTCAGAGCTTCAAGGATCTCCTCATCATTTTTAAAGCAATGAAGTGACAGGTCTGATGGACCATCCTTAAAGATGGGAATGAGCTGGTTGGGGGAACTAGACATCATGTAAATGGACATGGTGTCGAATGGAGGTGGTGGTGGGTGAACTTCTTCGATCAAGGTGATCTTAGACTCAATGGAATGGTGATAGAGGTCAGCAAGAGCCATTTGAAATTCGGGTAAGTCTTGGCAATGGTGGGAGTAATGTCCATACAAGCTGCAAAGGGAACAAGCATGGTTTGTCCTTAATGCCTTGTTCTTTACTACTGGCGTGGTTGGGAGTTCAACCATGAGGATGTTTTCATTTGTATCCATGGCATCCAGATGAGCACGGATCACTGGGATTTCAGGGAAATCTTGAGTTGGATGGCCCTATTGTTTGTAGATAGCACAAGGTGGGACTGGTTGTGGTTCTGCGGTGGATTTGGTGATCTTTCCCCTTGCCCTTTTGGGTTGGGGAAATGCAAGTGCATGTGTGGTGGTTGGATTATGTGGACTGGGTGGGGGGTGAGACTCAACTGCAATAGGTTGTACCAGAGTTAACATAGCCTAGGGCATTGTTGTTTGAGTTGGTGGATCTAAATACCACACTAAGATCCCCAACCTAAGGTTGGGTAGGCTTAAGGTGGCCATGACCATCTTGCTCATGACACCAGGTGGGGGAAAGAGGAAGGGAATTATATGGACCGACAATGAGCCCACATAACTCCCAGCTAGTTGCATGTGGGGGTGAGGTTGTGGTTGCGGCTGTGCATAATGCTGCTACTGTGGATGATGCTGCGACTGTTGTTGGCATTGCGGCTATAGATGATGTTGTGATTATGGTTGGGGCTATGGATGCGATTGTTTTTTGTGTACAGTGGTGCTTGATGAGACCATGCACAAGTTCGTAGTTTGCTTTTGTGTCGGTGGTGGTGACACCAATAGGAAAGGAGCCATCATGGTGGGATTGGTAAACAACCCAAGGCCCACATTCAATGGTGGGGAAGCTGGTGTGTTTTCAACCATAGTGTTGGTTGCAGGGATGACGTTAGCATTTGTGGTCGCCCCTTGCAGCTCGGTGGTGGTGACGGTAGGGATAACATTGGAAGGCATTGTTAACCCTTGCAGATCATGGTAGGTGAGCTGGTCGACCGTTATAATATTCCCTTCATGGGGGAACATCATGAGGCAGAAGACAGTTGCCGTGATGGCTCACATGGCGTACATGTAAGTCCTCCCAAGGAGGAGGTTGTAATCCATTTGAGCATTGAGGACTTCGATGTCGATCATGACTTTCTTCCTAGCTAATGTGATGGGGACATTGGGGAGGATTCCTTGGGCTTTAGTGGGGTGTCCATCATAAGCCTGCAGATTTGTGGAGGACGGTTGCAGAATCGGTGATCCAAGCTTCTGCCAAACCAAGGTAGACATGATGCACGTGGATGCCACCTCATCCACTATGCATCGATTCACAACCAAGTTTTGGATGGATACCAATATTTGGAAGGTGATAGTGGAGGGCATGCACGGCTCTTTGTTCTCTGTGTCAAATGTGATCAGCTTGGAATCGGAGGGATCTACTACCCCTAGAGCTACTAGTAAGGATTTTCACTACGTTGGGAAAGTTTTAAGTACCTCAAGAGTGGACATGGCGGTTGGCATTTGGGCCAAATCAGCCACAATGCTATAGCTTACTGCAGCTCTAGTTCTAGTGTTATTGGCAATTCTACGTATGAGGGGGTAGGGGAACGGGGGTAACTGGTGAGGTAGGTTGTTTGTCTTAGACATGGATGTTGCTGATGAGTTAGTAGGTTCGATGGTGGTACCATACTGATTTTGTTCAGTCTGTAAGTTGACCTCTTCAGTGGTCATGGTCATCAGGTGGTGAACACCTGTTTAATGGGCGATGCGCCTGGAGTGTTGGGATTGGCCTGGGGAGGGGGAGTGGTTGCGACCAATCCTTGGACTGGTAGTTGGTTTTGAAGCACCATGGGAGGAGGTCCTTGTGGTGCATGGTTGGGTTGGGCTTGGGTGGGGGCATTGGCGGCCTATTGGGCCTCATTTTGAATGGCCTGCTTAGTGTGACCCATGAGGGGACACTCAAACGTGTAATGCCCATAGACATCACAGAGTGTACAAGGTTGGTTTGTGTGCAACAGTGCATTGCATCTTGGTGCATTCTGCCTTGGGGGGTTTGGGGCTAGCCAGTTAGCCGTGACATTATTGGGAGGGTTCGGTTGTTGACTACCTCCCTACAATTGGTTATTGCCTTGGTTGTGGGGCCTATTGTTTCGAGCTTTCCCTTGTTGATTGTTGGGGGTAGGCTGGTTGGGACAGTTTTGTTGTGTGAACACTTATCCCAACGGAGTGGGTGGAGTGGGGGTGGGGGCTTGGACTTGTTGCACTAGTGGTGCATAGTATATTTGTGGTAGTGGTCGTGCCACAAATGTTGGAATTTTCCCCACATACTATTGTGTTGGACAAGACATGGCCTCAGCCTGCTGCTGTGGCGCAAGTTGTGCATAAGAGGTTGTTGCTCTAGATTGAGACATCATTCTAGCATAGTATAGATCTCGGTTTTGGTAAGAAACATTAGCTGTGTTGCTTGGTTGTATTTCCACGGTAGGCTGTGGCAATCGAGGCTATGGTTGTTGGGAGACTGACCCTATGATGCCATCCGCCGCGTGGGATGCCCCCGATGCATCGTGGTAAGAGATGTTTGGATGGGGAGTGTCTGGAATGACAATGTACAAGTATCTTGATTGGGCATAGTTGAGGTCAAATTGTTGGGCCTTCAGTATGGCCTCTTCTTTAGATTGGGGACATTCAGATGCGACGTCCTTTGTGATGGGTAGGAGCAAAGTCTTAAGGAACCAATCCAAGAAGATCTTGTCGTCAAGTTGGATCTTGCACAAGCTACGGCACTGCAACCACTCATGGATGTGATCAGTGATGTGAGTGGCAGTGTTTTGGTGACAGGGTAGCAGGATCTCCACCCCCTCGTCATATCTGACAGGGAGTTCGAAATATTGTAGGAATATGAAGGCTAGGGAGTTGAAGTCGGGGTACTTGGCTTGTGGCAGCTTAATGTACCATTTGGATCCGACACCTGTAAGGGTGCGTTGGAACATCCTTAGCCTAATGGAGTCTTCTATGATGCTATGGATGAGCACCATAGATGGAATGTCATTATATGATTTTGAGGACATTCCCTGGCTTTGACCTCAAACTTTGGGATGTCTGATGGAAGCTTTATTGGCATAGGTGGCGAGAAAGCTTAGTGGCGGATGGGATCATTTGTTAATGTAGCCAAGTCAAGAAAGTTCAAACGAGCCATGAAGGGAAGATTTGACCCCAAGTTGATGTGGGATGAGGCTGCAATGGGGGTGGGGTTTGCAGGTGCATAGTGTATCTACACAGTTGGGCATGCTTGTGGTGGAGGAATTTCCCTCATGAATGGCATTAGGGGCAATGTGGGTGGTCAATGCACTGCCCCCCTGTGTGGCAGGGGGGACAATGTGTGTGGAGGGGCCATTTCCCCCGTGTGTTACTACTGGGCTATATCGGCTGGTCACTATTGGCGGTGGCAATTGGCTATTGATAGTTTGCATGACTGTGCTTGGGCTGCTTGCCACATTGTGGGTGATAGGTTGTGATGTGGACATGGGTCCACTTGCTAAGGTTAGGCCAAAAAATGGATCCGAGTTTGTAGTAGCCATGGGGCTAAATGGTGCAGTGTGAAGGTCTGGTTCAAACTAATATGGGTCTGAATCAGAATCAGAGGCTATGTGGCCCTCTAATGGTGTAGGAGATCACTGAGAATGGCTATGATGGTGCCGACTGAGTGTTCCAAATGGTGGTGGTTCGCCTCTTAGGTGTGAGGAAGATAATGGAGGATCAATTGTGCTTGCTTGTGTGTATGAAACTGGTGGGTATGAAATTTGGACCCCGGTTTCAATGGCTTCCTACTGGCTGGTGTTCTCTCGACCACCAAGACTACCAGAAGATAGCACTTGGCTTGTTCCTCATGGGTGCTTCTACTCAATCGGAATGGGTCACTTCCCATTTCACTTAGAAATTCCTCTCAGTGACCAACTACTTTGGGGTTCCTGTGGTACTCCTCACAATGAACTGAGCTGGGTTAATTAGTTGGTATGGTGTGTTGGTTTGCTTGTTTGTTCTAGTATTTGGTTTGCAATATGGTTTATGAATTCATGGTAGAGCTCACATCATGGTTTTGTATGCAAACATAAACTTAAATTTGTAAGCAAATATGGTGATTGACCCTGAATTGTTGGCCTAACTAAATGTCTACCTCTCAGTGCTGTTCTTCTTCAACCAAGAGAAGGTGTTGGGCTCTCAACACAATGGGACTAAGCCCATATGTAGATCCTCAGGTCACCTCCCAAGTGCTAGTTTGGTCAAGCAGGGAGGATGCTTAGCGCCATGAGAAGCCCTCCTTCTCTACCCCCTGTACCTTCCAGGTCACCTTATTTTAGTGGTTTTGGGAAAAATGCCATGGGGTGCCTATATCTATACAAGCTTTTCCCTTCGTCGTATCCTAGAATACCCCAAAGGGTGATGACTGGGTAGAGGATGAAGGGGGAAGAAAGATGGTTAATTTTAAGTTACTTTTAGTTAGGCTAATTAATTTTATTAAACCTTAGTGATTGATTTAGCATATACACATTTGTTTATTGATTTACTTGCAAAAAATGAAAACTGGAATTAAAAGAGACTTGTAATGCCAAAAAGAGGCAGCTGGGCCACACTAACAATCCTTTGAAACTAAAAATCACTGTGAATTAAATTCAAAAAGAACTTCTATGTGACAGGCCGCACATTTCTGACTAGATCCCACGAGGGGTCCGCGCGATTTTTCCAGAAATGAGCGAGGGGGTCACACAAAATGCCCAAACAGCTGCAAATTGATCTCCTGGGCTGAATTCATGCATGTCTGAGGATTAAGTGTGCCCTGGGTGCACCTGTCTTCCAATTAAGTGCGCCTTGTCTCACCTTTTCCCTTGATAAGAGCGGCCTGCTCTGGAAGGGGGTGTTTTGGTGCTTCAGGGTCAGATCTGGCCGACAGTAACTGGTACTAGGGTCATTCTGACTCAGCTCATCCTAGCAAAGGATTTGACACTGACAGAAATATGAAATAAAGTGGATTTAAATAGATCTAAACTAACATTTCTGAAAACTAGGGTAAAAACTGAAAAACTTGAAAAATTGAAATTTTTTGCCTAGGGATCCTATGGGATCGACCCAGGGGAGTTGCCAAATATGTAGTGATAATTTATCCTCGCTATAGGGGTAAGAATAGATCCCTTGTTCCTATAGGGCACAAGGGTAGTTTCCTACCCTTAGAAAACAATAAAAAATGGAAGTAAAAATGATAGTAAACAGAGCTATGAATCGAAACTAAGCTAATCTAAGCAATAACAAGTAAATGGTAGCTATTGTAAACTACATCTAAGAGAAAATAAAAGAAAAATAAAAGCAAATCAATGATGGAGAATTGTTGAACCCATTTGCACACAATGGGTTAGGGTTTCACCTCCAAAACCTGCAAAATAAACCTAAGCTACCATGGAGAAAACCTGCAAGGAATTGTTAATGAAAAACCTGCAAATGAAAATATGAATTAGAAAAAAAGATAAGAAAATAAACGTAAATAGAAATGAGATTATACCTCTCTTAGGTGGAAATGGGCCACCATGCCCTAGCTCATGGGAGCACCTCTCTCTTGGTTGGGAAGCAATGGCTTGGATAAATAGAGATGGAGGAGAGGGAGAGTGGGTGGTTTGAGAGCAAGAGGTCTCAAAGCATCCATGGGTAGCATAACAATAAGCAAGTGAGGAGTGTTTTTAGAGTTACCCCCCACCCTCCTTATATAGTTTTTCCAAGGGGTTTTATGGTTTTAATCCCTTGGTCAAGGATTTAGCCCCTTTTTTGGGCCTTTAGCCCCTTTTGCCCTAACTTTAGCCCCTTTCAGGGTTTTAGCCCATTTTTTAAGGCATTATCTTGTGGGGGCCTCTTTTGGGCTCTTTATTGGGGTTTTTAGCCCTTTTCTTCATCCTTGGGCTCTTTTGGAGGTGTGGGGGTCAAATGGAAGGTTATGGAAGGTCTTATGAGTGTTGTGGGATGGTGTCCTTGGGTGGTGTAGGCCATTGAGAGCTATGTGTGGGATTTTTGGGTTAACAGTAGTCATCTCCAAGTTTCACCTTGTGGGGTGATTCATGTTCTGAAAGTTTCACAAAGGACTCTTTGAATCCTGTCATATGTTTGGAATCCCCACTGTCTATAACCCAATCATTGATTCCATGTGTGATGTTTCCCATGAGAGTAGAAATCAAGACATATTCTTCATCACTTGAAGAATCATCACTTTCTTGTCTGATTCTCTTTGTGGAGGGTTCATCATCCTTTGCAACATGATCATGATGTCTTCTCTTGTTTCCCTTTTTATTATTTTGTCTTTTAGGACAATATTTTGCAAAGTGTCCTACTTCATCAAATGTATAACATATGTTTCTAGAAAAATCTTTTCTAGTGTTATTTTATGGAAATGCTTACCTCTGGAGTGATGAGAACTTCTTTTGCTTTTCTTAGAGTGAACTGTGAGATCTTTATCTTCACTTCCCATGTTTTCTTCTTGAGCTACTATCTAAGCTTCTTCTTGAGAGAATTCTTCCCATAGTCTACTAAATTTGACTAACTTCTTTCTGGAACAGATCCCTTGAATAAAGTATTTCAATGATCTAGGGAGACCATTCAAGGTGGTCATCACAATCTCTGCATTCTCCACTTCTTCATCTACTGCTTCCAGTTGTTCCTTGAACTGAGAGACCCTTGTAAAGTAAGAATGGATGGTATCTGCATTCTGGATCTTTACATTCTTCAGTTGGTTTCTCAAAGTCATCTTTTGGTTTATGTTTTTCCCTTAAAATAGTTTGATAAGGGCATCAAACATAGTGTTATCACTCTAGGAAAATCCTCTAGGTTGCAGCTCGAGGATTCTTGGTAACTTAAAATGTTTTTGGGGTTTTCTAATATGGATCAAGTCAGGTGACCTATATGACCTTCCACTCTCAAGACATGCATGAAACTCAATCAGGTACAAGGCTTTAGTTACCACTATTCGGAGGCTAACAATAAGGTGTAGGGATGGAGAACTCATCAGGATGACATATTTACACACAAAAAGATGCATATAAATGGCTAAATCATGATAAGGATGGTATTTATAATTCAAATCACATCAACATTATAATAGGGTGACAGCTATCAGTCATTAATTAACTTGAATATAACCTGAATACACATTCAAGCATAAGCACAGAAAGACAGAAATGGAAGCTGAAAAAAATGATAACCAAAGAGCTTATATTAAATCATGAGAAAAATGAGAAGCTGACAATAGTATAGGTATATAGGTCCCCAAAGTCAAACCCTTTTCATAAAATAAGTCTTAGGATTTATAGCCTTTACAAAATATACAGAGCCTGAAAACATGGATCTGTTTTTTACAAAAAAAAAAAAAAAAAAATAGTTTTTGCAAATTAGGTTAAAAAAACCCTAATTAACTACTTGTCTAACTAACGGAATAATTAGTTCACTGTATGAACCTTCAGATATCTGAGGTAACTACTGGAAATTATTGCTACTGGCCCTCTGCTAGTTAAGTCACTATTTTCTCTTGACAGCTAGGTGTTGGTGGCCTTTTCTACTATTATGTCATAGTAAAACTGAAAGAGACCTTTTCTTGATGCTTTCCTCTGTGCCCTTCATCTTCAGACTATGTCCCTGAGCCATCTATATTCACCCAAAATAGGTCATATATGCCAAAATTTGATTTTAAGCCTCTGTCTTCTTTCGGTGGTTAGGAGGCCTGACCATCGGAACCGTTAGCTACCGAAAGTGGCGCTTTCGATGGCTAGTGAACTGTCCCAACATCCGTCTAAGCCACTAAAAGCCCTATTTTCAAAATTTATTAGGTTTTTTCCAAAAATTTTCTTTTATGGCTATCTACTAAGCTTTCTTCTTCAGCAGGATCTATGCTAGGAGGTTTGGCAATAGCCGAGCTGGCTTCTGGAGGCTAAAGGCTAACTACACCTCGGCTAGGGTTTACAAGGTGGGGTGGTTTATAGGGTTTTCCTTGACCTCCTTCAGTTGCATTATTTGGAGCCTAATCATCATATATAATCTAGTATGGTCCTTTAGGTACCTTTTATTAATCCTTTTTAATAAAATATATCTTTCTCTCTGCTCCAGGTAAGACTTATGTAGCAGCTTGTTCCTGCTAGTTAATGGAGCATTATTTTTCTTTATTTCCCTTTCCAAAATCTCCATCTCATAAATTTGCCTCAGTAATTGATTTATCTTTTGAGTTTTGGGCTTTCTAGAGGAAGCCTTCTCTATTGGTTCCTCTAGATCCTTTAGTATGGGGGATGGTAGTTCTTCATCCACTGGTACAATTTGTATAGCTAGGTCTGCACCTTCCTCTTATTCCTCTTTAGAACTTGAGTAGGGTAGATTTAAAATATTCTCATTGTGTGCTTCAACCTCCTGGCCTTTCTCACCGAAGTCCAAGTTCCTTTTTACCTTATTGTCCTTGGAAGAGGAGGGAGTTTGTTCTACTACTGCTACTGGGGATATATCCCTCCTCCTTCCTCTCCCACTCCTTGGTGTGTTGGACTTCTTGGCAGGAGACTTCCCTTTCTCTTTTGGCTGAAGTCCTATCTCAAATCCATTTGAAAACATAAAATAAGGCCATGCCATATTCCTTCTTTTCAGTAACTCTTGGATCAACAGTTGGACAAGGCCATGGTGGGAAAGTCTTCCAACAATCTTAGTTGGCTAGGCTTTCACTTGGTGTGCCATCTTTCCCAGACTTATGTGTAAGTAAAAGGGAAAATTTAGTGGAATTTTACATGTGAAGTGGTTCATTAACTTGAAATGGTAGATCATGGCTCTGTTATAAATTCCTTCACATGTTAGGTAAACCACAATGGCCTTCAGCAGTTGCTGCCACCTCTCTTCCAACCAGGATGATGGCACACTCTTCTTCCACACCATTCCTCTATGCTCAAGATTTATGTAATACCTTAACTCTACATCTTTTGGTATGGTGGTCTTGAACCATTTTTCTTTTGTGAGAGGGAGTTCAGTTACTTCAGTGATTAGGGTTTCATCTATGTGAAATTCCTCCTTGCCTATAACATATTTTGAACCATAAAATGAGAGGGAAAATGCCTCAGCCACCTGTTGATGGGAACCTTGTATCTTCTCACAAAACTTGTAGTAGCCAACCTATTGGAAGAGTTTACAGACCTCTATATGTGCTTCTAAATAGATGATATCTCCCAGTTCCTTCCTGAGAGCAGGTCTCCCCTTATTCATCTTGATTATTGCCTCTCCTAGTAACCCACAAAATAATTCTAAGTTCTGTATATAGTGTGTCAATAGGCTGCTTCCTTAGAGATGGTTTTCCTGGTGGAGAGGAATGATAAGCTCAAAAGTGAAATGTGTTGGACCTTTTGGCATTGATTATGAGGGTTTTCACTATCATGATGGATGGTGAGGTCATAAGGTGATGGCAATGATTGATTTTCTCAATTTCTTTTGCCAAGCAATCATATTACATATCAGGTTGGGTACTCAGTGAGCTTTCTACTGTTCTTTTGGATAGGTGGAAGAAAACTGAGGGTTTCCAATCCTATCAGTCCTTTTCCAGTTTTATAATGACCTCTTTAAATTATTCCCACACGTGATTATGCAAGCTCAAGTCATTTCGATGGTTTGTCACACCCTACACTGATTGTTCATCTTGCTGACAGGGTGTGATTTGACTATTTTATAACCATTTTCCTCTTTTGTATTTTCGGTAGTTAATAATATTCCTGAATTTGTCTACAAACTGCCGAAAATATAGCTTTCAGTGGCTAATGAAATGATATATTTTTTCGCCTAAGCCATCAAAACTTGTTATCCCAGCTTCACAGTGAAATCCTGCTTTCGACGGATAGTGGCCTCGCTAAAAAACTTGATTAAATACCAAAAACATGTCCTTCCAGTGGCTAATGAGTTGTCCAGAGTCTCACCTAAGCCACCAAAACTGTTTTTCCCTGACTCTTATATTTCTGCTTTCGGCGGTTAAAATCTACGTTGAATCACTCGATAAGATGTCGAAAGCATCACCTTTCAGTGGATAATGATCTATTCTGAGTCTCACCTAAGCCATCGAAAGTACCTTTATCGATGTCGCTTGCTTCCTACTTTCAGCAGTTAAAATCATTCTTGGTCTTCTCCCTAAGCTGCTGAAAGCAACACTTTTCGGTGGCTAATGAGCTATTAGAAGTCTCTCCTAAGCCACTAAAAGTGTTTATTTAATTCTACTTGCTCAGGCCACTTTCGGTGGTTTACCTTTATCCCACATTCAATCGTTTAGCTGCAGAAACATAGCTTTTCAGTGGCTAATGAGCTATTAAAAGCCTCACCTAAGCCACAGAAATCTATAACTTCCAAATTTTTCAACCACATAAAAAATAGAGACCTTCAATTTGTTAGGCATCTTCAGATATTTCATTACATATGTCAAATTCTTCATACTGTCAAAATTAATTTATTTTTAGAGATAACAGATGGCTCCTACTTGGGGATGGGAACCTCCCAGTGGGGTCCCAAGAATCCCAAACCAAAATTCCTTTCCCTGAAAAAAAAACTAAAAACTAAACACTATCATTTACTGTTCCATTGGGCATGGAATTTATTCTGTAAGAAAAAAAAACCTACTGACTACTATCTTATAATGAGAAGGGCTTAGAGCCTTAAATAAAGTAAAGTTTCAGAAACTGACCATTCACTGGGCCATCAAACACCTCTTCCCCTTCCATATTTTGCAATTTGAAGGTGTTATTTTTATGTACCCGATCTATCACAAAAGGGCCAATCCACAAAGAATCAAAATTTCCATGTTTTCCCTTGCCCTGTCTGACAGCATCCCACTTTAGGACCCAATCTCCAACCTGAAATTTGTCTTCTTTTTCCCTTTTGTCGAACATATCATTTATACTCTGTTGATGGGCTTTTGATTTTCCTATCACTTTCTCTCTGATTTGCTACAACTCCACCAAGTCCATCATCCTCTTCACCATATCATTTGGTTCATCTTCCACTTCTTGAAAGAATTTTACCACTGGCAGAATGAGTTGAATAGGAAAAATGGCCTTAGTACCATACACTGACTTGAATGGATAAGTCCCTATAGATCTTTTGTCTGTTACCCTATCAGCCCATAAAGCAAACTTAAGCTTAGAATCCCAACTTTTCTAATTTGTATCTAGTAGTTTCCTGATGATCCTGACTAGGATTTTGTTGGATGACTTAGCCAGGCCATTTCCTTAAGGATTATAGGATGTGGAATGCACTATTTGAATTCCCATTGATTCACACATTTTAACTATTTCCCCAGCCTTGAAAGCAGGTGCATTATTAGTTACTAACCTTACTGGGCAGCCAAACCTACTAAAGATATTCTCATATAAAAATCTCATGATGACTTGATGAGTGGCATTCCTGGTGGGTATTTCCTCTATCCATGTGGTAAAGTAGTTTGTGGCTAGTAGGATCCATTTATGCTGCCCACTCGAAGATGGATTTATTTCACCTATGAAATCCAGACCCCGTTGCTGGAAAGGCCCATTCACCACAATAGGCCTAAGGGGCAAGGATTTGAGTTGCTGCTTCCCTATAAATCTTTGGCACTGGTCACATGCCCTTACAAAAGTACATACATCAGAAAAAAGCATTGGCCAATAGTATCCTACTCTTAGGATCTTATGGGTTGTGGATTTCCAATAATGGTGGCCCCCACATGTGCTCAAATGAAAGTGATTCATGACCTGATCTGCTTCTTCTTTATCTAGACATCTCAACAAAATTCTAGACCGATCTTTCAAGTACAACAGTTTGTCAATTATGCAAAACTTAACATATTTTAACATAAGAGCTCGTGCTTGATTAGGAGTGAGATCAGGAGTAACTTCTAATTTTTGCAAAAATGGATAATACCCGAGTACCACTCATAGGAGGATAGGTTTTTAGGTACTGGTGGAATGTCATTCTGATCTTGATCTACTTCTTCTACTATCATAGTTTGCACTTTTGCTGATTTTACACCGGTGAAGTTTATCCCCATTAGTTAATAGTTTTCTTTAGCCATGAGTTTTGCCAAACCTAGTCCCTTTACTAGCTTAGTGGGTTTCACCTCTATATCAAACTCAATGAGCTTAGCTATCCACTTACCTCTCTTCCCATCAATGTCAGGCTGAGTCAAAACATCCTTCACAGTAGCTGAAGGGACGTATGCTAGGAATTTTGCATGGAGACTATAAATTCTGAAAGTCTTCAAAGATTTTATGAGAGCATAAGCCTATTTCTCAATTGGATCATACTTCAGCTCAGCATCTCTCGAGGTTTTGCTGAATAATACAATTGGATGATCAAGACCCTCATTCTCTTTTTGTAACAGCACAACTTCCACTCTATCATAGGATGCAAAAGAAATGATGTTAAAACTCTTGATGTAGTCAGGACTAATCAGGGTAGGGGCCTCCATGATAGCCTTCTTGGTCTTCGAAAGAGCTTCTTACCTGGTTAGTCCTTTTTATTTCTGCATCCTTTTTCAGCATGACTGTTATGTGCTTCACCAGCTTGGAGAAATTAGGGATGAACGTCCTGACAAAGTTTATCTTACCTAAAAATGACTGAATGTCCCTTTTTGATATCGGTATGGGCAACTTCTGGATTGCTTCCACCCTTATCAGATCAATCTTTACACCTTCAGCTGAGACTATGTGACCTAGGAGTTTCCCTTCACTGAGTGCAAACTGGGACTTCTTAGGGTTGAGTGATATCCCATACCTTCTGCACTTCAGAAACACCTTCCTCAAATGTTGCAAGTGGTCATGATGACTGTGAGAGTAAACAGTTAGGTCATCCAAGTATATGAGCAAAAATTTATCTTTCAACCCTACAAAAGCTAGGTCCATGGCTCTCTAAAAAGTATCCCTAGTATTCATTAGCCCAAATGGCATTTTAGCATACATGAAAGTGCCCCAAGGGGTAGTAAAGGAAGTCTTCTCTTAGTCGTCAAGGTCCACAGCCACTTGGTTGTATCCAGATAAGCCATCTAGGAATGACATGACCCTAGCCCCTAATACTTTCTGCAACATGTGTTCCATCTTGGGCAGTGGATAGTTGTCTTTCCTGGAACATTTGTTCAAGTTTCTAAAATACACACACAACCTGATTTCCCCATTCTTCTTTCTTACCACCACTAGGTTTGTAATCCACTTGGAATACCTAAGGGGGATTATGATCTTGGCTTTGAGGAGCTTATGGATTTATTTTTCAATTACTGGTAATAGGAGAGGACTAATGGATCTCAAATTCTACTTGAAAGGGATGGTGTCCTTCTCCAAAGGAATCCTATGTTGGATGATATTGGTTTAATAGTTTTTTAGGTCACTGTACTCCCAGTAAAAGACATCAGCAAACTCTTTTATCATGTTGCAAAATTTTGACCTTTGATCAGCAGTCAACTTAGTGGATAGATTTATCAGTTTTGGATGGCTTTGGACACCTATGTTTTGCTCTTGGACAAGAGGGTCTTTCTTCCTTTTGGTAGGCTTGAAAGGGATGTCATTATGATCAAACAACTCTTCTAGAGGTACTAGACCCCAAGGTATATAGTTGCTGGGTAATTGGACAATGTTCTAATCAGCCACTTTTTCTTTCAACTTGACCTGTTTGGATTCCTCCATGTTTAGGTTTTCCTGATCTATATGTATATTAGAGAATTCATCTACTAGCTAAAGGAATTTACTAAGCTCATCATCATTCTCAAACACCTTCCAAAATTTGACATTATCTATTAGGGAAGGTCTGTACTTAACCTAAACATCATAGCTGAGCTTAGGAGGTAAAGGAGTAACAAACAGACTTGCAGACATAGCCAGGGAATTAGCCAGGTGATTCAAATCCCTAGGTATATATGACAGTTCAAAAAAAAAAAGGAGTCTCTGAGTTTCCATACCTCATCCCTATAGGCCTTTATTCTGACACTTTTTCTCTAAAAAATGTTTTTGACCTGCTGTATAATAAGGTCTGCATCTCCAAAAATCCTCATGCACATGATCCCCATCTCCTTGGAAGCTTTAACTCCTAGCAGCAAGGATTCATATTCTTCTATATTGTTAGTGGTTTTAAAATCAAGCTTATAAGACTGATGAATGTTTTCCTTGGATGGGGAGATCAATACTACACCTGGACCTGCTGAGCTTTGAGTGCTAGCTCCATCAAAGTACATATTCCAAACTGTTGTGGTCACTTCTTTGGGCTGCTGACAAGTGGGGTTAGTGAGCTGGAGTGATGTTTGATAAGAATCATCTATTTGCAGAATGCATGACCCAAACTCAGTGTCTACTACATAAATGGGGCGATTCACTGAATTGCTCTCATTGCTTATGATGTAGGCCAACTGATTTTCCCTGTAAAATCTCTTGGTCTCCCCTCCAAACATTGGGATGGTGTCATATGTAAGATCCATTTGAAGGGTGATGTTATACCTAAATCCTATCACCACCATGTGATAAGACCTAGTTTTCCCTTAAATCCCAGCACTTGGAGTGGAAACCTATCCTATTTGTCAATTTTACATGAAACAACTTAGCACCACACTTGTCTTGTGTCCCATGAGTAGTACCTTGCTCACATCACCTATACCCTGTGTTCCATAAGTGGTACCACCACTTGTGGCCTTTTTCCCATAAGTTTCTCTTATCTAAACCGCTCTGTCATAAGAGAAGAAAAGTGGTACCCTTGGTAAAATGGGAAAAAGAGAAGTTTTGTTATACCAAAATCATGTCACCATCATGTGATAAGAACTTTGACATGCCTACTTGCCCTGAATCCTAGCTCTTGGAGTGGAAACTCATGGTTATCATCAATATTCTATGAAAATTCCCAGCACCACGCTTGCCCCTTTATCCAAAACCGGTACCCTTGTTCGCACTGCCCAGCCCTTGTTTCCCGCAAGTGGTGCCACCGCTTATGGCGCTTGGTCCATAAGTGGTTATTACCAGAACCGCTCTGTCATTGAAGGAGAAACATGGTACCCTATGTAAAAAGGAAAAAAGAGAAGTTTCTTGAGGCTTCTAGATGATAAGCCTTGTCTCCTCCCTTATCCCTACTATTGTGGGTCAGTTGAGCTCGAGATCCCTCATCCTAGGATCTTAGAGGCCACTTCACCCACTAATCTCTCAACCTACCGTATCCATTAATCCTTATAAATACAAGCTTATGTCCATGGTTGAGGAGGAGAACTCTTAAGGTATTGTTATGCTGTTGGATTCATAACTTGGCCCAAGATCATTTGGGAGAGTATAGAGAGCTAGAGTTGGAGCTTTTGGGGATGAGAATGCTTGGTTTCATGGAGATGCATGTCAACACTAAGGCTTGGTTGTAAAATTATTCATATTTCTTTAATGTAAGTTAATTTCTGTCCCACATATATTGTTGTTGTATGATTTCACATGTATGTTGTTAGATTCCTTAGTCACTAACATAGATTAGTATATTATATTCTGGTGGTTTCGATATGTTTGCGTGTTGAAGCTTATTGCAGGTACACAGGGTAACAATCAAAGCATTACATTCCAGGTATCTACGATGTCTAGGGACATTCTTCAACCTATACCCTCTATTTGTTCTGGATCTGAACCATTCAAACTAGTGGAACAACTTGTTGTCCACAGGAGGTGAAATATTCCAACTCAAAAAACTGGCGACTCTGCTGGGGATCGAACCCAAGTTTCTTGAGGCTTCTAGATCATGAGCCTTGTGTTCTCCCTTATCCCTATCATAGTGGGTCAGTTGAGCTCAAGAGCCCCCATCATAGGATCTTAGAGTCCACCTCACCCACAAATATGTCAACTATCCCTATCCATTGAGCCTTATAAATATGAGCTCTTGTCCATAGTTGAGGGGGGAGAACTATAGAGGTATTGTTATGCTGTTGGATTGACCACATGGCCCAAGCCACTTGAGAGAATAGAGAGAAAAGTTGGAGCTTATGGGGATGAAGTGTTTGTCTCATGGAGATGCATGTCAACACTAAGGCTTAATTGGTTGTAAACTTCTCCATACATCTTAATACAAAGCTGATTTCCATCCCACATTACTGTTGTTTTGATTTTGCATGTACATGTTGTTATATTCCTTAGTCACTAACATGGATAAGTAGATGATGTTCTGGTAGCTTTGATGTGTTTGCATGTTTGATATGGTTTCAAGTACACAGGGTCAATATCTAAGTAGCATTCCAGGTGTCTACGACATCTAGGGAGGGTATTCGTCCTTTGTCCTTCACTCATTTGTTCTAGATCTGAACCATTCAGACCAGAGGAACAATTTCTGTCCACAGAAGGTGAAATATTCCTAGTTACAAATCTGGTGACTCCACTGGGGAATAGATACATGTACCAGTTGATATGATCTTCCTCAATTCTTCAACTCTTGTCTGAATCTAGGCTCCATCTCCAACTCTCTTTAGTCAGATATGCTACCTGACTCAGTGTATTTTTGTTTGAAACTTCCATATCTGTCTAGATCTAAATTATTTCGACCTTTTATGCTTTTTTTTACCCTCAATCTATCAGTTTTTACCTTGATCTGATCTTTTTCTAACTTGATCTATCGTTCTCTTTTGTATTTTGGATCTATATAGGGAACCTCTCTTATGATGTTTGTGAGAAGCAGTGCCACCACTTGAACCATGTTAGCAGCACGCAGTGCCACTTTCTGGACCATGTTAGAAGCACGTGGTGCCACCACCTGAGTCTTGTTAGAAAGAAGTAGTGCTGGTCTAGAACCACTCTGTCAATACCCCTGCAGCGCGGTGCTAGGTAGAACTTGTTCCAAGACCACTTTTTCTCATTTTTGCAAAAAAAATTGAGTTGATTTTCTTTCAGCCCTGCACTATCAATCTTGTGTGTTAGAATTTGATGCTTGTGGTGTGAAATTTTTTGGTTAAATATTGGTTTCATTGGAGAATTCAAAAGCTAGATTAGGTTTATTGATTGTTCATTCACTTCTGTGCTTGTTGGTTGTGATTGTGAAAGGACTTCTTGTTTTTTGAAAAGCTTAGGGTGTTAGTGAGATATCTTTTCATTTTTGGTATATAGACTGAAAGAAAAACATTTGATTAGCATCCTGATTTAATTTTTTTTTTCATAGAGAACTTCTTTTTGCTTTTTAAAAAAAGAAATTTTTTGACTGAGATTAGGTTTTTATCATCATTGAGCATTAGACATTGGATCTCTGATTGGCCTCATAAGCTTTTAGGCTCTTTATGTTCTTTTGTCTCGTATGCATTTAGTACTATCTCATCAAAATAAAAAATATGGTAGTTTTAAGTTAGATTTATCTATGTTTTAAGAAAAAATGAAAAATACAGTGCATATGCATGTAGCCTGCTTCTTGTTTTTCTTTAGGAAAAGAGTCTCTTCCCCTTTTTATTGCTTTCAAAAAAGAGAAATGAGTTTGGAAATTTCTGCTTGTCCTTGATTTTGTGTTCAATATTGTTGTTTGGAAATATTTTTGGTTTTGAAGAAAAATAAAATACTCTCTTTCCCTCCCGTAGGTAGGCATACCAAATGGTAAAGTGAAATATTTGCATATGCATATTGCATGGTTTTACTTTTTCTGTCAAAAATCCATGCATTCACCTAACCGTCTACTTTAAAATTAACGGTATTTATAGGTTAAAATTTACATATAAATTTGAGTGATAGGTTAGTGACGTGTTCGGGTGTCGTTAAGCATAGCAGCTGTCTTTACTTGTCCAGATTACATCCCGGGACTCGTGCGGTTCTTCCACGTACCATCGTTATATCAAATAGCCTTTCACATACCCTTGAGGTATATAGAAAGGTACTTCACATACTCGATTGTATATCAGAAGGCCCCTTGTGTACGATTATGAATTAGACAACACTACTACCGATTTGAGCTCCCACGTACCTTGAGTATATCGGGAGACCCCACTAGGATACCTTATCCATCTGAGAAAATCCCTTTGGCCATCTTACTTGGAGCCATACACCGAAAACAACATTTGGGGAGATTACTACTCACATACCCTAGAGGTATATTGTGAGTGGCACCTTCTTGACAATCCTAGTGAGATACCTGACTATTTGAACTCCTTCTGTCATTTAAGTTTGCTTATTTGACCTATAGCTTGAGTAGGAAAATTTTTGGTGTGTTTTCTAGGTTTTTGAGACCCTAGGTTAGATAGGAACTATACAAACTGGCTAAGCTAAGACAGACCAGAAGACTACAGGGCTTGCCACTTGATTTTATTCCTGTTTTAGGAGAAAATCCAATGGAAGCTATCAACCAAGGAGCTGCTACCACCTCCCGAGTGGGAGATAATGTGGGTGTAGAAAGTGGAGGTCCATATGCTTCACACTCACCTCCCTTGGTCCAACAACCTTCTCGGGGAAATACCTCATTCCATTCTCCCATATAAGGTCATGCTGATGATACTACCCATCCGGATTATGGTCCGAATGCTCCATTTTGGGATACCTCTATAGGATAGGTTATTGCCTCATTTGGCACCCGTTTAAACTTTTTTGAAGAAATTTCTCGATGAAGAAGAATGTACACAATACCAGGCAGCCATTCTCCATGCACAGGAGATTGAGAAGAAAATAGATGATATATTGGGCACACCACCACCACATTTTGCTGCTGTACGTGTGGGATATCGTTCACTTGCTGATTCTATGAGACCCATTGAACCGATTATAGATCGTACAATGACTCTACACAATGCAAGTCAAACTTCCAACCCCACCACCTCCTATATTATGTCTGTTACCAATCCTCCCAGGTCTTCTGCACCTAGGGCTCAACCTTCAATTCCTGTTTCGTCATCCCTTTCTAGTGCCGGGGGGAAACCCCTGGAACGACCTACGTTATTTGGCACCAGAATTGTACCTAGTCAAGGATAGACCTCTAATATAGAATAATTTATAGTTTATGTCCCTCCCACCCACACTAATATGGTTAATCCCCCATCTAGTTCAGTTTATCCCTTGGGGGCACAACCTATAACCACTCAATCCTCTAGAGGTTATGGTTATAATGCACCTGTAGGAAATATTAATTATCCACCCAACCCTACAGGAATGCCATACGCAAGAATTTCATACCCCAATAATACTTTTATGCCATGGGAAATTCCTAACTGGTCTTACATGCCAACTATGGGGGGGATACCTATTCATACTACGGGAGGTGCCAGTGGACCACCTTATGGAGGTCCTCCTCTTCGGGGGCATAATGGTCTTGGGGGGCCTGGTGGCTTCCCTCCTTATGGTCCTAATGGTCCTGGTGGTCCTGGGGGGTTCGGTGGCTCTTCTTCTAATGGCCCTGGAGGGTCTGGTGGCCCTCCCCCTAGTGGTTCTGGTGGCTCTGAGGGTTTACCTCCTAGAGGTCCTAGAGGGTCTGGTGGTCCACCTCCTGGTGGTCTTGGTGGTCCTAATGGTACTGGTGGCCCTAACGGTCCCGATCCCAGAAATCATCCCTCCATGGGTGTATTTCTTGATAGTTCTTCCTCGCAACAACCTATCTATCAGTCGACTTACGGTTCTACTGGTACATATATGCCATATCAATATTACAAGTATGTGCGACCCAACCAATAGTTACCTTTCCTAGCAACTTTGGACATTCCTGACTTGTCCAAGTTGATTAATGACCCCATTCGACACAATCCCTCATGGCCTCCCATTCTGGTAAAGTTACCATCGGACATTCCAAAGTTCGATGGGAAGTATGGAGACGATCTGAAAAACCATGTCATGAAATTCCATCTGTAGTGTTCTTCAAACTCCCTCATGGATTCAATTTGGTTACGACTCTTTCGGTGAACTTTGATCGGTATAGCCACAAAATGGCACATTGAACATCCACAACATTCATTTGTGGATTTTGGCTCCTTGGAAACTGTGTTTCTTACACACTTTCAGCTCCTTATCTATTATGAAATGGGTACTAATCTCTTAACTTCTCTACGATAGAACAACTCCACCCACATGTTAACCTAAAAAATCCCTCATTAAGCTCTCTATGACCTACACCACCCAAGGACACCACTTCACGACCCTGCATTAGAACACCACACCCTCAAAATGGCCTAAGGATGAAGAAACAGGATTAAAAACCCCAAAAAGGAGCCCAAAATACTCTCCTAGGAGCTGAAACCCTAAAAGGAGATAAAATTAGGGCAGAAGGGGCTAAAATCCCAAAAAAGGGGCTAAATCCTGGACCAAGGGCTTAAAACCCTAAAACCCCAAAAAAGCTATAAAAGGAGGGTGGGGGGTCACTCTTAAAACACTTCTCCCTTGCATACTATTATGCTGACCGTGGATGCCTTGAGACCCTTTTCCTCTCAAGCCACCCACACTCCCTCTCCCCCATCTCCATTGAGCCATATCTCCCCCATCCAAGAGAGGTGCTTCCACAAGCTTGGGCATGGTGGCCCATTCCCACCCAAAGAGAAGGTATAACTTGTCTTTCTTGCATTTTCTTCTTAGTTTTGTTTGATTTCTAACACATGTTTTCATTTGCAAGTTTATGTTTAACATTGTTTTGTAGGTATTTCAATTTTTTGTAGCTTTGACTTTGTTTGCAGGTTATTGGAAGTGAAACCCTAACCCTTGTTTGCAGAGGGGTTCACTATCATTGTTTCTCTTCCATATTTGCTTCGCTCTGTTTTCCTTACTATCATTTACATTCCATTTTTATTTTTAGCATTTATCCACACAGGAACCTACCCTTCTATCCTATAGATAAAACGGATCCATTCATGCCCCTATAGCAAGGAGAAACACCTGCTACAGAACTGGCGACCATACCAGGTCGATCCTACAGGATCCCTGGGCCAAATTTTTAAAATTTTCAAGTTTTTAAAGTTTTTTCCTAGTTTTTCAAATTTCAAGTTAAATTCACTTTAAATCCAGTTGATTTTCAGTTATCAGTACCGCCGAAGGCTCTACTAGGCAAATCCTAGTTAGATTGGCCATAGTATAGGTTACTGTCGGCCAAATCTGACTCTGGATCTCAAAAAACAACAAATCTAGGGCTGGTCAGTCTTATTGGGCCTGAAAGTGAGGTGAGGGTGCACTTAATGGCCAAACAGGTGTGCCTATGGTGCACTTAATCCCCCACTAAGTGTGACTTCACTCAGAAACACAGACCGCAACTGTCTATGAATTCTGTGTGACCCCCTTTCCTATTTCTGAAAAAATCTTGCATCCCCCTCACCAGATTTGATAAAAAATGTGTGACCTATCAAATAGAGCTTCAATTTCAGTTTAATAGAGGTTAAATTTCAATTTTATAGGGACTGTTAGTGCGTCTCAGCCGCCTCTGTCCAGTACTACAAGTCAATTTCAATTTCAAATTCTGTTTTCTGCAATTTCTTTTACAAACAATGTGTAAATTCCAACTAAATGTTAATGGATTAATCAAATGAATGTAGCTTAACTAAAATCAACCTAAAACTAATTGCCTTACTTACCCTTTCTCCTCTACCCAGACATCACCCTCTGGGGTATTTTGGGATATGATGAAGGGCAAGCTCGTATAGATCTAGGCACTCCACTAATATTGTTCCAAACCATTAAAACCAAATGACTTGGAAGGTAGAGGGGGTAGAAAAGGAGGGATTCTCACAGTGCTAAGAGTCCTCCTTGTTGACCAACCTTGCATTTGGGAGGTGACCTGTGGATCTATAGATGGGCTTTGTCCCATTGTGAGAACCCAACACCTTCTCTTGGTTGAAGAGGAATATTAGTGTGAGGTAGTCATCTAGTTAGGCCATCAAACATTTAGGGTTAATAACTATATTTATTCACAATTTTTTATTATTCAATTCTTGCATACACAACCACAATATTATGAATTCATAAACCATGTTGCAGCAACCAAATACCAGAAAAACAAACAAACAAATACACCATACCAAGTAATTAACCCAACTCAGTTCATGACATTGAGGGAACCTTAAAATTTACTAATTTACACTAAGTACAAAAAAATCTGTAGTCTTTGAGGACATAAGTCCCTGATTGCTTCACCTATGGAAAGTACTTGGGATCTGCCTAGAAACGCATTGTGAGGAGTACCACAAGAACCCCAAAGTAGCTAGCCGTTGAGAGGAATTTCCAAGCGAAATGGGCAATGACCCCTTCCGATTGAGTAGAAACACCTGTGAGGAAAAATCCAAGCACTATCTTGTGGAAGTCTTGGTGGCCAAGTGACCACCTACAACCAATAGGAAGCCACTGAAACCGAGTTCCAAACATCATTCCCACCAGTTTCATACATAAAATATAACACAATTGATCCTCCACGCTCTTCCTCATGCCTAAGAGGAAAACCACCACCATTCGGAACACTCAACTGACACCAACAAAACTGTTCTTAGCAATCTCCCACACCATCAGAAGGCCACACATCATTTGATTTAGATTCAGACCCATATCAGTTTGAACCAGATCTATATACCACACCATCAAGCCCCATGGCTAGTGCAAACTTGGATCCATTTTTTGGCATAACCTTAGCAAGTGGGCCCATGTCCACACCACAACCTGTCACCAACTACCCTGCAAGTGGCCCAAGCATAGTCATGTAGACTATCATTAGTCAACTTCCACCACCCATAGTGACCATCCAAGCTGGCCCACTTGCAACACACGGGGGCAGTGGCCCCTCCACACACACTGCCCCTCCTGCCACATAGGGGGGTAGTGGACCGTCCACCTACATCGCCCCTACTATCATACATGGGGGGAATGTCTCTTCCACCCATAGGGTCCCTCCCACCACACTTGGGGGCATTAGCCCATCCACAATGGCCCCACCGTAAGTACCCCCAGCTGTGCAGATGCATTACGCACCTGCAAACCCCACCACCATTGCAGCTCCATCCCACATCAACCTGGGGTCAAATATGCCATTCATGTCTCATCTTAAACTACCTGATTTGGCTCGATTGAAAAACAAACCCATTCGCCATCAAGCTTTTTGGCCTCCAATTCCAACTAAGCTGCCATCAGACATCCCCAAGTTTGAAGGCAAGTCAACGGAATGTCCCCAAAACCACATTATGACATTCCATCTATGGTGCTCATCCAACAACATCGTAGAAAACTCCATCAGGCTAAGGCTATTCCAACGCACCCTTACAAGTGTTGCAGCCAAATGGTACATTGAGCTACCACAGGCCAAATACCTAGACTTCAACTCCTTAGCTTTCATGTTCCTATAGTATTTCCAACTCTGTGTCAGATATGACAAGGGGGTGGAGATCCTGCTATCCTATCATCAAAACACTACCACTCATATAACTGACCATATCCATGAGTGGCGTAGACACCATAGCCTATGCAAAATCCAACTTGACAACAGGATATTCTTGGATTGGTTCCTTAAGACCTTGCTTCCACCCATAGCAAAGGATGTCGCATCTGAACATCCCAAATCCGAAGAAGAGGCTATACTAAAATCTCAACAATTTGAATTGATCTATGCTAAGTCTGGATACCTATACATCGTAATTCCAGATGCTCCTTGACCGAGTACCTCCTATCGTGATGCATCGGGGGCATCCCATGCCGTAGACGGTATCATAGGAACAGTCTCCCAATAGCCACAACACCAATCGAAACCACCTGTAGTCCCATCACAACCAAGTAACATTGCTAATGTTGCTTACCAAAACCAAGCTCTAGACTACACAAGAATGATGTCTTGGTCCGGAGCAACAACTTCCTATGCATAGCCTACACCACTGCATCAAGCTTAGGCCATGGCTTGGACAACACAGTAGTATGTGGAGAAAATGCTTACATTTGTGGCACCATAACCCCCACAAATATACTATGCACCTCCAGTGCAACCAGTTCAAGTCCTTGCCCCGGCTCCACCCGCCCTATTGGGACAAGTTTCCACACAACAAAACCGTCCCAACCAACCTGCCCCCAATGATCAACAAGGGAAACCTAGGAATAACCGGCCCCATAACCAATGCAATAACCAACCACAGGGAGGCAGTCAACAACCAAACCCTCCCAACAATGCTGCAGCAAACCGGCAAGCCCAAAACCCCCCATGACAAAATGCACAAAGACACAATGCCCCGTTGTGCACAAACCAAGATGCAGACTATGTGATGTTTATGGGCACTACACATTCAACTGTCCCCTCATGGCTCGTGTGAAGCAGGACATTCAAAACAAGGCCCAACAGGATGCCAATGCTGCAAATCAAGCCCAACCCAACCTAGCACCACAAGGACCTCCCCCCATGGTGCTTCAAAACCCACTACTAGTCCAAGGATTGGTGGCAACCGCAATCCCTCCCCAACCCAATCCCAACACTCTGGGGGCACCTCCCATGGCCAAAACAAGTCTTCACCACCTGCTAGCCATGACGACTAAAGAGGTCAACTTGCAAACCAGATGGAATCAGTACAGTACCACCACCGAACCCATTGACACATCAGTGGCATCAACATCCAAAACAGTCAACATACCTCTTGAGTTACTCCCATTCCTATGCCCCCCCGTATGCAGAATTGCCAATAATGCCACAGCTAGAGCTACAGTAAGCTATAGCATTATGGATGATTTGTCCCAAATGCCAACTGCCATGTCCTCTCTTGAGGTGCTTAAAACATGCCCAATGTAGTGGAAAGCCTTACTAGCCTCCCTTGGGGAAGTAGACCCCTCCAACTCCAAGTTGATCACATTCGACACAGAGAATGCAGAACTGCGCATGCCATCGACCATCGCCTTTCAAATCTCAGCGTCCAGCTAGAATTTGGTTGTGCACTGGTGCACAGTAAATTAGGGGGCATCCACATGTGTTATGTCTACCTTGGTTTGGAAGAAACTTGGATCACCAATTCTGCAACCATCCTCCACAACTTTGTGAGCTTATGATGGACATCCCATTAAAGCCCAAGGAATCCTCCCACACATCCCCATCACATTAGCTGAGAAGATAGTGCTGATTGATATAGAGGTTTTCAACACCCAACTTGACTATAACCTTCTCCTCAGGAGAAGTTATATGTACACCATGCGAGTTGTTGCGTCAACTGTATTCCATCTCATGATGTTCCCCCATGAAGGGAATATTGTGACGGTTGATCAACTCACTTATCATGATTGACAAGGGTTAATGGCACCTGCCAACGTTATCTCGATCATCACCACTATTGATCTGCAAGGGATTACTACATGTACCAATGTCATCCCTATAATCAACACCATGGTTGAAAACACACAAGCCTCCCCATCATTGAATGTCGGCCCTAGTTTGTTTATTGATACCACCATGATGACTCATTTCCTGTTAGTGTCACCACCACCGACACAAAATGAAACTGCAGACTTGTGCATGGTCTCATCAAGCACCACTGCACCCAAACAACAACTACAGCCACAACCCCAACCCCAACCACAACATCATCCACAGCTGCAACACCAACAACAGCCACAACATCACCAGTATCAGCACCATTACGTGCCGCCGCAACCACAACTGCATCCCCACATGCAACCAGAAGGGAGTTATCTAGGCTCATCACTAGTCCATATAATTCCCTTCCTCTTTCCCCCACTTGGTGTCATGAGAAAACCAGTAATGGCCAGTTTAATCTTACCCAACTTTACATTGGGAATTCCAGTGTGGTATCTTGATCCATCGGCTCAACCAGAAATTCCCCAGGTTATTTTAACCCCGGTGCAACCCATCGCGGTCGAGTCTCACCCTCCACCCGGTCCGCAAAAGCCAACCACCGCACCCGCACCCACACCGCCCCACCCGAAAAGGGATAGAGGAAATAATGCCAAAGCCACCACAAAACCTCAACAAGTCCTACCTTGCGCCATCTATGAGCAACAGGGCCATCCAACTCATATTTTCTGTAAAATCTCAATTATCTGTGTGCATTTAGATGCCACGGATACAAACAAAAAAATCCTCGTGGTTGAACTCCCAACCGCACCAATAGTCAAGAACAAGGCATTGAGAACAAACCATGCTTGCACTCTTTGCAGCTTGTATGGCCATTATTCTCGCCATTACCAAGACTTACCCAAATTTTGAATGGCTTTAGCTGACCTCCATCAACAGTCCCTTGAGTCTGAAATCACCTTGATCAAAGAAGTGCACCCCCTACCGCCTTCTTCAGACACCATGTCCATCTACATGATGTCTAGTTCAACTGACCTGCTTGTCTCCACCATCACTAACGGTCCATCAGACCTCTCGCTTCCATTGTTTCCCCAGCCATAGCCACAACCTCAGTTACACACTCAAACTCAGTTACCAGGGAAACAGTGGGGTTCATTCCCAATCAACATGATCCTTTTCCTTTTCCTACCATCCGAGATCATGAGTAAGTCTATCTTGGAAACCTGCAATCTATAGGATTTCACACTGGGAAATCCTGTGTAGTACCTTGAACCACCTACCCTACCTCTAAGGCCCCAGGATGTGTTGACTCATGTCCATCCAATTGAGACGATGTTGTACTCACCTCCAGGTCCATCAAAGACTCCTCTTGTCTCCAGGCCTTCCCGTCTTCCTTGCACATAGACTAGGGGAAAGGCCAAAAAAACCATAACCAATACCATTTTCATGATATCTAGCACTAGTCTCCCTTCCATCTCATCACTCATGTAAGATCCACCTGATCTACCCCAGCACCACTTATGTGATGATGGGGATATCTGTAAGACCACCTCCGGTTTTACCCCATTCCCTTTAAACCATAGTGTGGAATCAGTTCTTTCCGTAAAACACCAGATTCTGTCACCCTATCTTACCAATGACCTTCATCTCGATAAGGGGGCATACCTCTTCACTAACTCAGACGGTCTACTCTTGAAGAATTTGCGCAACGGGCTCCACCTCAAGAGATTCTATGCCTGATATAACCACTTTGAGTCCCTTATAGCGTAGTCTTTTCCTTTTTTTGTTTTTCAAGATTTTTTAGCCTAAATCAGGGGTAGCACCATCAACTACTAGTCCAAAGTCACCCAGAATCAGTTTGAGACACCTCTCACATCTCCGGACTCAAACTTCTATCTCCTTATGAGACCATTGTCTCATGTTTAACTAGTCAATTTTGGGACCATTTCCCACAAGTCACCTTGATTTACGAGCCACAACATGACAATGCAAGTGTCTGCAAACCTATACTTGTATCTCTCATTACCTCCCTCTACTCATGCGGGTTTTTGGGCCACCACCCGTTAAGGAATGCAATTTTTACTTTTTTTTCTATATTTTAACACATAGTTGTCTTTTCTATCCACCGCACCTTACGCGGACCTCCAGACCACTGTCCACAAAATGATTTTTTTTTCTTGCATGTATTTGGCATATAATTGCCCCTGGACTTGCACTCACATTGAATGTAGTCAAGTCCGTTCACCGCAACACACACACACGCTCTCCTGACCTTTGTTTGAGAGCCACCTTGGTTTGCGTGCCTTCTATTGCACAGACTCATGAGCCTCTGCTGCGATCTATCCCATGCATGTATTGGTATGTTTGAGAGCCTTCTACTCTATCCATACTGCATGGATGACCTTTGGACCTCTGTCCACCGTCCCGACAGGGGGCACTGCCTGTGCCACCACAATCGATTGACCACACTGGAGTTTCATTTAAGATCTTTTTTGACTCCTTAAAACAATGAAAATATAGCCGAGCACAGCTGCTTCCTTTCCCACTCGCTAAAGTATAGGAAAGGGAATCTACATCATCTCGTTTACTTCCTTTTGTGAACCATGTATACCATCAATTGAAAAGGACCTCCTTGGCACACTTAAGCCAAGACCGTTTCCCTCTGCATACTTTTATGCTTTCTTGGGAAGAGGGGCCACACTTTACAAAAAAACTCACCACGGGTTGTCATTAAGCTCTTTTCCATCCTTCTCATCAAGAAAAGATTACCGAGCAAACTTGGTTTCATTCATGCTTGTAAAACTATCTAAATGACCGTCTAGTCAGTATAGGTTTAACCTTTTCTAGCCTGATTGGACTACCAATGGTAAATAAGTCTCTCATCCCCTACAGGATGGGAGAGCTCTCCTATGTATAATTTTATCCTCTTTTGGGCACAGGAGACTACCAATGAAAAAGATCCCCCATTGGAGTCTTCTTCATGCTTTAAGACTCTCTAAAATTGAAAGTACCATCGAGCATTTACCTTCTTAGGCTCACCAAAAATCCATGAGATCGTACCATAACGGTGTCCCTAGACACCACCCCATAGAAACCAGTTTGGCAACTTTCCCCCTTTGGGTCTCCTTTGTTTAGAGTACTCTGCAATGTATCTTCCTTAGATCCCATCAATTTCAAAAGTGTCTACCTCCTCCAAGCATTTCCCATCTACCGTGACATTCCCAGTATTATAGCTATGATCCCATCCCCATGAGTCAGTTTCATTTGCTGCATGGTCCACCCTGCCTTCATACTATGAACAAAGGAATTTTGAGTCTACCATACTCCCCTTACCCCTATTCAATTCTTTCCATTCCCCCCCCTCCCCCCATTCAGTGGCCCAGTCCGCAGATTGTCTCACACCTTTCGGTTATCTCCCTTGCGCTCCTAGTCAAGGAAATATCATTACCTTGACTAGGGGAAAGTCTCACTCTGTCGATGCCAGCACACATATTCCATAGGATAGACCTAGAGGTCCTTGTATAATGGTTTCATTAACATCATTGATGAGTTCCTTGGACCACTTGAGAGGAGCCCTTAGTGCCTCTCGGGATGGTTGTTTCTCACATGCTCAACTTCAACTATGTCATCGCACCATTGAGATTCATACAGGTTTTGGTCCATGCAGTATTTGGTCGAAGACCCCAGATGTCACATGACTCTAGCACATTTATGAGTCTATTCAAGGGACCTAAACAGGTTATGTCCCTTGTGATTTCTGGGTTGTGTTGGAGACAATATTCAGAAGCCCCAACAGTGCTTCGATATACCTTTATGATTGATGTAGCATACTAGTACCACAGAGACTCTAGTTCTTAATCAACGCGTCCATATAGATATGTACCATTCAAGATCCAGCAGACCATCAATCATGAAGATATAGAATTCAATGAGAATGCCATGGGTCCAATGTACCATATCAGCATTGTATTCAGCCTCACATGGAGGCAACCATTATTGTAACATCAGTTGTATATGATCTACTTGTGTATTTTAGATCATAGATCAAATTATCCTTTTGACATTGTCATGATCATGGGGATGTATGCCTCATCCATATACATGTCACACATTATTTGTATCTCACCCATTGATGGGAACCATATTAATACAAAAAACCAAAAGCCACCATGCCCTAGCCCCAAAAGCACCACCTCACTGCAGCAAATCCTATGATGTTCGTCTGCCATACAATGAGCTCCTTCCCTCACACATCAGGGGGCAATCTGTTAACCCAAAAAATCCCTCACTAAGCTCTCTATGACCTACACCACCCAAGGACACCACTTCATGACCCTCCATTAGACTCCCACACCCTCAAAATAGCCTAAGGATGAAGAAAAGGGCTTAAAAACCCTTAAAAGGAGCCCAAAATACTCTCCTAGGAGCTAAAGCCCCCAAAAAGGGGCTAAAACCCTAAAAAGAGCTAAAGTTAGGGCAGAAGGGGCTAAAGCCCGGAACAAGGGCTTAAAACCCTAAAACCCCAAAAAAACTATAAAAGGAGGGTGGGGGATCACTCTCAAAACACGTCTCCCTTGCATAATATTATGCTACCCATGGATGCCTTGAGACCCTTTGCCTCTCAAGCCACCCACACTCCCTCTCCTCCATCTCCATTGAGCCATAGCTCCCCCATCCAAGAGAGGTGCTTCCACAAGCTTGAGCATGGTGGCCCATTTCCACCCAAAGAGAAGGTATAACTTGTATTTCTTTCATTTGCTTCTTAGTTTTCTTTGCTTTCTAACCCATGTTTTCATTTGTAGGTTTATGTTTAACATTGTTTTGTAGGTATTTCGATTTTCTGTAGCTTAGTCTTTGTTTGTAGGTTATTGGAAGTAGAACCCTAACCCTTGTTTGCAGAGGGGTTCACTATCATTGTTTCTCTTCCATCTTTGCTTCGCTTTTTTTTCCTTACTATCATTTACATTTTGTTTTTATTTTTAGCATTTATCCACGCAGGAACGTACCCTTCTGTCCTATAGATAGAATGTTGATGTATTTTTAACTTCAGAATGTATTCATCTATGTATCTTATGTATTGTAACCCGATGTTTATTTCGGGATGTATCTATTATGTAATTGAGTCATGTTGTCATGCCTCGATGTTCCAGTTGGGAGAATCATTAATGTAAACAAGTCATGTCAAGTCATAGTGGGCAACCCTCTGATTGTGTAAGGGTTAAAGTCCCCGCAATTCCGGGGCACTAGGGTTATTAGAATCTCCTAGTAGAGGTCGGCCCTAGTAGGGTTTTAGTCATGTCAGGATTAGTATAAATAGAGAGCTGGGGTCTCTATTTAGCATACATCACTCACACACTAAAGTGTAGCACATAGTTGAGGAAGGAGAAGACACTGGGGCTAGACAAGAAGAAGATTACTACTGTCAGGAGTGCATCTTATTGTTTTGGGGTTTTCAATCTTGTGTTGATTCTATCTCTGAGGAAGTTGCGGGGTTTTCTCCATTTATGGTTTCCCCAATGAAAAACACTGTGTTCATTGTCTCTTTTGTTTGATTGTTGTACTTGTTGTTCTCTCAGTAAATATCCTAACATAATTCTAGCTTAAAGTTGAAAAACTAACATGGTATCAGAGCTAACTTGAGAAGAAGACACTATGTAGCTGCGGGAACTAGGGATTCCTAGTTTGTGGATCTTCCTCCATATATTTTCAGCAAAAGTAAGGTGAAATAACTCTCCTCCTTATGGCGCATCTTTCTGTTGAAGCATAATCCAATTCTGAGGTTTTTCAGTTTTGGACCTGTCACTGCTGTCGAAAATTATGGCTTTTCACAGAAGAGAAATTTTTCAATGAGCCCAGGCTTGGATTGATCTCCTCCCCAAAATCGAATTTAGGGACAAATTTCAAGGCATTTGGGTGGACAGAACTCCAGAAAAGAAAAACCCTAATTTGCTCCTAAACCAGCTCTGCAAGATTACAGCTCAAGTCTCAGATCCGACATCTTGAACCTGGTAAGATATAAAATATTTTGTATTTCCATTTGAGGTTCTTAGTTAAGATGTCTCATCATACCAAGCTTGATGAAAATCTTGAGGGAGCTGATAACTTCCGAGCCTGGAAGTATAGGATCTCCTTGGTCCTAGAAGAAAATGAGTTAGACTCCTACATCCATGAGGAGGTTCCAGTTCCAGAGGGAGATGAGGTGTTGTAATATCATAGATCACATAAGTTTACCAATAATACATACTAAAACATACATGAATATAAAGCAGAGACAAGAGACAAGAACAGGTAAGATAAAATAGATTATATTATTCCAATGAGTTCATACAAGGCAGAGAACTAAACTAAGTTCTCGTTTGGCTCAACAGCCTAATATATACAATTTACAAAGAGTTACAAAATAACTACCTGTCAGTTCGGTGAACCGACACGGCTTTTAGTTAGACGACCTAATCTTCTAGTTTAGTCGGCCGACCAACTTAGTCGGCTGATCGACTAAGTCGGCCCATCGACTTAGTCGGTTGATCGACTAAGTCAGTCTTCATTCAAGTCGAATTTTCAACTTGCTCTTTCTACATCTCCCCCACGGACAAAACATTTCTTTGTCCCGAAGAAACAGGGAGGTACAAAAAATGTGTTTGTCGGACCCTTCAAAAATGCTATTGTGGTGGACTGTGCAGACGGATAGTTGGTCATTTCTGGACGCAGATCTCGACAATGGCCGGAGCTGTGATGGCAAGATGATGCTGAAAATCTGTCCAGCTCTGCAAAGCTTTCTGGATGTCGATAGTTAGTGTAGTTAAGCTTGACAGGACCGACATCTTCTCTGATAGGGGGACTTCCGCGATCTTCTCCATGTTGGGGCCCAGGAACTGGTTCTGCTCTTTTTCTTTGTCAATGAGACTTTTCATCTATAGGCTATCCTGTATGCCCATAAGACTGTAGGGATTTTCTCATCCTAGTCGTCCTTGTCGGTACTGCATATTTTGGTTAACCCTTTTGTTAATGTTTTATTGAAAGCTTCAAATCACGCCATTCGACTGAGGATGATATGTTGTATTTCGTCAGTGGTCGATGTGGAATTGGTCGGTCAAGTGCTTGATAGTTTTGTTGATAAAGTGTGTTCCTTGGTTGCTGATCAATGTTAGTGGGCATCCAAATCTACTAATGATGTTTTCATAGATAAACTTAGCGGCTACCTCACCCGAACATGTATCGACGGGTTCAGCTTCTGCCCATTTAATGACATATTCTACTGCAGTGATAATATATCTTGCTCCTGATATTTTGGCTGGGATAGGAAATGGTCCTATGAAGTCTATTGCCTAGATTTCGAATGTGAGACTAGGGTTTACTGATATCAGGGTCATTTATGTGTGTGGCAGGGGTCAAACAATTCGTTGACATCTGTCACATTGACTGATAAAAAAATTTCAATCTCTGTGGAGTGTCAGCCACCATAATCCTGACTATTGGATTTTCTTTGCAGTTGCGTCTGCTTGGAAATGTCCTCCTGCAGGTCCATAGTGTGCTTCATGCATGATTTGGTCTCGCTCATGTTCGAGTACACACCTTCTGAGAATGTCATCTAATCCCATTTTATATCAAAATTTGTTGATGAGGCTGTAGCGTGTAGCCTTCACAACTAAGATTTGTTTTCTATTGGTGTTCAGACCTTCTAGTGCCTGGCCAGTTTCTAAGAACTGGGCTATTTCTTCTAGTTCTTCCGGTACTGCTTCTATGTGAAATAAATGTGCATCTGGTAAGTCGTCGTTGACTCCGGTCGGTTCCTCCCCTATGTCTATGCGGGATAGGTGGTCGGGCCCGACATTTAGCTTTCCTGGTCAGGCCATGACTTCATACTCAAATTCTTGAAAAAGAAGTAACCAGCGACAAATTCTCCCATGATGAAGTGGTTTATTGACAAGGTACTTCAAGGCTTGATGGTCGGTATAAAATGTGAAGGGATTGGCTAAAAGGTAATGTCGATACTTTTGGAGGGAAAAGACCATACCTAGGGCTTCCCTTTCAGCCTTAGGATTTAATTTTTGACTGTTGTAAATTATAGGGTAATCCATCCCATCATCGCCTGGTTGAGTTAGGATTGCTCTGATTGCTATTCCTGATGCATCAATATGCACATGAAATTTGGTCGACCAGTTTGGAAATTTTAGAATGGGGGCTTCGACAAGTTTCCTTTTCAATTTGTCGAAGGAGATTTGGCATTCCTCTGTCCACTTAAACTCTTGATATTCCTTTAGTAGTTCTTCTAGAGGGTAGGTTAGATCTGAATAGTGTCTTATGAATTTTCTATAATAGCCTGTATGGCCAACTAACACCCGAAGTTGTTTGGGGTTTATTGGTGGTTTCAGGTCGAGGATAATTTTAATCTTTGCAAAGTCGACCTTGATACCATCTTTACAGACAATATGCCCTAAGAGTATGCCTATGGGAGTCATAAAGATACATTTATTAATGTTCAAGGAGAGTTGAATTTATCGACATCTATGCAGCATAAGTCGGAGCCATTTGCAGTGATCTTTTAAGGTGGAGTATATTGTCCAGTCGTCGAAGTATACTGCCATGGTCTTATATATGTATTCTTGGAATTTCTTGACAATAATTCGAGAAAACACTGCAGGTGCATTCTTTAACCCAAAAGGCATAACTCTGTAAGCAAAGGATCCAAATTCACACACAAATGTTGTTTTCTTTTGATCTTCTTTTGATATTGGGACTTGGTTATAGCCTGAGAATCCATCTGTAAATGAGTAGAATTCATGGCCTATAACTTCATTTAAGATTTCATCAGCATATGGGGTGGGGAATGGGTCTGTCAGTGTGAATTTGTTGAGCTACCTAAAGTAAACACAAATTCTTAACCTTGTCGGGTTATGTTTCTTGGGCTGTAAAACCATGGGGCATTCCCATTCCGACTGGTCAATGGGGTAAATGATTCTTGCTGCTAACATGTTGTCGATTTCCTTTTTAAATATCTCCTTGTACTTGTGAGCTAGTTTATAAGGTATTTTCTTGACAGGTCGGACATCAAGTTTAGTATCAATTTTCATTTCTCCCATTTCTTGTACTAAGCCTTTTAATTCTTTATAGTCCTTGGAAAAGACATCTTGGAATTCTCTAAGTAAGTTCACTATTTCGGTGGTCTGTTGGTCGTTCCAGTAGTCAACAATCTTGGCTATTTTTGGTCGGTCGTCGTTTGAAATGTCGACCTCTTTAGTTTTTACTTTGGAATCTAGCCACTTGAGTGCTTTAGCTTCATTAATTGGCCGACTCCCTTCTTTGAACTATGCGAATGTGGCAGGGAAATCGGCTACAGTCATTCTGTCAAGATCTGGTTTGTCAGTGGTCTCGACTTTCAGGATTGAGTGGATAGGTTTGGTTGTTTCAATGTGGTCAGATTTCCATCTGAAGCTCTTGCCTTCTGTGTGTTCATTTTCTAAGTGTAAACGGGTCGATTGTGGTTTTGACTTAGTTTGTATATTGGTACAGCCCTTAATCTATAGGTGGTCTGGGTAGGGTTGTTTTTCGGTCGGTTGGAGAAATTGTTTGATTTGTTGTGCTATTTCAGCCAATTTTTCCTATTGAGGTGTGAAGTTGAAGTCTTTAATAAAACTTTCCCTTAGTTCATGCTAGAAGAATATTTCACCTCTAGCTTCCTCCATCTTATACCATTTATTGGGTAAGTCAGCTAGGGTTGAAGGGATCAAATGTGGCCAAGCTCGCTCATCTTTGTATCCAAGTCTTCTCCACTCTATTTCACAAGTCTTGATATGTTCTTCTGGGTTTTGACCTTGGGTAAAGATAGGGATTTGGGCTTGTTGGGTTAACTTCTTTCCACCAAACCTCTCGACAAAGTAAGTCGAAGTAGTTGTCCAGGTCTGTAGTTTTGACTGATGGGTATCCCACCATCTAGCTGCTTGACCTGTAAACATTTCAACTAAGCTTTGGATTCGGCCATGTTCTCCAATATTTTTAGATACCTGTTCGACGTGCATGACTGGGGATTCCCTCTCCTTATACCTGGGTAGTTGTGTAGTGTTTAAGTTGGTTGGTTTTAAGGTAGGGCGTTCCCTTACTTTCTTTTCAAATATTTTGGGGATAATTGATACTATGAGGCACTATCAGGTGGGGTTTTTCTATACTTTTTGTATAGTCCAACACCCTCTTGCTTGTGTTTCATAATTTTCCATCTCCTAGTCATACAGTTCAGCATCTGAGTTATAACCAATTGAGTCTTGGTTACCTAAGTTAAGTTCTCCATAGATATTTGGTTCTGTGTAGTCTGTATTGTTGTGGATCTGATAAAGTTGTCTGACATCGACTTCCTCATTAATCGGTTCAGTCCAAGGCTCTCCTTGGGATGGATGAATGGGTACAATGACATTTTTACCATTTCCTTTTAACTTGATTCGTTCCTTGTCTAAGGAGATGGATGCTTTCATTTTTCGTCCCCAAGGTCGACCGACTAGTGCTGGGAAGGAGCTAGATCCTTCTTTTGGGTCAATAATTTCAAAATCAACCTTAGTCGAGATTCCTTTGATGGTCCTGTCGACATATTTCCAAACCCCAATGGGTTCAATGAGGCCTTGGTCGGCGAGTTTTAGAAAAATGCCTGACTCATAGAGTCGAGGTCTACCCATCTTTTCCCATGTATCCCGGGTCATGATATTTACTTGGGACCTGAAGTCGAGCACTACTTGTCGGACATGGTAACCTTCGATTTCTAGGTCGACAAGTGGGTCGACATCATTTTTGTATTTTTGGTTTAGGCTACAGATGTTTTTTGTTCATTTTCCAAGGTTGGTACCTTTTATTTCATGCAATAAGTCAATGAACTGAGCTACGGATTTTTCTGTTTGAGCGAGTTGGACTAATTGATGTATTGTGTTGGGTCGACGGTTAACGATGTCTTCTTGTCATGCAATGTCATGAAATATGTGGGTTTCTTCTTGATATGTGTGTTTTTCCTTTATAGGGTCAGGATAACCATTTGTGTCTTTAATCTTACTGATTTGAGGGTTATCAGGTCCTGTTTTTGTGCCTTGTTGAGTGACAATAAGTAAATTTTTAGTAGTTATTACATCATGATTTTTTACACAAGACAAGACATTAACATTTTTATTCGTATTGATTTTCTCTAACATAGTAGGACAATCCTCCAACGAGTGATTGCCTAATCCACAGTGTGTACATAATTTAAGATCAGTTCTGTCCTTGTAAGGACAGTCTACGTACCAGTGACCTTCTTTGTAGCATGTGAAGCACTGGGATGGTCGACGTGGATGTATGTCATGATTCCCAGGGAATTGACATCTTCCTCAATAACCCTGGCGTCAGTTGTCATACCAGTGCTCATATCATCAGCCGTCATATATTTGTCCATTTTGATCGTTTGGTGGATGGTTTTGCTTGTTATATTATGCCACTGCATTTGTTTGGTATATCGTGTGATAGTTCTGTCGATTCTTTAGGTTTAACTGACAGTCGGTGGTGTTGTGATTTTTGGTTTCATAGATGGCACACCAGGAAGCTTTGTCACTCTTCATATTAAACAGGAAGTCTGCTGTAGAGTGATCTTCATGTTCCTGAAAAATGTCGCAAAAGGATTTAGTCTGTACGAAGCGAACGTCTTGTCGGCTATATTCATGTCGACAGTTATCCTTCGAGTGGCCGTTAGTTGAGCACTTGGTGCACCATATATCCTAATTTTTGAGGCTGAGCTCCTTCATAGACTTCTGTACATTCTCTAGCTATTGTTCCAGTTGGTGGTCCGTGGGGTATGCAGGTATATCTTTGTCAATCTCAACCTGCAGAGCTTTTGTGAGCGCATCTTCATACATTTTGAATGTCTCCAGACTAATATGTCGACATACTTTTTGCGATAGTCCTACAAGAAACCATTGAATTAGTAATTGTTCATCAATAACATAATACAATTGGCTCATTAAATATTTCCATCACTTATCGTAGTTGTGGACGGATTCACTTGGCTTTTGTGAAGTAGTTTTGAGCTTCTTCATGGCCAGGTGCTTAGTGTCTAGAATTTTAAAGAATGACAGGAATTGTGCCTTAATATTGGCTTTGGTCGCTTTGGGTTGTCCCTCAAAAAAGGTCATGTACCATGTCAAGGCCCTTTTCCTTAAGGCTCCTGCGAACTATGCCATTTGTCGGTCTTCATTTGTAACCTGGTTTGCTTCCCAGGTCGACTCACAGAAAAACCAATGTCATCTGGGGTCTTTATCTCCCTCATAAAGAGGAATGTGAGCTGATCCATGACCCATGTCTGAATCACTTTCACTGCTTTCAGAAGTTGGTAGAGGTGGAGGTGGGGGTGGTGGTGAAAGTGGTGGGGTTATTGATGTAGTCGTTCCTGCGGAATTCTGGTCGACGGAACTTATGCTCCCGTCGGTCGTCATTTATTCAACTTGCAGTCGGTTAATATCGACTTCTACTATCGATGGTCCACTACAACTTTGTGTTCACAGGTATGATTGTTCGATTTCTTCTAAACCTATACTTGGCGAGGGGGGGAGCTCCTTCATGTGTCGGTAAGAGAAAGTGGATACTTCAGAGGGAGGGTGCCACTTGAAACGTCACCCAGTTTCCTTCCAGCAGCTGACATATAATAAGGTGTCGACCAGTGTACATTTTGTCACCTAATTAGCTCCATATATTGAAGTCACCAGCTCATAGTCAGAGGTTATCGTCAACAATAGTCTGTATTCTAGTACGTGGATTTAATGGGTAAAGGGTCATCCCTTCATTGGGAGCTCTTAGTTGGAGAGCTTCTGGCTACTCTATCCACACTTCTTCCTCCATAGGGGATGCTTCTTGCTCGACACCCTCTTCATGTCGGTCATGACTCGACTCTGGTGGATTCTCTTCCTTGTCGTTCTCCCTAGGGTTTTGTCCTCTGTGCAGCTCTAAGGCTCTTTCATGTCTTTCTTCCCTTCTCTGGTATCTTTCGTCCCTTTCAATCTTCTGGATGTCCGACATACTTTCGTACAATACTAGTCTCTTGTGGTCCTCTTCGGTCGAATTCTCATTACTGGTGCCTACTATCTGGTCTGGGTCGACTAGGATCCACTATACTCTATTTCCGACACATGACAAGCTACCCCCCCATAGCCTACCCGATGCTTTTAGAAAGCCCGGATAGTTCTGTCTATTTGCTTAGGAAGTATTCCCACTCCCTTTCTACAATGAATTTCTCCCACTTCCTCTACTTCTCCGCCCATTTGGTGTTTGATGGCTGTTCATATAGCGGTGGACGAGGTTCAACAATGTGTCCTGCTCCCTTCTCGGTCAAGAATTTTAACAGCAAGGTCGGTAGGGAACACAAAAATTGTTCAGTGAAATCTGTGTAGAATTTCTCTTTGACAGTTTTCACTAAAGTTCTATCTTTGATTGCTTGTTCCTCATAGAAGTCATCGACGATTTTCTCAAACCACTCTGACAAATTTGTTCGGCCTCCTCGGATCAGTTTTTCCAGCAACTGTTGTTCTTTAGTTTCATCCGGATTTCTTATCCAGAAGTTGCTTCAAGAGTTGGGGTACTGATTCAACAAACTTTTCATGCGTCTCTATGAAAAATCTTCCTTTTGCCTCAGCGACTGTTAATATGTTCCTTCATGCGTAATTTTGCAGATAGTTTGCAATTTTACATTCCCACTAGTCCTTAATCTCCTGTTCTGGTATCATATGTGAGAATATATTTCAGCCATGTACTACCGGAAATGGAACCAATGTTGTAATCTCACAGATCACATAAGGTTACCAATAATACATACTAAAACATACATGAATATAAAGCATAGACAAGAGACAAGAACATGTAAGATAAAACAGATTATATTATTCCAATGAGTTCATACAAGGCAGAGAACTGAACTGAGTTCTCGTTTGGCCCAACAACCTAATGTATTCAATTTAAAAACAGTTACAAAATAACTACCTGTCAGTTCGGTGAACCAACATGACTTTTAGTTAGCCGACCTAATCTTCTAGTTTAGTTGGCCGACCGACTTAGTCGGCTGATCGACTAAGTCGGCCCATCGACTTAGTCAGTTGATCAACTAAGTCAGTCTTCATTGAAGTTGACTTGTCGACTTGCTCCTTCTAGATGAGGAAAAGGCCTTACATAAGAATAATATGGTTATGGGAAAGAGGATCATTTCTGATTCTATCAAGGATCACCTTATCCCACAGGTGTCCTCCCTCAAGACACCTAAAGCTATGTTTGATTCCCTAACCAAATTGTTTGAAGGAAAGAACATAAACCAGAAGATGACCCTGAGAAACCAACTAAAGAATGTGAAGATTCAGAATGTAGAAACAATCCAGTCTTACTTCACAAGAATTTCTCAGATCAAAGAACAACTAGAAGTAGTTGATGAAGAAGTGGAAAATGAAGATATTGTAATGACTACATTGAATGGCCTTCATAGGTCATGGGATTCTTTCATCCAAGGAATCTATGCTAGAAAGAAGTTAGTCAAGTTCAGAAGACTATGGGAAGAGTTCTCTCAAGAAGAAGCTCGGATAGAAGCTCAAGAAGAGAAGATGGGAAGTGAAGACCAAGATCTCACGGTACACTCCAAGTCTCACTCCAAGTAAAGCAAAAGAAGACCTCATAGCTCCAGAGGTAAGCACTCTCACAAAGATAACACTAGAAGAGATGTATCTAGGATCATATGCAATACTTGTGATGAAGCAGGACACTATGCAAGGAATTGTCCTAACAAACATAAGATAATAAAGAAGAGCAACAAAATAAGACATCATGCTCATGCTGCAGAGGATGATCAACCATCCAGGAAGAGATCCAGATATGAAAGTGAAGATTCTTCAAGCAAGGATGAATATGTTCTGATATCCGCTCTCACAGGTAACATTACTCATGGTAGTGATGATTGGCTTATAGACAATGGGGCTTCCAAACATATGACTGGATTCAAGGAATCCTTTGTGAGACTGTCAGAACATGAATCACCTCACAAGGTAAATCTAGGAGATGACTACCAATATCCAATAAAAGGTAGTGGGGAATATTCATATAAGTTAGACTCTAGAAAAACACTAACAATGAAAGAATTATTTTTTGTGCCAGGACTCAAGAAGAACCTTCTCTCCGTATCAGCATTAGATGCGAAAGGAATGCAGGCTGCATTCATAGATGGTTAAGTCATCATGTGGACAAAAGGAAATACTATCGATGATGCGGTAGTGATTGGAGAACAAGAAGGAGGATTGTACAAATTGAAGGGCCATATAGAACAAGCCTTGGTCCATGACACAATAGAACCAAGTGAACTTTGGCATAGAATGCTTGCACATGTGCATTACAGAGCACTACCTATTGCAAGCAAAGCTGTCGAAGGTCTTCCATAAATCCAAGCAAAACATGATGGGGTCTGCAAAGGATGTGCGAAACAAAAGAATACAAAGAAGACATTTCCAAGCAGCGAAAGCAAAGCAAAAGGAATCTTGGAAATCATCCACTCCGATGTATTTGGTCCTATGTCATCAAACTCTCTAAGAGGGTATACATATTATGTTTCTTTTATTGATGACTTTTCTAGGAAGACATGGGTTTACTTCATGAAGAACAAAGACGAAGTATTCAGTAAGTTCAAGGAATTCAAAGCCTTGATTGAGAACCATACTGAAAATAAGATCAATACCATTCAATCAGATAATGGCAGAGAATTCACTTCAAATGAATTCAAAGAGCTATGCAAAGAATCAGGGATTAAGAGGGAGTTGTCCACTCCTTATAATCCACAATAGAATGGGATTCCAGAATGGAAGAACAGAACTATCATGGAAGCTGCAAAAGCAATGCTTCATGATCAAGACCTTCATATGCATCTTTGGGGGGAAGCTACCAGAACTGCATTGTATGTATAGAACTATACTCCACATAGATTACTCGATAACAAGACTCCTGAAGAAGTCTTCTCTGGCAAGAAACCAAAAATCAGCCATCTCATAATATTTGATTGTCCTATGTACATCCACATTCCAAAAGAGAACAGGACTAAATTAGATCCTTTAAGGAAAGAAGGGTATATTTGTGGGATAATCTGAAAGCTCAAAGGCTTACAGAATATATTTCCCAAGATACAAGAAGATTGACATCAACATGGATATGACATTTGATGAAGACACATCTTACAACAAATCCAGAAAGAGACTTACTGAAGAACCTGAAGAAGTAGAAGCACCAAGAATTCATGATACAACCATGAATGAAGAAACTCGAGAAGAAGATCGACAATTTGAAGAACCACAAAGACCTGTAGATCCACCTCTAGAGAAGAATCCTCATAAGAGAAAACCTGCTTGGGTACGAGAACTTATCCAAGATACAGAAAGATATGGGGCTCCAGAAGAGCATCACAGAGAAAGAAAAAGGACTAGATCCTATTCTGGGTATGTAGCTTTACTATGTAATTTCATTGATAAAGAACCTTTCAGTTATGAAGAAGCAGCAGAACAGAAAGAATGGAAGGATGCTATGATTCAATATTACCAATCGATCATGAAGAATGATGTTTGGGATGTTGTCCCAAGACCAAAAGGGAAGTCAGTTGTAACTTCCAAATGGATCTAGAAGATCAAACATGCTGGAAACGGTAGCATTGAAAAATATAAGGCTAGATTTGTAGCTCGAGGTTTCTCTCAGAAAGAGAGAATAGACTATGAAGAAATCTTTGCACCTGTAGCCAGATACACTTCCATCAAATTAGTACTTGCTCTAGCTGTAGTGATGAAATGGAAGATACACCAAATGGATGTCAAGACTGCTTTCTTGAATGGTGTAGTGGAAGAGGAAGTGTATGTAGAACAACCACTCGATTTTGAGACACATGATAGGAAGTCTCATGTATGCAGATTGAAGAAATCCCTGTACAGTTTGAAATAGGCACCGAGGACATGGTACAGCATAATTGATAGCTTTCTATTGAGTTTGGGCTTTACCAAGAGTAAAGCAGATTCCAACCTTTAATACAAGGTTGAAGATTGCAACCCAGTGATGCTTCTACTATATGTAGATGATCTGTTTGTGACAGGTATGGATGGGTTGATTACTAATATGAAGAGAAATATTGATGCCGAGTTCGAGATGAAGGACTTGGGTATGATGCATTACTTTCTAGGTATGGAGGTGTGGCAGAGTATGGATGGAATCTTCCTTGGACAAGGGAAGTATGTAGTAGAGATCCTGAAGAGGTTTGGGATGATGAACTGCAAGACTATGGCCACACCTATGGCATCAAACCTGAAGCTATTGAGTGATGCTTCTTTAGAGTCAGTTGATGCTATGATGTATCATCAGATGATTGGGTCATTGATGTACCTGATGAACACAAGACCAAACATTTGATTTGCTGTGAACACCTTGAGCTAGTTCTTGACAGATCCGAGAAATGTTCACTTGATTGTTGCAAAGCATATTCTGAGGTACCTGACAAGTACAGTTAATTATGGGCTCAATTACGATGTGAATCAAAATATTAACCTAAAGGGTTATGTCGATTCAGATTGGGTAGGTAGTGCCATCGATAGGAAGAGAACTTTAGGGTGTTGCTTCAGTATGGGATCAAGTGTGATCTCTTGGTTTAGCAGGAAGCAATCCTGTGTGGCACTGAGTACAGCTGAAGCAGAGTATGTCATAGCTTGTTCAGCTAGTTGTGAGGTAGTATGGCTGAAGAAGCTACTGTCTGATTTATTTAATCTCTAGATGGATGCTACTTGTATACATTGTGACAACCAGAGTTGTGTGAAGTTGTCAGAGAATCCAGTGTTTCATGACAAGTCGAAGCACATCGAGATCAAGTATCACTATATCAGCTATATGGTGCAGAGAGGAGAAGTGAATCTCTGGTATGTTGCGATGGAGGAATAGATAGCTGATGTGTTGACAAATCCATTGGCCAGAGTGAAGTTTGAGTACTTCAAGGAGAAGCTTGGTGTTATCCAGATCAAGGTTTCCTCCAAGGGAAAGTGATGATTCCCAAAGCCATTCTGACGAGCAGGTCAGATGTAAGGGCTGAGCCATTCTGTCATGGTGAGAGGATTCATTTCCTTCCATGTCAGATATGAGTGTTGGCCATTATGTTGAGTAGGATAGATGTAAGGGAAACTACCACTATTCGGGAGATTGGAGGCACCTAGTCCGTTACTAGGTAGCTTATTCTAGGACTGGGGGTCGTTCTGACAAGGGTGGAGGATTTGGTTCCTTCCAGGTCAGATGTGAGTGCATGCCATTCTATCATGGTGAGAGGATTCAGTTCCTTCCATGTCAGATGTAAGTGCAGTACATTCTGTCATGGTGAGAGGATTCAGTTCCTTCCATGTCAGATGTAAGTGTGGGCCATTCTGTCATGGTGAGAGGATTCAGTTCCTTCCATGTTAGATGTAAGGGTGGGACATTCTATCATGGTGAGAGGATTTAGTTTCTTCCATGATAGATGTGAGTGTGGGGCCTTTCTGATGTGATTGTAGGTCACTACATGATCAGATGTGAGTGTTGGGCATGCCTTTCTGATGAGTAGGTTAGATGTAAGTGCTAGGCATGCCTTTCTAATGAGTAGGTCAGATGTAAGTGCTGGGAAAATACCTACCTGATGGCTGGGCCTACAACCAACATGAAAGAAGGTTGGCTCTGTAGAACTTCCTATGATAAGATATCACACATGATGATGACCAAATGAGATCCAGATCGACCATGATCTAGATCCAGTTATGATGACTCTGAGAGATCCAAATCGAGTGATGATCCAGATCCAACAGTGATGATCCAGATCGAGTGATGATCCAGATCCAACAGTGATCATCTAGATCGAGTGATGATCCAGCTCCAGTCCGGTGATGATGATCCAGATCAAGTGATGATCCAGATGTAGTGATGATCCAGATCGAGTGATGATCCAGATCCAGTCCAGTGATGATGATCTAGATCGAATGATGATCCAGATCCAGTGATGATGATCCAAATCGAGAGATGATCCAGATTCAAAGAATGAATATGACTTGAAGACGAAGATGACTTGAAGACTCAAAAGACTCAAGATGCAGATGATGAGATGATCCAGTTGATACAGAGAAGAAGACCAGTGCTGAAAATTGTGTCGAAAGAATACCTTCTTGTTAAGAGGGAGTGTTGATGTATTTGTAACTTCAGAATGTATCCATCTATGTATCTTATGTATTGTAACCCAATGTTTATTCCAAGATGTATCTATTATGTAATTTAGTCATGTTGTCATGCCTTGATGTTCTAATCGAGAGAATCATTAATGTAAACGAATCATGTCAAGTCATAGTGGGTAACCCTCTGATTGTGTAAGGGTTAAAGTCCCCACAGTTCTAGGGCACTAGGGTTATTAGACTCTCCTAGTAGAGGTCGGCCCTAGTAGGGTTTTAGTCATGTTGGGATTTGTATAATTAGAGAGTTGGGGTCTCTATTTAGCACACATCACTCACACAGTCAAGTTTAGCGCATAGTTGAGGAAGGAGAAGACACTAGGGCTAGAAAAGAAGAAGATTACTGATGTCACGAGTGCATCTTACTGTTTTGGGGTTTTACATCTTGTGTTGATTCTATCTCTGAGGAAGTTGTGTGGTTTTCTCCATTTATGGTTTCCCAAATGAAAAACACTATGTTCATTATCTCTTGGGTTTGATTGTTGTACTTATTGTTCTCTCAGTAAAGATCCTAACATAATGCTAGCTTAATGTTGAAAAACTAACATAGAAGGGAGCCCTTCCTATCCCTGTAGCAAGGAGAAATCCCTGCTACACCACATATATAATAATATCCATGAGTGGAGAAGGTGGAGAAGGCTTATTAAGGCCCCTATTCCAGATTAGTTATTAGTTGATTGGTTTACCAAATCTTTGTTGCCTCCAATTGCCCGAGATGTGGCTATGAGTGGTGTCATTACTGAAGAGCAACCATTAGTCAATCCCAGTATCTAGACTTGGTCTATTCCCAGTCTATAATTATTTATGACTTGATTCCTCAAGCTCCTCACCCAAGCACCGATCCTGCAAAGCCACCAACAAAAGTACATGTTTATGGGATTGTTGATTCATTCTAGTCCTCATCAGCAGTGAAAACTTCCAAGCAACCCCAGACTACCACCCCTATTCCTTTGACTCCTAAGCTTTCTGCTAAGGTCGATTCTACTCAAAGTACTCAAAACTCATGTAATAATAAAAATAAGGGTAAAAATAAGAATAAAAAACCTGGAAACCAATAGGAGAATCCAAGACCAACCAACAATGATAATGATAAAGGGAAAATAAAAGAAAAATATCCATGTCTGCTATGCGGAGGTGACCATTTCACAAAAGAGTGTCCTCGTTAGGATGAAATCACCCAATTTTTCAAAATATATCCCACACCCGCAGTTCTTACGGATCCTTTTCCCTCTCAACAACAACTGATAGACCACATGTCTAATCAGGGAAACTCTAGTTTGTCAGAGGAAATTCATATGATGTCCTCAGATTCCATTAGTCTGCAAACTCAGAGTCAGAATTATGACAAACTAGCATATAAGAAAGAATACCATTCTTCTTCAAGGAAATCTCCCTCTACTGGTTCTCCAGAATCCTCATCTACTATCCCCTTAACCATCGAGAATCCTACTCTCGACATGATTTTGCGTCCACCCAACAGTACTCTTAGGAACGTTGTTTTTAACCCTAATTCTCAAGCTGCTCAATTTTATAATGTAGTTGAATATCTCTCCCAGGCACCTTGTGCAATGTCTACCTTAGAAGTACTCCAAATTTGTCCTATACAATGCAAAAATCTATTAACGGTGTTAGGAGCTTTAGACCTGGATAATACTAATTTGATTCATTTCAATATTGGGAACTATAAGTCTAGGCTACCTCGTAAACTTGCTTTTCAAATCATTACAAAAGTAGTTGGAAAGAAGGTTTTTAGAACGGTCCTAGATGAAGCTTCGACCTCGGTTTTGTCTCTGTCTTGCTGGAAAGCTCTCGGCTCTCCCGAGCTTGTAAAATCACCTATGACTCTGAAAGCCTTTCATGGATAAGTTTTCTAGCCCCATGGTCTCAAATCAGCCCTCGCAGTCAATATTGGGGGGGAAAATGTTTCTATTCAAGTAGAACTAGTAGATGCCCCATTAGATTACAACCTCTTTCTAGGAAGAAAATGGTTTTATGCCATGACTGCTGTTGCTTCGACAGTATTCCAAACAGTCCAATTTCCACATCTAGGGAGAATTGTCACCATTGACTAGATTGATTTCTGTCTGTTGAATGTTACTACCTCTACAACTAATAACATCCCTATGTTAGGCCAGTCCCCTCCTCCTTACCAGTCGATTGGGGTAGGCATGTTGAAGGATTCATCCCTTATGGGGATTTTTCCATCCACTCCTCCTAAGATGAACACCATGATAGTCCATATGATTACATAATTTGACCATGATCCTAAGGAAAAACAAGATATTGAGTCCACCTCATTAAGTCCACACGAAGCAATGTATGACACCATTCAAACCCTTTTCAATGATCACACTGATGACCTTCATCTAGTGGCTTAATATCCTTACCACTTACCTTACTGGTTATAATCATCTCTTCCTGTTCTAGATTATCTCTCTGAGACTTTTCCTTTCGACGAGTCCATTATGGAGATCATGAGTATGGATGAGTCCATTTGGGTGGATCACCATCATAGATCCATGTTCCTTCCCAACACTAGTTTGGTTAACCATGATTATGCATCCCTGTTTCCTACTGATATTGTCAACGTACCCAAAAATCCCATATTGTTGCAAGAAATAGATTCTGAAGGAAACCTTTGCAACATTACTCACATGAATCCGATTGACATATTGGCCAAGCCTGGTACCATCAAGCATGTTCATGTTGGGCAGAATTGCTCGGCAGATGAATCTGAAGCATATAAGGCACTTTTCAAAGAATTTTGTGATATTTTTTCCTGGTCCTATGAATAAATGCCAGGGATTGACCCATCCATTGTGGCCCACGAGATTAAAACCTATCCCATGACTAAACCTATCAGGAAAAAACTAAGGCAAGTCCATCCATGGAAGGCCACGGCTATTAAAGCTGAAATAGAGAAACTTCTCAAAGCCAGGTTTATTTATCCCATACCCCTGATGGAATGGGTATCGAACGTTGTCCTTGTCAATAAAAATTAGGGAACCATTAGAGTTTGTATCGACTTTAGGGATTTGAATAAAGCTTGTCTCAAGGACAACTTTCCTACTCCACACATCGATCAAATTATAGACAACTGTGCTGGAAGTGTCATATTTTCATTCATGGATGACTTCTCTGGCTATAATCAGATTGAGATATTACCCATCGATTAACAGAAGATGGAATTCATTTTCCCATGGGGAACCTTTGCATATAAGAAGTTACCTTTTGGCTTGAAAAATGTTGGAGCTACATTCCAGTGTGCGATGTCCTATGCATTTCATGATATTAAACATATTGTTGAACTGTACCTTGACAACCTCCCTACTCATTCACAACGACGGGAAGACCACCCTGGTAATCTTAGAGACATTTTCTTAAGATGCTGTCATTATAATATACGGCTCAATCCACGTAAATGTGTTTTCTATAGTGAGACAGGATGTCTGTTAGGCTTTGTGGTCTCTAAGGATGGCATCTAGATAGAACCCTTGAAAATTTACACCATTTTAGCTCTACCAACCCCAACTAATCTCCTTGAACTTCAAAGTTTGCAAGGGAAGGAAAAATTTCTCCATTGTTTCGTGTGCAATTTCGCAGAGAAAATGCACAGTTATATGCATATCCTTAAAAAGGACACCCTGTTCTTTTGGGATGACCAAGCCCAACTTTCCTTTGATAATATCAAATACACTCTAACTCATTCACCGATGATACACCCCCCAGATTATTCAAAGGAATTTCTCTTATATATTGCTGCCTCTGCTACTACCATTGATATCATTTTGGTGCAGGAAAATCCCAACGTTCAGGAGCATGTGGTTTACTATGTGAGTAAGAATCTTATGGATTCTGAAACCTGATATTCATGTGTGGAGAAGTTATCATTGGCCACGGTCATTGCTGTACAAAAATTTTGTCACTACATTTTCCTCCGCACAACCACTGTATTGGCAGACCAGAACCATATGCATTACATCTTGACTTGTCAGGTGCTCGAGGGAAAGTACTCCTGATGGATAGTCATACTACACGAGTTTGATCTAGAATTTTCCAAATCCACATCAGATAAATCCTTGGTCTTTTCCAAGCTCATGTGTGATCTTCCATGTGCTTTGACAGAATCTGAGCCTAGTGATTCAATTCTAGATGAATTCCTATTCCTGATAAGCACTACTGATCCATGGTATGGAGATTTGCTAATTTATCTCCAAATAGAATGATTTAAGCCACATCTATCCCATGACGATTGCTGCCATATCCGTCACCACATGAAATACTACCTCATCCTGAATGATACCTTGTATAGACATGGGATTTATTCTATTCTCTGGCGATGCCTCACTCATGAGGAGGTTGAACATCCGTTGAATGATTTCCACTCTAGAGCATGTGGTGGTCATTTTTCTGGGATGGCTACAGCCTAGAAAATCCTTCGCGCTGGATATTTCTAGCCATCAGTCTTTAAAGACTATCATGAGGCTGTTAAGAAATTCCCACCTTGTCAACATTTTTATCCAAAAAAATGCACTCATCCTGCTTCGCTACACCCCGTCATTGTCGTTGGCCCATTTTCCAAATGGGGGATTGATTTTATGCATTGTAAGCCTACTTCAGCTGGGGGGCATGGTTACATCATCGTAGCCATTGACTATTTTGCAAAATAGGCTAAGGCCATGCCTACATATGTTGAAGATGGTAAGACTGTCGCTCTCTTCCTATTCAATCATATCATACCTATATTTGGAGTCCTACAGTCCATTGTTACTAATCACAGATCACATTTTCGTAATCAAATGTTGGAGGAACTGAGTGCCAAGCTAGGTTTTTTCCATGAAAACTCTATGCCATATTATCCACAACCTAATGGTCAGGTAGAGGCCATTAACAAAGTTTTGAAAACTATGCTTCATTGGATGGTTGGAGATCATAAATCCAACTGGCACCACATTCTTTTCTCTACCCTTTGGGCTTATAAGACTTCGGTGAAAACAGCTACTGCTTTCACGCCTTTCTAGCTTATCTATGGAATCGAAGTTGTCTTACTGATTTAATGTCAGATTCCATCCTTAAAACTTGCCATCAAACTTCTCCCAGACACTTCCATAGAGGAAGTGAGATTTTTGTACTTGAACAACCTTGACGAGACTCGGAGAGATGCTGCATTGGATAATGAGGCACTTAAGAAATGCGTCAAGGCGCAGTATGATAAATCCATTCAACCTCATTCCTTTAACAAGGGTGACCTAGTTTTGACGTATGACAAGAGATATGACAAACTAGGGCAAGGAAAGTTCGAGTCCATGTGGTATGGTCCTTTCGTCATTTCTAAAGATTTAGAGAAAGGGGCCTATGAGCTCATTGACTAATATGGAAACCCTTTAGGGAAACCTCGCAATGGGTTGTACCTAAAGAGGTACTATGCCTAGGTCTTTCTTGGATAGTATATTGTATATATGTATATTTCTTGACTTTCAGTGTGCTTTTAGTATTTTCAATATGGTTTTGAGTTTAGTGTCCACATTTGTTTATACCATGTTTTGGTTATGTAGAGCAGATGGATTTCTATGGCTTCGCTGATGGTGTTTGCTGCCACACCTTAAATCTCGCCTTAGCTTCTTGGGTCCTCTATTCCCCAGCTGAATATTTGGTCAGTTCAGGAGTGGTTTGTATTGGTCCCGCTACCAACAATATCACCGAGTATCGAGCAGTCATAGGTCTTCTGACTCAAGCTGCCTCCCAATATGTTCGCAATTTGGTAGTCTTGAGGGACTTGCAACTCATGGTTTGTCATCTAAACCATGTTTATACCATTAGGAACCCTGTACTTATCCACCTCTTTCAGAGAGTACGCTTGTTAGAAATGTCATTTGAAACCATCATTTATAGGCACAATCCTAGGGAACATAATGTAGTTGCTGACTCATTAGCTAACTACATCCTAGATTGGCATATCTCCCACTCATGACATTGAAATCAAACATGGTTCATTGTAAATAAACAATTAAAGACACATAAGACTCATGTAAAATACATCTACCATTTGAGACATATAGACACTAGGTAAAATTATGCATATATATATATATATATATATATATATATATATGAACATGTTTACAAAAAATAGGTCATGAGACCTCATCTGAAGCACGTAGGCTTTTAGGAAAAAATCACCATACAAAATCCTGAAGCTATCAGCTTTCAGTAGATATCTCATGCATATAAATTCTAGTGATTCTCGTGGTAGCACATCACTACCCGGGCTACTCTATGTAGCAATCTACTAAATCGACCCGATACTCCTACTGTAGGTCTCTGATACCTCAAAGGGAGGTCATCAATGGAAGAATCAAGGATTTCTAAGGTCAAATTGTCCAGTTTTTCCTATAACTCCCCAATCACATCATCGCCCTACAGTACAAAGTGGGCTCCAGCTCATCTATCCAATGGGGAAGCTCCCACAGGTCGTGCCACTCCAACGTCTGCATGAAAATATTCAAGTCTCGTTACTTGACATAAAAAATATAAAACATTGAAAAACATAAAAACACTATGTCCATTTTAGGGTTTCTTGCTTCTTACTGAGGTCACCCCACTATCCACTAGGTGGGAGCGGTAAGTTAGGGTCTTTGCTGAAGTCTATACCCGCATAATCATAATCCTCCACCATGAGGATCTAATCTCTCAGCCATTGGAAGAATGGGTCACCGAACTTCACCTTCCCCCTGCTCGCTCCAGTATGGGCCATAATCCAAACCCACCTCTGCATGCGTGGGTCCCACACTCTTGCTCTGTAAAGACCACATGGGGTCTCATCTGTGGTACCCGCTCAAAGAAGAAGCAGGCTACAATGGAACCAAAACCGAACTGCTTCAGTTCCCCCACCTAACACTTATTCAATTTATCCTTGAATATCAAAATCAGGGCTTCTGCCCAGTCGAATACTGTAGGTGCCATGGCCTCTATGGCATAGAGCATGTGTGCCCTAGAAGCCTGGTGCACTCCCTAGCTTCCCACCACTCTCTGCATTGTAAACAAGATATTTCATAGAGGTTCGTCCATCCTTGATGGATATTTTCTTCCCCGATGTCCTCCTCCCTAGGATACAGTGATGGTCTATCAACTCTTGTGTGTTAATATCCCCTCCTTGGGAACCTGTCAGCGAGATGGGGGAACCACGTCTCAAAATTCCAATCAAGAAGTAGATATCATCTACCTCTACTATCAGAATATGAGCCCCAACCTCAAATTGTTGCTGCTCTAGATTCCACATCCAGAGTATGTGCTCTAGCAACCACTCGTGTGATACCATACTAGGAGTCCAGAAGAATTTTAGGAGTCCACAGTCTCGTAATGTGGCTATGCAACCTGCATTTATTTTCGCGAAAGTGTCATCATTATCATGTTGTCTTTCCTTCCATATCACCATTTTTTATCAGGCACCCAGGACATGGTATGCTAGAATTGATGGCTTTCTATCTAGTTTGGGCTTTACCAAAAGTAAAGTAGATTCCAACCTTTACTACAAGGTTGAAGATGGAAACCCAATGATACTCCTACTATGTGTAGATGATCTGTTTGTAATAGGTATGGATGGGTTGATTGCTGATACGAAGAGGAAGCTTGCTGCTGAGTTCGAAATGAAGGACTTGGGTATGATACACTATTTTCTAGGCATGGAGGTGTGGCAGAATATGGATGGAATATCCCTCGGACAAGGGAAGTATGCAGTAGAGATCCTAAAGAGGTTCAGGATGATGGACTGCAAGGCCATGACCACACCTATGGCATCAAACTTGAAGCTATTGAGTGATGCTTCATTAGAAGTGGTTGATGCTATGATGTATCATCACATGATTGGGTCCTTGATGTACCTAACGAACACAAGACTAGATATTTGCTTTGATATGAACACCTTGAGCCAGTTCCTGACAGATTCGAGACATGTTCACTTGATTGCTGCAAGCATATTCTGAGGTACCTGAGGGGTACAATTGATTTTGGTCTCAAGTATGAGGTGAATCAAAAGATTAACCTATAGGGTTATGTTGATTCATATTGGGTGGGAAATGCCATCAATAGGAAGAGCATTTTAGGGTGTTGCTTTAGTATGGGATCAGGTGTGATCTCTTAGTTTAGCAGGAAGCAATCCTATGTGGCACTGAGTATAGATGAAGTAGAGTATGTCGCAGCTTGTTCAATTAGTTGTGAGGTAGTATGGATGAGGAAGATACTATCTAATTTATTTGATCTCCAGTTGGATGCTACTTGTATATATTGCGACAACCAGAGTTGTGTGAATTTGTTGGAGAACCCGGTGTTACATGACAAGTCAGAGCATATCAAGATCAAGTATCACTATATTAGGGATATGGTGTAGAAAGGAGTAGTGAAGCTCCAGTATGTTGTGATGGATGAACAGATAGCTGATGTGTTGAAAAACCCATTAGCCAAAGTGAAGTTTGAGTACTTCAGGGAGAAGTTTGGTGTTCTCCAGATCCAGGTTCCCTCCAAAGGGAAGTGGTGAGTCTATGAGCCATTCTGACATGGTGAGAGGATTGGTTCCTTCCATGGTCAGATGTAAGGGGTGAGCTATTATGTCATGATGAGAGGATTGGTTCCTTGCATGTCAGATATGAGTGTTGATCCATTCTGATGTGACTGTAGGATTGGTTCCTACATGATCATATATAAGCGTTGAATGCCATTCTGATGTGATTGTAGGATTGGTTCCTACATGATTAGATGTAAGTGAAGAGCCTTTCTGATGTGACTGTAGGACTGGTTCCTACATGATCAGATGTAAGTGTAGAGCTAGTCTGATATGATTGTAGGATTGGTTCCTACATGATCAAATGTAAGTGTAGAGTCATTCTGAGGTGATTCTAGGATTGGTTCCCACATGATCAGATGTAAGTGCAAAGCCCTTTCAACATGTAAGTAGGATTGGTTCCTCGCATGGTCGATTGTAAGTGCTGGGCCTTTTGGACATTGGTTGTCAGATGTGAGTATTGGGCCTTTCTAACAGGGTTGTGGGATGTGTTCGCACATGGTCAGATGTGAGTGTTAGGCGTGCCTTTCTGATGTGATTATAGGATTGGTTCCTACATGATCATATGTAAGTGTTGGACAGGCCATTCTGACTTAGGATCAAATATAAATGTTGGGAAATACCTACATGGAGGCTAGGCTTACAACCAGCATGAAAAAGGGCTGGCTCTGTAGAAATTCCCGTGACTAGAAGAATTAAGAGATAGCACCCATGATGATGATCCAGTAGAGATGTTCTAGAACCAGAGATGATCCAGATCGAGTGATGATCCAGATCCAGTGATGATAATCCAGATTGAGTGATGATCCAGATCCAGATGAAGATGACTTGAAGATGAAAATGACTTGAAGATGACGAGGACTCGATGATGATCCAAATGATACAAAGAAGAAGACTTGTGTTGATAAATTGTGTCGAGAGAATACCTTCCTAGCCAAGAGGGAGTGTTGATGTAATTGTAACTTTGGAATGTATTCACTTGTATTTATTATGTATTGTACCCCGATTTTTATTTCAGAAATTGTTTGTAATGTAATTGAGTCATGTCATGCCCCAATGTTTCGATCAGGAGTTTCTATAATGTAAATAAGTCATGTCAAGTCATTGTGGGTAAACCTCCTATTGATCAAGGGTTAAAGTTCCCGTAGTTGTGGAGCCCTAGGGTTGTTAGAATCACCTAGTGAAGTCGGCCCTAGTGAGTTATTGTCAAGTCAGGAATTAGTATAAATAGAGAGTGATCCTCTCTATTTATCACACACTCACTCACACTCAGTTGTAGCACATAGCTGAGGGAGAAGAAATTGTTGGGGCTAGAAATAAAGAGGCTACTTCTATCGGGAGATCATCTTACTATTTTTGGGTTTTACTTTTGGTGTTGATTCTATCTCTGAGGAAGTTGTGGGGTTTTTTCCATTTATGGTTTCCCCAAGGAAAAACATTGTGTTCATTATCTCTTGTGTTTGATTGTTGTGCTTGTTATTCTCTCAGTTAAATATCCTAATATAATGCTAACCTAAATTTTAAAAATCTAACAATTGTAGCATCTTCTCCAAAATCAGCCATCTCATCGGTTGTTGAGATGGTTCCCTCATGAATAGTAACTAAAGGTTCAGGACGGGAAGTTTTAGGAATGGGGATTTCCATATTAAGAGATGGAATAATGGTGGAAGATGTGGGGATAATGGATGCAAGGGATGGAGGAGTGGAAGTGGGGGGCATATATAATAGATTCAGGGGGAGAAGTTGTGGGGATCGGAAAAGTATCAAGTTTTGGTGAGGTCAAAAGAATAGATGGAGTGGAAAAAGGAATATAAGTAGGCATATTTTGTGATACCAAGGACATACCATTGGTAGCAAAAAGAATATGTGATAAATTAATTTGAGAAAAAAAAATGTTGTGGAAATCAAGAATTAAAAAAATTCTCACATAACTGGTTGTTTATGGCAGGTGAGGGCATCATAGTGAAAACATTATCAGAACAAACAAACGTGGAAGGGGAATTTTCCTCCTCAATATCACTATGGATATCCTGAAATTAAACATTGGCTGAGGGTAGTGGATCCACCTACTGAATTGGTTGAACTTGCAGAACTTGTTGCTATGGTTTCTCTACCCCTTAGACAACTTGTGGAGGAGGTTCAAGTATTTCTAGCTACAATTGCACTTGTGGAACGTTCTCTTGGACCTTCTACTTCGTTGTTGGTTGTTCTTTCATTGTTTCCTATGCTTGCACCTATGGGTTAAGATTTTCCAAACCCTTCTTAAACTATGCTGCTCTGTGCAACTTCGACTGTAGAGGAAGGTTGTGTCCTTTTAGGACCTTTAAGTACAACCTTACCCTTATATTTTGATTTCTCAGTAGGGATAGTGGAAGAGTTGGCTAATGCTTCTTTAACCTCCTTTCCTTAATTATGTTTATGTAGATTCTCTTCCATTATTAATAGGAGCTTTCTGAAATGTAGTGCAGTGGTTTTCAAATCCATTTGGTATTGAAACATGGGATTCTTCTCTAGAGGAGAGGAGACCCTGCTTACCACCTCTGAGAAATCAATGCCACCTTTGTATACAAAATCATCAGGGATATCCTGATGGACATATGCAATCTTAGTGTGTTCCTGCACAAAATGGTTTGCCAATAAACCCTTGGGGTCATTCATTATTTTTTATGACTCTCCAAGATTTATTTAATCTATGGATTTTCTCAAGATAGAAGCATGGGTGAAATTTTTTTAAGTAAAAAATCCTAGGTTCAATGGAAAATTAGTTCAACACTTCCTTTTACCTACCGCTATCTTCAAGTAGACCCCATCAACTACAGTTTGGAATGAAATCTCCTGAAGGACCATTCTATCTAGGACTATTCTCGGTCGCAGATGCACTATGTTTCTTCCCCAAATGTGACTGTAGGAAAATTATTCCCCTACATACCAATTTCCCATTAGAGAAATCAATGCTCTAGCCGTGTCTAAGAAAGTGGGAGAATCCCCTCTAAAAATCACTTGATACATTTACCCTATGAAGTTGTCACATATTTCATAAATCCAAGGAACAAAGTTTTCCTCCCACATATCTAAATAGTAAATATGGACCAAAGGAGAATTTCTATTGCATTTCCATCCCATCGTGAGGAATCTAGAATTTGAACAGAAAACATCCATGATGTACCCTGATAGATAGAAGTTTGGCTTTCTAGGTGCCGATTTCTTTTGGTAATTTTCAATTGCTTCTTTCAGCACAATTTACATGACCTGTTCCCAATTGAAGGAGACACCTATAATCAAAATATGATGAGATAAATAGGAGATCATTTAGATTTGAATTCTGTGCAGTTGGGAATCCCATATAACTAACAAAACATGGCTGCACGTAGGGAAATTGAATCCCTAAACCAGGAAATGGGATGCACTTTGTTTGCTTTGGGGAAAAACTATGTAGGGTTGTCCATCCAAGACTTTAGTACTTCCTTGGAGTCAAATTGGGTCATGGTTGCATTGAGAAATTGGACAGTTAGAAGCTATTATGGAGGCTTAAGACCATATTCTCTTACGAAGACATATAGGTGAAAAAAGGTTATTGGCTTCCAATGTGGTCTTCGAAAGACCGTTCCTTAGGGATCACATGGTTAAGTGCCCACTTGGCCATGTATGTGTATGGAATGAAATATGGTCTTACTGCAATGCAATAGAGCTGCGAACTGTTAATTTTACAATTTGTTGGTTGGTCATGCATGATAGAAAAGAGGCCATCATTGTTAAATATGGCGTAAATTCTGGACTAGTCTAGATGGAGGGTTTTAGACACTCATCTTATGGTATCAGTGAAAATTCCAGCATTTGGGTCCTTTCTCTTTTGCTCATTTAGAGCAGTCTTGGATGTGGTGTTTCTAGACATAGTGGTAGACTTGGGAGAAACTTCTAATACAAATTTGGAAACAATAATTAAATTTTACCATAGTAAAAGTAACATAAACAAGCTGCTGAGATTAGAAACTTGCTGGTGGATAGCTTGGCAATTGGAGAACTTGTGCAATTCAATAAGAAAATTGCAGTAAATATCATAAGCATGGTGAAAAATTGCGAGTGAAAATGGTAAAGAATTCATAAATTCAAACGATTTAAATAATCCAGGGTTCAATGACAGAATAGATCTCGACCATGGATTTCGAGAAAATGGATGATTAAGATTGAGGAGGGAAACAAAAATGTGGAAATAAATTGAATCAAAACTTTTGGTCTTATGATTTGTGCAATCCACAATTCTAATTGCTGGTTGCAGAATGTGGACTGAGATTCGAAACTAGAAAAGTCTTTTTTAATCTTTCACAATTTGCAATCCGCAAAGATTTGCCGGTTGTGTATTGTGGGATGAAAATGTTGCAAGATTTATTTTTATTGAGTTTCTTCTTTCCGCAATCCACATTGTGGAATGCGGAAGCTAGAAGCGAAAAGATAATATTTTATTTACAAAAGGTTTTCTGCTATCTACAATCTGCATTGTAGGTTGCAGGTTGTAGAAATACAAGTTTATATCAAATCAAGAAAATTCAAATATCCACAATACGCAATTGCGGGGAAATGGATTTCCAAAAGCCCCTCAAAAAAGGACTTCCGCAATCCTCTATGCAGTTGTGAAATACGGTTTGTGGAAACAAAAAACATATTAAAGAAAAGGGTATTTCCACAATCCCCAAAACCCAAAAAAAACAAGGTTTCTTAAAGGAAATTTTATTAAAATAAAACACAGTACCTACATTGAATATGAAAAAAAATCCCATAACAATATCATGGCTTTCAAAGCTAATTTTAATGAATGAATGGGGATCCCATTTTAAGCTATTAAAATGGGATCTGTTGTTGCTAGTAACATACCTGCAAGATGCAATTCTGAGGACCAAGTATCCTCTCATACCTCATATGCCTATGAAATGGCATAATCAAAGACCTCTAGTGAGGGAAATTCCTGCCCTTGGCAAGAAATATTAATCCTACAAGGATCAGGATGTTGGGACGCGTACCCTAAGGATTATTAGTTTTGGTAACTCCGTGGTTGTTTGTAAGCGGAGTTACGGGTCAAAATAGTCTTAGGGGTGTCGAGGTAAGTCAGAACCCCTTTTTGTAATAAACCCATGGTTTAAATCTAGGGTTTAGGGTTTTGGGTGCCCATGGTTTGAAGCCATGGTTTTGTAATAGCGCGATGCATAAATAGGCATTTTTGTAAATAAGAAAAGTTAGGCTTTTTGATGTAAAGAAAGAAAGGCGAAGCTAAGGCTGATTGTGTAAGGAAAGGTTAAGTCCCGACTGTGTGCGTGGACAACCTCTGCAGCTGTGTGCGCAGAGGGTTTTTGTAAGAAGATTAAGGAAAGATCTACAGTTGTGTGTGTAGAGGCCTACTGCTGTGTGCACGGCTTTTAAGGACTGAAGGAATCCGCAGCTGAGTGCACGGATCAAACTGTGGTTTTGTAGCAAGTTGAATAAAACACAGTTTGGTGGACGTAGCCCCTAAACTGGGGGTGAACCACGTTATATTTGGTGTTGTGGTTTCTTGTGTTGTTTCTCTTTCTGCTATCTTTTATGCATTAATAACTGTATACATTTGATAAATTAGATCACTGCTAATAACAAGCTTCGCTGTGAATTCCCTGTAGTGGGTTAAGCAAGTCACGGTTGTTTATCTATCTGCGAAGTTGTATATGAGTGAATGATAAAGCTATGTAATCATTGATTAATAAGTTTATTAAAGGCTAAGGTATAGTAATATCCCTCTCTACTTGCGGAAACCTGATTCTGCGGCACCCCATAGCTGTTTCAGGTGAGACTGCAACCTGCGCACAGGTTGTTGCCGAAAGGGCCAACACTGTGGGTCTTTTGTTGGTGCGACATAAAAGTATTAAACCCAGGTCTGCCCTATTGCCCAACAAATTGGTTCCGTTGCCGGTTGAACTCAGTATCTGCTCAAGAGGGGTTTACGTCGTACCTCGAGGGCTATGTTCTGGAGGTCCTCTATGACGAAAATCGGTGATTGGTTTGCTGAGACTTATCTAGAATTCGCGCACCAAGAGAATACAAATCCGTGTTGTAGCGCACGTGAATTTTTACAAAGGTATGTTTTTTGTGATGCTTATGACATTTTCTTTGGTAGTATCCACATAGAGTTGCACCAGTGGTTGTCTAGGTTAACATAGAAAAGGACGAACTTCCAAGCTCGACGGGTTCCCACGTGGACCTCCGCAAGGGTCAATCTAGTGCAACACGTGAACAACAAGGTATCCCGTGCTGTTGATTTCTGGACGACGCGAACATTGGAAGCCTTCGTGATAGAGTTTTCCATTGCCACAAGTACCTCCTTCAATGAAGCTAAATGGCAGTTCTTCAAAGGCCACCATGGTAAGTTTTTGAATTCATTCATCTTGAGGATTAAAATACTATTGGCTAAAAAGGGTATATTGTTGTTTGAATTAGATTGCTAGCTTAGTAGTACTAACATATGCTTGCAAGTGATAATACCTTCGACGAGCAAAGTGGTTTGTTGCGAAGTGGAACAAGGTACAAGAGAAATTTTGACTCCTATTCCTTAGGTTAGGCTACTGCGTCTTCCCCTGTACATCTTGAAGAGTCGGACTCTGAAGAAAACCCTTCAGTTGGAAACCCTCTGGTCACCCCGCAGCGAAGTTCTGTTACCCCTGAAACTCCGTCACAGTCTGACAGTCAACCAAGTTCATGTATTCCGGCCACAGGTCAATCTGCCCCTATAAACCCCCTCCCATCGACATCTTTTCCCCCTCCCAACCCTCCCAGAACCGCCATGGCCCACCTAGATGATGACATCAAGTTGCCCTTCTTCAAAGGCACGGGATTTGAAGACCCCAAATAGTTCTGGTTTTTATGTGAAGCAGTATGGAATGCGAAGAACATTACAGACCTGGATGTGAGAACCGCGCAGCTCATTACTTCTTTCCGGGACCGGGATTTGACCTGGTTCATGAAATTCTCCAGTACTTAGCACCCTACTTTAGATGAGATTAAGGAATCCATCACCAAAGAATTTAAGAAGCCTAAATCAGAATCGTAGAACATCACTGAACTAAAAGAGATTCAATAGCGGCGCAGCGAATCCATGTGGGACTTTGACCAGAGATTCAAAGTTCTATTAGACCAAGTCAGCTTTACCATTAGTCCTGCACAGCACAAGGAATGGTTTATTGCAGCATTACTTCCACATATTAGAACTCCGCTCATGCAACAGAAGGTTGCTGACCAGCAAGAGGCTCTGGAAATTGCAATGAAGCTAGAGACCGCCCCCATCGGAGATGATTCTGGTATTGCTCAAATCCAAGCGCAGCTAGCAGCAATGGCCCTGGAGCTTCGCGATATGAAGAAAGCTAAAACCAGTCGAGAGGAGATATGGTGTACGCAATGTCAGACAGAAGGTCACGATAGGGACCAGTGCCCCATGGTCAGAACTTACCTAAATACAGGTGCGCCAAACCAATTCAACCCCGGTGTTCTATATTGTGAGATTTGTCGAACCACTGGCCAACATCGCCCTGAAAACTACCATCTTCTCCAGAGATATGTTCAAGTTCCCAAGAACCCCTACTGCAAGTTCTGTAAGTCAGTGGGGAATAATGAAGAGGAGTGTCGTAGCTATGACCTCATGAAAGAGCACATCTCTGACATCTACCGAGTGCAAAATGAAGCCCAGAATAATGATGGCTATGGTTACCGTGGCGGTGCCTCTGGAAGAGGTGCCTTTGGAGGTCGCGGCCGTGGTGGTATGACCGGAAGAGGTAGAGGCTAGGTTGTGTGTTACAATTGTAACCAAGCTGGCCATTTTGCTCGCGACTATCAGAACCCCACCATAACCTGTCGGTATTGCCGCGCAGTCAACCTTGTGATTGAACAGTGCCCCCAGCTCATAGCCAAGATTAAGGAAGACAGTAGTGGCCCTACCAAGAGTATTCAGTTGATTTCTGTTGAGTAGAGACCAGTCGCAGCCATCAATGTGGTCACCCAGAGTGGAGCTACGACGCACATGTAGAATACGCAGAAACAACCTATCGATGTGTACGTGCATAAGGCCTCCGAGAAAGACTAAGCACTAGGCAGTACCTTCACGGCACCATCAGCAGCAGTACCTGCATGGCAACATCAGCCGTCCTCGCAGCCACACGATGCTTCGACGGATAAAGTAAGTAGACTCCCCTCATTTTTACAGAGTTGTATGAAACTCTTAAGGAATCAGAATGCTTTAAAAGAGCTGCAAAAAGTTCTTGCTGTCACAAACCCTCGGAGAGGATTTGATCAGGAGAAAACTGTTAGTCATGTCCGAAGAACGGGGAGGGAAATGAGATTGAATGTTTAGATAGGGGAATATGATATGAATGATGTCATTTTGGATCTTGGCTCAGAAGTTAATGTCCTTCCCAAGTAGACCTGGGGAAAAATGGGGAAACCTTCCCTAGCTTGGTCACCTATACAACTGAGATTAGCTAACCAGCAAAGGATTGTGCCCCTCGGGAGACTTCTTAGTGTTCCAATAGATATGGATGGGGTAAGTACTCTAGCGGATTTTGAATTTATTGAGATCATTGATGACAGCAACCCTTATCCAGCCCTGTTGGGAATCGAGTGGGCCATGGAAAATGCTGCAATCATCAACCTTAAGAGGCGACAGATGACCTTCGAGGGAAATGGTCTGTGAGTTATCATACCCCTCGACCCATCCTAAGGAGAAATATATATAGAACTGATCAGAGACGAAGGGGAACAGGATACTCTAGACCACATCTACAACATTACAGCCAAGGAAGAAGATTATGTCGAGCCGGATGCTGATGGTGTCATGGAATGGCAATATGATAGCTCCTGCATGTCTGATTCAGACGATGGTCTAGAGAATTGGCAGAATCGATTGTACGAGCTACATGGCCATAGGTGTGCGCAAATCACTAAGTCTCTTAGATGCCTTAATGCCCAGCCCAGAGAGTTGTCTACACATGTTGGGTTGACAGACTCTGGAAAATTTATTACACATTTCTCAGAACAAGTACAACAGTCACAAAGAATGCAGACTCTGGAGACAGCATTAGGAGCTACAGCAGCATGGTGGCCCGATCACAAAAATTCTACTCCCATTTGGGGAGCCTGCCAGAAATTTCTGCGCCTCAGGTTCATCAACCAATTCCAAGAGGTGCCAAGTACATTCCATGGGCAGAGTAGCCCTCAAAACCATTTGAGGCAATGTTATGCAGCATGGGAAAACATGCTTCGTGAGGAGTGGGTGCATAAGTTCATACACAACTTGGAACCTATAGCAAAAAACTGGTATATGGAGGCCGCGCTTCGACACAGAATTGAATATTAAACCAAGGGACAGAACCAAGAGGCCAGTCCATCAAACCTCATAGTCCTGTCGTCGACATTCCCAGGACGGGTCAAAGGGAAATATTGTGCCAAGGGTGCTGGTTGTCACGCAGCTCAAACCATGATTCTGCCGAAGGCCAAAAACACAGTGAGGCTCAAAATCCGACTCTTGGGAAGCAGCCAAATTGGCGGCGATAGTGCTTTAATTACCTTAAATGCCTGTACTAAGAAGATTATCAGAAATCGAGCACCACTTGGACAAGATTTTCGTCAGATTTGGTGCCTTCAATGCACCGTCCTGCCTGATTTGATTGATGGAGTGTATAAGAAGATGCCTAAGTTAGGGAAACTTGTATTCTGCATTTCTTTAAGATTTACGAGTGCACCCATGACAACAGAACAGGAGATTAACGATTTAGTAAGAGAATTTGAACAAGAGGGTCTGATCAGCTTCTCTAATCGGCTGCCTGCTTCTACTCCCTATGAAGAAGCTCACCCAGCACCACCACGGCTGATGCAGACACGGTCTACTAGGAAAAAGTCCAGAACTGAAGTTCACTCCAAGAGAAACCAAGATTGGTAGAGGCAAACAGGGCAACCACTAGTAGATCATCCTATGGATCCCACCAGTTCATCACAGGTCCCAGCCGGGGGTAGGGAGAACATTGCACCACCGCAGCCACCATATTCACAACTTGTTCGACCAGGTGCCGAGCTACCCCATCGAACAAAGCAATTCACGTTAACCACATCCTCGCTGCCACAAGGAGTTCAGCTGATCGTAAGCATGACATGGAAGATCGATCGGCTTAAGTATAGCGATCATGACACAAATGACCATGGAAAGTTTCCACAGTTTGAACCAGCAGAATACTTGCACCGCATCAAATACCCAGATGATAATGTGACACTACTGGAAGTACAACCATGGGCTGCGGGCCTGGACAAAGCTGGCCTACTCAAGATGCTTGATATTCCACATTTCGGTCGCGGCATACATGTGACTGTAGTGGCCAAACAGTTGCTAGAGTTAGTGCATGATGGCTATTTATGGATAGGGGACCAGCAAATTCCTATTGATGCCACACTCATCCATAAGATCACAGGTTTACCAATGGCAGGACCTGATCCGGGAACTGAATTTTCGTCAAAACATGAGGATATAAAGCTTGCGCAAACTATGAAAGAGCGGATTGGCCTGACAAAGGGGAAACGGGGGTATCACACTTCCACGATTCAGGAACAGCACATCCACTTTGCAGCTGAACTCTTAGCCTGCAAACTCATACGGAAATGCAGGCCAACTGAAGTACCTGCTCCGGTTATCCGGATTGCTATGAACTGCACTGAGGGGTATACTTACAATTGGGCCGCATATCTTGCGAAGGAATTCCTGGAGGATGCCCGTGACGCACAGGAAAAAGGTAGACCTTTTCATTATTCCTGGCTATTAATACTTATTGCATTAGTTGGGTGGAAAGAACCCACCGAAGTTCAGTTTGTAGAATTAAACCCAAGCATGCCGGGGGCAGCGAGGTACGCCTCCCTATGGATATCCTCAGATAAGGTATCTTAACAGATGACGAACACTGTGTTCATCTTTTATGCCATGAGTATCCACTATGAGATTGTGCAAACACCATGTCTTACCAATGAGTTGTTCTCTAAATATGAGGGCACTGCGAACTTCAGTGCCGATATACATCATGTTTTCATTCAAGCCCATGTAGATCCACGACACCAATGGTTTAAATTACCTTATGTAGTTACCGAAATAGATATCATGGGTATATTCTAGCACTGGCTGGCTGACTGGTTAAAAGATATAGGAAAAAAACCCTCTATTCCAGTTCCCCCAGCTACTAATATTGGCATAGGTACCAGTCAAGAGCAGCAGCAAAACCCATTAGAAGATAACGAGGACCTAAGTGATTCACAGCTGGATGGTGATGGCCAGGGCAGAGATGATGGATAGGATAAATAGGATGAGGAGTCGATTAAGACCATATCCGATCTTAACCCATCACCCAAGCGCAANTAAGTGATTCACAGCTGGATGGTGATGGCCAGGGCAGAGATGATGGATAGGATAAATAGGATGAGGAGTCGATTAAGACCATATCCGATCTTAACCCATCCCCCAAGCGCAAGTCGCCAGAAGTAGCAGAGGTAAACAAGCCGTAGTCCCGCAAAAAGTCAAAAGCGTCGAAGGACAAAAATATTGAAGAAAAAGCCACTATAACGCTGGATGAGCTGGAGCAAGCTCTAGAAAAATCTACAGGAACGCTTACTGAAAAATTGTCAGAGTTTGCGGCACTACATCTTGCTGGGCTCACAGGTATAGCAAACAGGTTTTCGGAGCTAAAAGAGTTTGCAGCAAAGTCAGCAAACAGTACTGCGACAAGTAGCACTACAGCGCCCATGCAGCAGGATATTAGGCAATGGCCACCCAGAGATCACCGAGGCCAAGTATCAAGCGCAGCTCTGATACTGCCCGAGGAAAATTCCCAGCCCCAGATGAGTATGACGATAGGGCTCGATTATACAAAGATGTCCATGTCAGAATTGCACCTCTGTCAGCTCGCTATTACAAAGGAGATCCATGCACGAGACCAATTGTCCCAACTCCAATTGGAAGACAACATCAAACAAAACAAAATCTTTGCAGCATGACTAGAAGAAGTAGCCCAACAAAAGAAAGATGCTGAACATAAAACAACTACACTGATGCAAGCACTGGACGAGGCATGTCGGAGTCTTTCTGACTCCGACATACAAGGAGAAGAGGAACCAAAACAGAGAATCGCTAAGCTGAGAGACTATGCCCAGCAGTCTCGCAGCGAGATTGAAAGGTTGAAGACAGAACACCAGCACCAGATCACAGAACTTCAATTGTGCATCCCTCCCGAGAATCCACCAGAGGTCCGAGAACAGCGCCATAGGGACATCAAGGCTTCAGCAGCAAAGATATCTGATAATGTGGCCAGCGTTGCAAAACTAATGGAAGACAGCATTGAAGCATGGGCGAACCTACAGGACCATCCAGATATAGGTAAGATCGAGGAAACCATCAAGTTGCACCAGGACGAATTAGATGCAGTCAGAATAGAAATCAAGACGCTGCCACCTATGCAGAAGATGGCTAAAGTGAAGCGCAGGAAGGAACTTCAGCAGGAAATTGAGTCCTGCAGGATGAAGGTAACGCTGCTGGAGAATGTGTTATAGCCACTGGTGGATGAAGCATTGGAATTAAGTAATACTACAGAGAGCCAGCTCAAACTTTTGAAGACCTACGACACTTTTGTGCAGGAACAGGCTGACACAGAATCATCTTTAGTGTTACAGGAATTGGTGGAAAAGGAGAAAGCAACTGACGACATACTACACAACCTCACCAGTCACTTTTAGACTCTCACACAGAAGATTCTCCCACCAGAGCCATCGCAGAGTGTCCCAGGACGGGCCACTAGTGAGTCTTAGGGGCCTGTTGGGACGCGTACCCTAAGGATTATTAGTTTTGGTAACTCCGCGGTTGTTTGTAAGAAGATTTATGGGTCAAAATAGTCTTAGGGGTGTCGAGGTAAGTCAGAACCCCTTTTTGTAATAAACCCATGGTTTAAATCCAGGGTTTAGGGTTTTGGGTGCCCATGGTTTGAAGCCATGGTTTTGTAATAGCGCGATGCATAACTAGGCATTTTTGTAAATAAGAAAAGTTAGGCTTTTTGATGTAAAGAAAGAAAGGCGAAGCTAAGGCTGATTGTGTAAGGAAAGGTTAAGTCCCAGCTGTGTGCGTGGACAACCTCTGCAGCTGTGTGCACAGAGGGTTTTTGTAAGAAGATTAAGGAAAGATCCACATCTGTGTGCGCAGAGGCCTGCTGCTGTGTGCACGGCTTTTAAGGACTGAAGGAATCCACAGCTGAGTGCACGGATCAAACTGTGGTTTTGTAGCAAGTTGAATAAAACACAGTTTGGTGGACATAGCCCCTACATTGGGGGTAAACCATGTTATATTTGGTGTTGTGGTTTCTTGTGTTGTTTCTCTTTCTGCTATCTTTTATGCATTAATAACTGTATACATTTGATAAATTAGATCACTGCTAATAACAAGCTTTGCTGTGAATTCCCTGTAGTGGGTTAAGCAAGTCACAGTTGTTTATCTATCTATGAAGTTGTATATGAGTGAATGATAAAGCTATGTAATCATTGATTAATAAGTTTATTAAAGGCTAAGGTATAGTAATATCCCTCTCTGCTTGCAGAAACCTGATTCTGTGGCACCCCATAACTGTTTCGGGTGAGACTGCAACCTCCGCACAGGTTGTTGCCGAAAGGGCCAACACTGTGGTCTTTTGTTGGTGCGACATAAAAGGATTAAACCCGAGTCTACCCTATTTCCCAAAACAGGCTGAACTGAGGAGGAAAAAGATTTGTTTTTCCTGCCAAGAACCTTGGGTTCCAGGCCACAAGTGTGTGAATGGGAAGGCACACTACATAGAAGTGTTCTCTAAAAGTGATGAGGAGATGTTGGAAGAAGCTAAAATGGTTGATGGTTAATATTAAACAGCTGAAGAAGAGGAGTAGGTCCCTCAAACCAGAAATAAAATTGCAGTACTCAATGGAGTACCCTGGTTCCATACATTGAGGATTAAAGGAGTACTACAAGACCACATAATCAAAATCCTTGTTGATATGGGTGCCACCCACAATTTTATTGATGCATACCTACTGGATAAAATAAAACTTCCATATGAGTCCTTTGAAGGATTCATTGTGGTCATCCTGAGGAACCATACCATGGAACGCAATTGATGGATTCCAAACCTACAGGTGAATCTGGGAGACTACACAGTTAAAGAAATTTTTTATCTTGTCAATGTCGTAGAAACCAACATTGTGTTGGGATTTTAGTGGTTGTACTCTTTGGAGAACACTCTATGAATTACCAAATACCCCGAATAAGTTTCAAATATGCTGAAGGAAAACAAGTAGCTATGAATGGGATGAATACTTACCCAATCCAAGTAATTTCTTCCAATAGTATGAGATCCATTATGAGGCATGGGGACATTGAATGGGTTGTGGAATTATAGATTACCCCTAAGGGAACTACTTCCAAATTTTACTCCCAGTCCAAAGACATAAAAATGTTGTTGCGCAAGCATAAGGGGTTTTTTTAAAACCTTCCACATGGAAGGACACCTGACCATGGCATTGAACACCAAATTGAGATGGAATTTGGCACACTTCCAATAAAAATACACCCCTATAGGAATCCAAAGAGATTCATGGATGAGATTTAGAAGGCCATCAAGGAGCTCCTTGATTTGGGACTCATTAGAACAAGCTCTAGTCCTTTTGCTTCTTCGATGGTTTTAGTGAAGAAGAAGGATGGGACACTCAAAATGTACATAGACTATCGGAACTTGAACAAGAAAACCATATAGAATTGGTACCCAATTCCTTGGATTGATAAGCTGATAGATGAACTTCATGGGGAAAAACTCTTGTCCAAAATAGATCTTCGATCTGGGTACCACCAAATCATAATGAGGGAGGAAGACATACAAAAGACAGCCTTTCGTTGTCATTTTGGATATTTTGAGTTTTTTGTCATGCTATTTGGCTTGACTAATTCTCCAGCAACCTTCCAATAATGCATGAAAAATATGTTCAGTAAGAATATCTGTAAGTATGTCCTTGTTTTCTTTGATGATATTCTGATTTATAGCAGGACATGGGAGGAGCACCTGCATCACTTAGAAGTGGTGCTCACTATACTGGAATATTTTTCCTTATATGCTAATATGTCCAAGTGTGACTTTGGCATGACAGAATTGTTATATCTCGGCCATGTGATCTGCCAAGAAGGAGTCAAGGTGGACAAAGAAATGATAGAGTCCATATTGATTTGGCCAAACCTAAGGAACCTGACCGAACTGAGAGGCTTCATTGGCCTTTGCAACTACTACCACATATTTGTCATAGGTTACTCCAAGTTCACTGCACTCTTGACATATTTTACCAAGAAGGGCACACTCAGTTGGAATGGGGAGGTTGAACGGGCTCTCCAAAAGTTGAAGGTGGTAATGAGCACCTGTCTGGTGCTTGCTTTACTATATTTATCCAAACCTTTTTATTGGAATGTGATGCATCTAAAGAAGGAATTTGAGTTTTTTTTATGCAAGATGGGCACCCTATCTCATTCAAGAGCATAATATTGCAACCCCATGAAAGGTTGTATTCAATCTATGACAAGGAGATGTCGGAAATTATGCATGCATTGTCCAAGTTCTAACAATATTTGTTGGGAGAAAAATTCATAGTAAAGACTGATCACAACAGTCTTAGACACTTCCTAACCCAGAAAGAGCTCAATGAGAGGCAACATAAATGGGTGAGAAAATTCCAGCCATATGAATTTGATATTGAATATAAAAATGGGAAGATGAATGTTGTGGCTGATGCACTCTCCCATAATCCCACACTCTCTTTGTTGCGGATGAAAAATGAGTGGAATATATAGTTGGCCACCGAATATTCCAAGGATTAGTTTGCTTGTAAATTTTTCGATGGGGTAAGATAGAATGAAGAGTACAAGGTACATGATGACCTCATCTACTATAAAAACATAATATTCTTAGTGCTCGGACCTGCACTAAAGAAGAATATTTTTGAAGTTGCACATGATGCACTAGTGGTTGGACACCATGGTTTTCTAAAGACTTACCGGAAGGTAAGGGAGAGATTCACCTGGAAGGGCCTCAAAGATGATGTTCTTTTTTATGTGAGGGAATTCTCTACATGTCAACAAAACAAAGTGGAGCACACAAACCCTGTTGGACTCCTCCAGCCTCTTCCTATCCCATAACATAAATGGGAGAGCGTCTCCATGGAATTTATCACTGGGCTACCAAAGTCTCAAGGAAAAGACATCATTTATGTGGTGGCTGATAGGTTGACAAAATTTACACACATTTTTTAAGTCACGTAGACTATTTTATCTAGTGAGGTTGTTTCTCTATTCTTCAAGGATATTTTCAGGTTGCATGGATTACCTAGGACTATAATCAGTGACAGAGATAGCAAGTTCACTAGTTCCTTTTTATAGGCACTATTCAGACTGGTTGGAATAAACTTGAACATGAGCACAAGCTATCACCCTCGGATAGATGGAAAAACTAAACAGGTGAATCAATGGCTTGAAGCATACCTCTGTAATTATGTTATGGGGAAACAAAGAGCTTGGGAAACTTGGCTCCACTTGGGTGAGTTCTTCTATAATATTTCCTTTCATTTTTCTATCATAATGACCCCATTTATGTCCTTGTATGGGTATGAGGCTCCAAATTTTGCAGATTTATTTTTTGGAGACTACAAGCCCAAAAATCTAAATCTTTGTTGCAGGAAAATGAAGACATTCTAAGGGCATTGAAGGATAATTTGTAGATGGAACAGAACCAGCAAAGGGTGTATGCAGATAAGCACCGAATTGATAGAGTACTCCAGGTAGAAGACTTAGTCTACCTAAGGCTACAACCTTACAAACAGTCTTCTTTAAAGAAGAAAAGGGCTGAAAAAATTCATCTAATATTCTATGGGCCCTACAAGATTCTAAGTAAAGTTGGTGAAGTCACCTATGAGTTGGAACTGCTAGCAGAGAGTAAAATACATAATGTTTTCCATGTATCATGTCTGGAGAAAGAAGTTGGCCAACAGCTAGTGGCATCAGAATAGCTCACACCCTTGGATGATGAAGTTCATTTGGTAATAGTACCAGATAAAGTTTTGATGGGTAGATAAAGGCAATTGAGGAACATAACTATCAAAGAATATATGATTTAGTGGAAAGGTTTACCCAAGCAAGATGTTACTTGGGAGGGTCAGCAAATCCTACAACACCCTACATTGCTTTTGCTTGGGGACAAGTAGATTTGGGAGGGGAGGATTGTCATGTCCCTTCAATTTTGATCACCAAAGTGTTGAACATGCAAAAAATCCTAGGGGTTCCAAGTGACATTAATTACTCTAACCTACGGAATTTTGTCAAAAGATTATCTATGAGGATTATACATAGTTTTATTTTTATTATTAATTGATTAATGTGCAAATAATATGTGGAAATAATATTTCCATGTCAGGAAGGTGAAACGGGAAATCCAACTTTCCAAGGAGGATAATTAGAAACTGTATGACAAAAGAAAACAGATAGGCAAAAAGAAAAGTGCTAAAATCCAAAGAAACCCAGCCAGACACAAAGCAGGAAATGATTGACTAAAGAAGGGAGCAGTTTCCTTTTGGAATCTCAATCTCAAAAGAAGGAAATATAGAAAATATGTCATAAGGAAAAGCATGAAACAATTAACCAAAGCCTAGGCACAATTTCCTTTTGGAGGTTCAACACAAAAGCAGGGAAGGAAAAAAAAATTGTCATAGGAAAAAGTAGCAACTCTGGGCCTAAGGAGGGAGCAGTTTCCAGGTTAGATGAATGACTTGGATAGGGAAACAACTCACATAGTCCCTACTTTCCAATTACTCAAGGAGGGTGCACCACTTGGCTAGGTTTCAGGTTTTAGCAAGGGGAACTTGCCTAGCAGGTTATTGAATTTCCCAATAAGTCATGAATGATCTATTTAAAGGAAATTCAAGCTCATTTAATCGGTCTGCTTGATTATTGATTTGTTTTTATGTGAATCATAGCTTCTACTATGTGTTGTTCCTCAGTTGTTTGGGAGATGTGCTCTTAGTCCTTCCTTCCCTTCGATGTTTCCTTCCCTTTCTTTATCATTGTAGGTGTTAGAGATCTAATGGTCTGCACCATAGTCAGATCAGACATATATTTCATATATTCTCTCGAGTGAAGTTGAGCTCTAGTAAAGTGAAAGATTCACCTACACTCCCATTATTGATTTGTTTTTATGTGAAGCATAGCTTCTACTTTGTGTTGTTCCTCAGTCGTTTGGGAGATGTGCCCCAAGTCCTTCCTTCCCTTCTCTATTTCCTTCCCTTTCTTTCTCATTGTAGGTGTTAGAGATCTAATGGTCCGCACCATAGCCATATCAGACATCTATTTCATATATTCTCTCCAGTGAAGTTGACTCCAGTAAAGTGAAAGATTCACCTACACTACCAGCCATCTTGATGTCAGATTTGGGCCTCCTACCCACTATTTTGAGTCCCATTTTGGAGTGATCAGTCCTCCAAATTATTATTGATGTACATAATTCCATAAACTTTGATTAATATCTATGTAATACTATAATAATTGTTTTCAATATTATCACATGTCAATTTTTTTATGAATGGGGTTTAATTTGTCCTTAGATGCGGGTTTTGATCAGTTTAATGCAATTATAAATGAGTAATGGACATGCGAATAATAATGAATGATGTAATGTGTTAATTAATTCTATATTACACTCTTTTAAATTCCATTATCAGGTCTTCACCCTAGCTAAATGACTAGGGAAAATTGACTAGTCTCATAGTTTATTTAATTCTAAGATTTTTGTGCATCAGAATTAAATTCCAAAATTTTTTGTATGTTTTTAACTAATCCTTATGTCCATACAAGACTTCAAAATGAAATTTATTTGAATTCCTACTTGGTTTGAACGGCCTCCTCTACGTAGGGCCTCTCCAAGCCAAAATTTCCAGTTTTCCCCAAATCTCTCCTAACATCCCCAAATCCTACCTGAACTGTTATTGGATGTATGAAATTTTATTTCAATCCTTTTATCATTTATTTAACACATCTGAACCTTTCAAAATCCTCTAGTCAATTGGATTTGAAAAATTCTTCCTAGTTTCACGGTTAGGTGACCCAAGAAGCGTGGGAGTAAGTTTCAGTGGATACTGATTCTAAAACCTAAATGGTCCCTCATATAAATGTGTTAGGGAATATTATTTCTATTTCCTAAAATTTTCCTTGGTTTCTTCCCTCCACCCGCTTCCTTGTTTATAAATTTATCAGCAAAATACCCTTATCTTCCTAGTCCAAAATTTGATCGATGGAGTGCAAGCTTTAAATCAGATTCTAATTATGTTTGCAGCAATATTAGTTTTCTGATTTATATATCAGATACAAGGACATTAAATAACATATTATTCCTGGTTTTATTTCCTATTATAAGGGGAGAGGGTGGGAACGGGTAACCCATAAGCTTTTCCCCATTTCCTCAGTTTGTTAAGAAGACATTTTTAGCATTTAGATTGTATGGGTGACCTTTGGTCGTATTTTCCACAGACTGGGTTTTCCAATATAATTAATACTCCCTTGACCACCATAGTATAACTATCTTTTCCTAGCTTAGCAGATTATTGCAAATTCACAAGTTCCATGGAGGACTCATATGTGTTATCATGTACAATGGCACTTCTCATATGTGTTATAACTATGTTAAGAAGACATTTTTAGGATTTAGATTGTATGGGTGAACATTGGTCGTAGTTTACACGGACTGGGTTTTCCAATATAGGATTGATGGGGGGTGTTAGGAGTAATTAATTAATACTCCATTGACCACCATAGTATAACTATCTTTTCTTAGCTTAGCAGATTATTGCAAATTCACAAGTTCCATGGAGGACTCATATGTGTTATCATGTACAATGGCACTTCTCCATCCAAGTACTGACATCCAATATTTTAGGACACAAAAGGAAAAAAAGGATTGAATTATCCAAAATAATATATATGGGCATGATTACTGATGCATCATCTCCTGTCCAGTTGAATACATTTTTATTTGGACATTAGGGTTGCACACGCGACTATTTGCACAGCAACCAGTGTGTCACGCATGAGTATGTACATTGCAACTCGCGTGTACAATGAACACATGGGTTTCCTTAAATAAATTAACATATCATACATGAATTTCCTAAATCAATACTCGCGTGTACCTTAATTTGAAGTTTAAAAATATAAAATACGATTAGTCAAGAACCGTTGAACCCCTCACCATAACTATCTCAATTGTCTCAACCATCGAAACCTCTCT